>CM060305.1:102199250-102206750 GCA_030674185.1 Monoplex corrugatus | reverse complement strand
GTAGGTATGCACACATGCTGACCAGAGAACTTAACAATTTCTCCACCCTCTTTCACACACACACACACACACAGGGTCTTCTAGGTTTCTCATGATGTTTTCGCTGTAAAGTGAAAACAGATCTGGTGACAAAACACAACCCTGTCTGACTCCTCTTTTGATATTTTGGAAAGAGCTTACATTGTTTTCTATTCTCATTGCAGCTGTTTGTTCCCAGTACATATTTCTGATTATTCGTAGATCTTTTCCATCGACATTGAGTCTCTCCAGTTAATTAATCAATTCATCATGGCTTACCCGATCAAAAGCCTTGATGTAGTCAACAAAGCATAAATATAAATTCTTATCATTTCATTTAACTTCTCTATGATAGTTCTTAGGATGTATATGGCATTAATAGTTCCTTTCCCTTCCACAAATCCACACTGTTCTTCTGCTATTTCTCTTTTGAGTCTAGTCCTTGTCCTCATCATGATTATTCTTAACAGGATTTTTGTTACATGACTCATCAAACTGATTGTGCGATGGAGTTCGCGTTCTATAGCCCTTGTCTTCTTTGGAAGTGCAATGAAAATTGATTTTGACATACACCAAAGGAAATAAGAGGGAAGCATGAAGATATAATCCTTGATTAATCTTAAAAAAATTATCCCTGCTTCCCTCTTATTTCCTTTAGTGCAACTCTCTTTATGTTCTGTCTTGTCTATGTGTTTGTGTTTGTTCAGTTCAAGAATAAAAGACATGTCAATCTTGAATATGAGACCAAAATGTTGTGTGCATTTCTCTCCTCCTTCGTAGTTGTGTTGCGGGAGTATAAATGTAGGCTTGGGCATTCCTTTTTTGGGGAATGTTCTGAGCTTACAGTTTCGTGTTTTGTGGCTGCTTCTATGCTAGCTGAATGGGTAGCGCAAAAGTTATGTTGGATTTTGAGAAATTCAACAACATGGGAGATAACTCCTACGTGACTCTCAAGAGTTAATTAATTGATTTTTTGACATATCTTTGGGGATTTTTCCAGTGTCATAAATTTCATTTAGGAGGACTGTTAATTTTTCAATACCAAATTCCTCCAGGGCTTCCATCATCTCTGTAGTAATGTTGTCTGGTCCTGGGGCTTTCCTGATTTCATCTCATTATGGGTGGTCCTTCAACGTTCTTTCATATGTGTTCTTCGTTTCTGTCATCTTCAAAAATGTCTTTAATGTACACTCCCCCATCTGTCTAACATTTTGTCTTTTTTCCATTTTTCGATTTTAAGCAACCAGTTTATGTGAATGTTTTTCCTGTGGGCAATTTCTTCTGTGGGCAATTTCTTCAATTGTGAAGATCGTTTTATATCCGTCTTCTGTGTCTTTGCATTTTGTTTTCAGCCAAGATTCCTTAGCTTCATTGCACCTATTCCTATAGCTGTGTTTTGCAGTGTTTTATGCTACCGGGTTCTTTTAGGGGTGTTTTGGAGATGCTCTGGGATTATGTTTCAGGTGCTAGTTTGAATTGATTTTGTTGTTAGTTTTGCTGCCTAAACACTAAACCCCAAACTTGAAAGCATCCCTAGAATTTATTAAAATAGTGTCTATAACGCCACTAAAACATAAGATACCAGTACTTTAAAACACTTCTTGGGACACGCCAAAAAAACCCAGCTATGACGGAATAGAATTTATTAAAATAGTGTCTAAAACGCCACTAAAACATAAGATACCAGTACTTTAAAACACTTCTTGGGACACGCCAAAAAACCCCAGCTATGACGGAATAGTGCAGCAGATAACATTCTCTAAGCGATCGACATTCCGGACTTGCGCATTCAAGCGTAAGAGCGGGCCTCCGGTCAACGGTAAACAGTTGTAGATCGCATCTTCGCTACGTCATCGGTATTGTACAAGTTTTTAGGTAACCCTCGAAATACAAGGTGCTGTGCGTAATAAACTCAGTTCGCTACTGTTATTTATTTCTCAGTCCAGCCAAATTGTTATGAATTCTTGTTCAGCTGTAAGTGGGCGATGTTGTGTTAGTGCGAAAATTGCACGGGATTCTCTACTACTGAGCTTGGCCGCAAACGGAAAAGCGGAAACTTGCGAAAAAGGACCTTGTTTTGGACCGTTTTTCCTGAACACATTGCACAAGCCAGATGGAAAAACCATTATGCACGTGCAAGCACTGCTGTTTATGTGTGAGACGCTGTCTCTTGCTTGGCTTTATAAGAAGACATTCCACCAGTAGTAGGCCTGATCTGACAATGCCTCCACGACAAAAATTGAGCGAGTTTGAGAGGGGACGAGCTGTTGCATGTGTGTTCCCAAGCAAGAAGTGGCCAGGCGACTTCGTGTCATTTGTCAGACTGATTCAACGCTTCACAACCACTGGGAGGGTCCATGAAAGACGCAGATCTGGTCGACTGAAGAAGACAAACCCACGTGAAGATCGTCTCATTGAACGACAAGCCCTGCAGACAAGAACAGCCTCTTTCAGCATCATTCGAAGGCAGCTGAGGGTGGCTACTAACATCAACATCAGCCCGCAGACCATACGGAACCGCCTTCATGGGTTTAACCTCCGTTCTCGTCGCCCAGCTGTACGACCACGCTTAACTCCAGCCCATAGGGCAGCACGCCGCGCCTTCTGCAGACGTCACGTGAGGTGGACACGTCAGCAATGGTCCCAGGTCCTGTTCAGTGATGAATCACGCTTCACCATGAACCACAACGACGGCCGACTGAGGGTCTGGAGGCGCCCAGGGCAACGCTTTATTGACACCACTGTCCAAGAAAAGGTGGCCTTTGGTGGAGGTTCTGTAATGGTCTGGGGGGCCTTCAGCCTTCACCACAGAACACCCTTTGTGGTAACCTGACTGGCCTCCGATACCGGGATGAGATCCTTCGACCGCTGGCTGTGCCTACACTGCAGCAGATGGGACCGACGGCTGTCTACCAGGATGGACAACGCTCGACCCCACAAGGCAAGGGTGGTCAACGACTTCCTGCAGCAATCTGGATTCAACAGAATGGAGTGGCCAGCATGCAGTCCCGATCTCAACCCAATTGAGAATCCTCTGGGATGAGCTGGATCGCAAAGTGAGGAGCAACCACCCCCCTCCCAGGGATGCCCAACACCTCTACCAGATGCTGCAGGCTGAGTGGCAGGCGCTTCCACAGAGGATCTTCACCAACCTGGTCAACTCGATGAAGACTCGCTGCGTCGAGTGCCAGAAAAGCCATGGGGGTTACACGCATTACTGAACTTTTGGGAGCATCAGAATGCCCTGTCTTGTGATTTCAATGACTTTGGGAAATCAAATTTCGATACGTACCCACTTTGATCAAATGTACACACCAAACGATTGCTCGAAATTGAAGGCAATTGTGTATCGTTATCACTAAAGCATGGAATTAAATGTTTGCCAAACTTCAACGCATTGGCTTTCTTATTTTGAAAGTTATGAATTTTTGTGCAAGTGATCCTTAACTTTTTGTGCGTAGCTTATATACATATACGGGTGTGTATTCCGAGGCATGGGCCCACTGTTTTCTAGATCTAAGGTTCAAATCTCTAACTAACTAAATGATGGTGTTATTATTCCTGGCGCCTTTATCTGCTGATTCCCCTCTCTCTCTGCCTGGCAGGAGTTCTCTCTCTCTGCCTGGCAGGGGTTTGTCTACTTATATATTTGTGGCGAGCTTGTGGCTGCTTGCTTTTGACCGTTATCCCCAAAACCGGGGGGGGGGGGGGTGTCCACGTGACTAAGGTGAGGGTATGGTATCTATGATTATTCGACCCAACAGCCGGTATATTTATACCTCTGAGCTCACCTGAGAGGAATGCCAGTTTCTTGCTTTCTAAGTGATCTGTTCTAGTCAGCAGTTTCTTTCTGGTCAGAAGTTTCTCAGTTTCTCAAACTTATCTGGGCAGATCCATGGAAAAAATATTGGACGGACTTTGACAGAGAGGGTGGAAGATGTGCTTGCGGCAACAAGGATGCATATGGAAGGCCATGATCACCAACGCCATGTGATAAGTAGTCCCATTCTTGAGACTGCTTCTCGACTCAGCTTTGGCTGACATCTGACAACAAAGAGATGAAACTATCTCAGATCATTTCAACCAGTCGGACCCACTCAATCAACAACATCCGAGTGAAAGGTCTGTGGCTTCTATACAGTAACAGCACCAAGACAAGGAAAGACAGAGAATCCCATCTTATAGATAAACTTGGTACGCACAAGCCACATGGACTCAATGACAAACCATAAAGATTTCCTCAACTGAATTCAGTGTCATGCCACTTCATGCACTTTTATCTGGACATGGCTCTGCGTGCATGTACTTTTTACCTTGGTGTGTGTGTGTATGCGTATGTACATGTATTCGCTCAAATGTATACGTATAACATTTCTTGTCCCTCATGTATAATTTATGTTTAAACTGCCTGGATGATTTTATGCATCTATTGTCTTCTTTTAATGTACCCTTGAGTCCATGTATGTTTTATCTCGATGATAATTTACTGAGATAGACCATATTATCACCATTTTCTCATCCCATTGCGGCTGCACATATGCCTTTTTATTTTTATTATTATTTTTACTTTTATTTTCATTTTTATTTCAGACTGTTTGAATTCTCCTTTCACAAGACAGGCCCAGCCGCGTCTGACTAAGGGTTTTTTCTTCGGGAACTCCAGTTTTCCCTTCAGCCCCTTGGCTATTGGTTTAGGATGTTTTTCTTCCTATTCCATGGTCAGACCGGATTCATGGCACCTAGGCACACGATCCATTTACATCAGCCATACCTCTTGATTAAATATTTTCCCATTCTGTCGAACATATGCCTGTATTTTCTTTTCTGCATTATTTAATACCTCTTGATTAAATATTTTCCCATTCTGTCGAACATATACCTATATTTTCTCTTCTGCATTATTTAATACTGGTATCCTTTACATTCCAAACACTACTCTTCGTTAGAGCGTCATAGTTCTCATTTCCGCTCTGACATCATATTTACTCAAAAACACATTATGGTGTCATCTTAGTCAGTTTATTCCTTTTCTCACATTGGACACAGCAGCAGGGAAGTTTCAGTCTTTTTCTCAACATTTTTGTATCTGGTGTTTATTTGTTTGTAATCTTACGCTTGACAAAGGCCAGTTGGCCGAAAATTTGCGCCTGTCTTACAAGTATTAAATACGCGTTCGTATTCTTCTTTCGTGTTTTTTCTTGTTCCTGTTTGCTTGAACACTGTTTTGGATTCAGCTTTCTGTATTGACAATGTAAATCTTCAGATTTGTTCATTATCAGTTTCAAGTGCAATCACCTAGGCTACGAAGAATAACCGTTGTTGAAAATAATGGTTGTGGTCTGAAATTAAAAAACAATTTTGACACAATTTTCACATTGTGCAGGTTTTGGTGAATGACCACCGTAGCGTGCAGACACGGGCGGTGAGTTGAGTTTGCTCATCTTTACCAAATTGTACAATGAGCTGTCACACTGATTTAAGCGAAGCACTTCTACCTATGAAAAATGACTTTAATCCAGCTAGTTATTCTGAAAAACTGGGACATTCTAAACTCTGCCCAAAGTCGAGTATTGCGACTGGAATTGTGATTCACTGCAGACTGTACCCCAGGCCATAGAATGGTGATCAACGCCCAGAACATGAGGTTTGTGGTGAATTTACCCGGCGACGAAAGAGGCATTAAAAGAACTTCTACTCAGAGACGCACCTGTGCAGGTAGCTGAAATTAACATTTTTGTTTTGCGAGAAGGCTTATGGGAAGAAAATCCAGATACAAAAGTATGGGTCACTGACATACCAATGTCTGGTAGCAGACAGCAAAAATGAATCCTGTCTTGTGGAGCTAAGATCGACTTCAAAAAGACATGTATAGAGATGTGAAAAATATACTGACAAGATTTGAGACAGGACGAAGATTTGTTTTTGACAGTCCTCCACTCCCCTTGAAAATTCCCTCAATATTGGCCTTTTACAGCCGAAATATACCTCAAAGAACAAAAAATCATGAAAGCTGCTATTTGTTTAAAGTGTTCATAGCCTAACCGCTACATGTCTGTGTCACTGAAGTGGTATATCGGGCATGCAATTAAACAGATCACAAACAAGGCGGTCTTGATTTTGCCATGGCAAAGCCATCCCCCAGTCAGGAATTGGGCTCGACAGAAATCTGTCCAAAACAATGCAGACCCCCCCATGAATGTTCAGTGATAGGTAGACAAAGTGAGAAAGGAAAAAGTGGAGAATATGGTAGCAAAATAATGAAGACCGGAGAATCCGAGCTCTGTAAGATCTCTAGAGGTGGAATGAACCCCCTCCAAAAAAACAAAAACAAAAAAAAAAAAAAAATCAATTACCCTGCACTCTGTGCTCTGTGGTCTCTGGTCTCGACAGTCACTCAGAAACCCCCCAAGCGTCGGCGTTCGTATGAACCAGACAGTCCAGTAGGCACAGAAAAACATACCAGATGTGAAAACAAAGACGTGGACAAAGAGGAACAAGAAATGTCAGATGGCGACATCTTTGCGAATGGGAATGAATTATTTTTACTGGCCCCATTCCCACCTAGTATTCTGTCATTGTGTACAAAGATTGACTGATGTATTTTGACTATTTGTATCAAAGGTAACACGGACAGACTTAGAATATGCTCGTTAAATTGTAGAGGAATTAATCATAAATGAAAACGAAAGTGTTAAGAGTAAAAACTTGATAGAGACTCACTCTGTAGATAAAGACAGGAAACAATGGCAAAGGAATAATTTGTTGCTCAAAAAGGTAAGCTCACAGTAAAGTTGAGATAATCCTAATATCAAAACATTATAAAGAAAAGACAAAAATAGTGCAGGCAGAAGAAAGGAGATATGAAATGCTGTAAGTTTGATTAACTATTGTAAATGTGTATGCTCCAAAGGATCAAAACAAGAAATGATTCTATCATACTGTACAAACTAAATTTAAATGTAGCTGTGCCAAGTAAGGCGCGTAGCAGACGCTTTTTTCTCAAGCAACCTTGATTACTGTTACCTCCTCTGGTCCGGCGATTCTTGAAATAGGAAATTATAATATTTTAACCCCCCAATAGCTAGGAAATAAGTAATTTATGCATTCTATTTTTATAAGTAATTTATGCATGCTATTTTTGCACAAAAATATGTTATGTATTTCTCATTAGAAATGCCCACGAAGTGAAATTTTCCTTGTTTTTCCTTAAATCAATAATTCTGTTGTTCGGCGCTGTTCAAATTTCCGACCAGTGACGGTAATCGGAAATTTGTAGAATAATGAAATAGATTATGGAAAACTTGAGATCACGATTAGATTATTGGTATTCGAATCTTTCATTTAAACCACACATCACCATTAATTATTTGATATTAAGCTTGCATCAAAGTTAGTTATGGCCAAGTCATGGCGCAGCAAACCTGAAATGTTATGTGAGAGAAACATCTGACTCCTCTTTCACATACGCCACAATAGAGGCAC
>CM060305.1:102194250-102196750 GCA_030674185.1 Monoplex corrugatus | reverse complement strand
TGTGTGTGTGTGTGTGTGTGTGTGTGTGTGTGTGTGTGTGTGTGTGTGTGTGTGTGTGTGTGTCTGTGTCTGTGTCTGTGTGTCTGTGTCTGTGTGTGTCTGTGTTTCTTTGTGTGCGTGTGTCTGTGTTTGCGATTGATCGAGAGTGTGTGGGTAATGTGTGAGCCTGTTTTTGTGGTTGTGTACTCCAGTATGCGGCTTTGTCATTGTGTGTGTGTGTCTGTGTGTGTGTGTGTGTGTGTGTGTGTGCGCAAAATACAGGCGTGTATGTATCTTTGTTTGTTTGTTTGTTTGTTTGTTTGTGTGTGTGTGTTCGTTCGTTGCTTGATTTAACGTCTTTTCACTATAAGTGATATTAGACGGGTGTGTGTGTGTGTCTGTGTGTATTTGTGTGAGTGTGTCCGCGTATGTGCACGTGTATGTGTGTTTGTATGTGTGTGTGTGTGTTTGTGCGTGTGTTTGTGAGTGTGTGTGTGTGTAAGTCTCATCATCTCCAAGTGTGTGTGTGTGAGTGTGTATGTGTGTGTGTGTGTGTCTGTGTCTGTATGTGTGTGTGTGTGCAAAATATAGGGGTGTGTGTGTGTGTGTGTGTGTGTGTGTGTGTGTGTGTGTTGTGTGTGTGTGTGTGTGTGTGTGTGTGTGTGTGTGTGTGTGTGTGTGTGTGTGTGTGTGTGTGTGTGTGTGTGTGTCTGTGTGTCTGTGTGTCTGTGTGTGTGTGTTAAAAAGGCATAGTTTTAGTTTATCAGTCATATGGCGGTGGCCGAGGTGGCGACGAAAGCGGCACCGACGGGACAAAAGACGAAGGCGACACCAGCGGGGCAGAAGACGAAGGCAGCAACGACGGAACAGAAGACGGAGGCGGCACCGGCGGGACAGAAGACAAAGGCTGCATCGGCGGGACAGAAGACGAGGGCAGCGCCGGCGGGACAGAAGACGAAGGCGGCACCGACGGGACAGAAGGTGAAGGCGGCACCGGCGGGACAGAAGGTGAAGGCGGCACCAGCGGGACAGAAAGTGAAGGCTAGAAGGCGAAGGTGAAGATGGCAGAGGAGGAGACGAAGTTTGCAGCAGCGAGGTCGAAGGCAGGGGGCAATGGAGGAGACGAAGAAGCAGAAGACGAAAAGTGGCCTCGGGCTGGCACAGCAGGAGGCAGGTTGTGCCAAAGATGGTGGTCTCCACGACAGGATCGCGCAGTGCGGGGCTTGCAACACAGCCCCAATGCGCTGGTAGACGCCTCCACCGAGGTAGCATTTGCAGTGTTTAAAAAGTGTCAGTCCAATTTGTTTAAGAAAGGACGGATCCATAATTGAGAGCCAGTCAGGAGAGGATGATGTTTGCAGGTTGGTGTGTGGGTTGATCAGTTCACAATTGAATCAGAGAACAACGAAGGTTTGGGAGCTGTAGCGTTGGGCGAACACAGTTCACAGATTAATGTCCGACCTGAGCAGCAGAATTAAAATGACGAAAAGTAGGCATACGAAACTCCAAAATCAGAAATCCGGTAAAATATTCAAAATTTAAAAAAAATATTTACATCACCACTTGTCGGAACCCAAAAATATTTACATCACCACTTGTCGGGACTGATATAAAATTCAATGCACAAAATCAAATAGAACCACGATAAAATCACTGTAAAATACCACACACACTTTTGCTGCCTGCTGGTGCGACATCTACTCATATATATATATGCGTGTGTGTGTGTGTGTGTGTGTGTGTTTGCGATTGATCGACAGTGTGTGGGTAATGTGTGTGCCTGTGTAATTGTGTACTCCAGCTTTGTCACTGTTTGTGTGTTTTTGTATGTTTGTCACTCTATGTGCCTGTCTGAGTGTTGCACGTGTGTGTGTCCGCTTGTATGTGTGCGTGTGTGTGTGTGTGTGTGTGTGTGTGTGTGTGTGTGTGTGTGTGTCTGTGTGTGTGTGTGTGTGTGTGTTTTATATGTATTCGTTCATGTCTGTCTTTATGTCTATGTGTGTCTAAATGTGTGTGTGCAAAATATAGGTCTGTTTGTGTGTGTGTGCGTGCGTAAGTGTGTGTGTGTGTCTATGTGTGTGTCTATGTGTGTGCTTGTGTGTGTGTGTGCAAAATACATGTGTGTGTGTGTGTATGTGGTGTGTGTGTGTGTTTTTGTGTGTTTGTGTGTTTGCGTAGGTGTGGGTGTATCCGTGGGATCGAGTATGTTGCGGATAGTATGTGACCGGGAGTATATGTATTCGTGTATGTATGTATCTTTGTTTGTTTGTTTTTGTGTGTGTGTGTGTGTGTGTGTGTGTGTGTGTGTGTGTGTGTGGGTGTGTGTGTGTGTGTTTCTCTGTGTGTGTGTGTGTGTGTGTGTGTGTGTGTGTGTGTGTGTGTGTGTGTGTGTGTGTGTGTGGTGTGTGTTTATATGTATTCGTTCATGTCTGTTTTGTGTTTCTGTCTTTATGTCTATGTGTTTCTAAATGTGTGTTTGCAAAATATAGGTCTGTGTGTGTGTGTGTGCGTGCGTAAGTGT
>CM060305.1:102181750-102186750 GCA_030674185.1 Monoplex corrugatus | reverse complement strand
CCTTCAACCAGTCTTCAACACGTCAAGGTCACTGAGCAACGTGTGCACAAGTGGAAAAAGAGGCCTTAGGAGTCAGAATTTATCACCGGCTCGAAAGACTTCACTATTGAGACCGACCATCGACCTCTTCTAGAGAGAAGACAAAGAATCCCCTCGTATCTGGATGCGCCTCATGAACTACTCTTTCCAGATTGAATACACCCGGGGCAAGAACCTAGTGACCAGATGAGGAAGACAAGAGACTGGAAGATGACACCAAGTCCATGTTTGACCAGTTCATTTCCAAGTTTCCAGCCACAGGACAAAAAACTGGATCAGATGCGACAGGAACTGAAAAAAGACCAGGTTTGCCTCAACTGATGCAGTTTGCCCAAAATGGATGGCCACAGACATGCTCAGACAATAATCTCAAGCCATACTGGGCAGAGCCTCCATCAGGATCTCCTCTGTGGCACCAGTCTTTTGGTACCTGCATTACTGAGACAGGACATTCTGCAGAAGCTGCACTTGTTAAATGCCGCGCACTGGCAAGACAGAGTGTGTGGTGGCCAGGGCTTTCCACACCGGTTGAAGCCCAGTCCGTGTCATGGAGAGACAAAATCCTCCAGAACCACTCATACCCACACAAGCTCCAGACTACCCATGGCGAAAGGTTGGCGTGGATCTAATGGAGCTAAAGAAAGAAATGTGCCTTGGTAGTTGACTATTATTCTAGGTACATTGAACTGAAACATCTCAAGAACACAAGGGCCGATACCATCATCAACGACGGCAAAAGCATCTTCTGCAGGCATGGAATACCTGAAGTTGTCAAATCTGACAATGGGCCGCAGTTTGCCAGCCGACAGTTTGCTGTCTTCGCTGAAAAGTATGGGTTTCTCCACTCTATTAGCAGCCCATACTATCCCAAGGCCAACGGTGAAGCTGAACCAGCAGTGCAGACGGTCAAGGCCCTGCTTCAGAAAGCAGAGGACCCGTACCTCGCATTGCTGTGCTACCGTGCCACACCTCTCCAACACGGTAACAGCCTAGCAGAACTCCTTATGGGATGACGGATCCAGGCATCCTTGCAGCCCCACTGCCCTAACCCCACTTTCAAGGCACAAGGAGCAGAAAAGAAAAATGAAGCTGCACTTTGACAAGGCTCATCGGACAGTAACAGTGCCAACACTGCTGCCTGGACAGCCTGTCTGGGTGAAGTCACATGTAAGCCCAGGGACCATCATCCAGCCTCTGGGACACCAGTCATATGAAGTGGCCACACCCCAGGGGAAGCAGGGGAAACACTTTAAACATCCTTTGAATACTCCAAAAGACAACTAAAATCCACTGAAAATCCCTGCTGAACAACAGTGAACAAGAAACACGTAGGAGCGCTGGATGGGGGACCCAGAGCACCAAATGCCTCGCCACTCTCCCGCTGTATGGGTGTTATAAATGGTTTATGCTCGCGTTTCCTGATTCCCAGAGATCCACGATCCCAGTTCCCTTGTCCTGTGCCCAGAGATACATCCAGCCTCATTCCAAACAGCATCCAGCCTGATCCCACTCCAGTGTCCATGCAACCCTGTCCTCGTCCCGATACTGTTTCCACCACCAGCCAAGGAATCCAGCCAGGGCCATCACCAGTCCTAACCACCAGAAGCCGCCATGTCATCATAAAAACCAGATAAACTGAACCTCTAGTGCCCTTCCCAGTAAAAGACTATACTGAACCCCCAAATTAACTGACCACTTTTAATAATGTCACCAAATTGCCATTGAGATAACTGTCCGGAAACCGTTTGCACGTTCTTGTCCTGCAGATGGAGGAATTCTTTCCCCATGTGAAAAAAAGGGTTGCAGCACGTGCTTACGCGCTCAGACAACAGTTCACTCCAACACAATATCCGGCCCTGCGCGTCACAAAATGCACGTGAACAAGGAAATTGGTGTCCCAGGCAACTCACACACTCTCCGTCTGTACCATAACACTCGTTTTATCCTTCCTTTTGGAAAAACCACCATGCCAAGAACATCGGAAAATGACCGTTGGAGAGCTGTTGGCATGTTGCAAGGGGGAAGCTCCGTTTCTGCCACTGCCAGGCATTTTGTAGTGCAAAGGACAACTGTACGGTTATGGTGGAACCGTTTTCAGAACACTGGCAACATTGCTGACTTACCAGGGCGTGGTCGCTCCAGGGTTACCACTCCTCAGCAGGATCGATTTATCACACTGACGCATCTGAGAAACCGGTTTCAGCCTGCCACTGTCACTGCGGGAGCTATCCCTGGCTTGAGGCGAATCAGTGCCACCAGAAGACGTCTGCGGGAGAATGGTCTGCAAGCACGGCGCCCTGCAGTTCGACCACAACTTCTTCCTCGACACCGTGCAGCACGCTTGGCATGGGCCAGGCAGCACCTGCGCTTCACTATCCGAGTGTGGAGACATGTCCTATTCACCGATGAGTCTCGTTTTCAGCTGTCAGTCGCGGATGGTCGTCATCGAGTGTACAGGCGTCGAGGAGAGAGGTACGCCGACAACTGCACCATTCAGCGTGCACCTTATGGTGGAGGGGGCGTTATGGTTTGGGGAGGCATTTCTGCACATCATCAGACACAGTTAGTGTTGATCCAGGGCAACTTGAATGCTCTCCGCTACCGAGATGAAATTGTCACGCCCCACATTGAACCTTTTGTCCGCGCTCATGGCCCTGGCGTGATTCTCCAGCACGACAACGCCCCCTCGCATCGTGCACATGTTGTGCAGCAGCATCTGCAAGCAAGACAGATCGACGTGTTGCCATGGCCAGCAAATTCACCCGATATGTCGCCCATCGAGCATGTGTGTGTTTGTGTGTGTGTGTGTTTGTGTGTGTGTGTGTGTGTGTGTGTGTGTGTGTTTGTGTGTTTGCGTAGGTGTGGGTGTATCCGTGGGAGCGAGTATGTTGCGGATCGTATGTGACAGGGAGTATATGTATTCGTGTATATATGTATCTTTGTTTGTTTGTTTGTTTGTGTGTGTGTGTTTGTGTGTGTGTGTTTCTCTGTGTGTGTGTGTGTGTGTTTCTGTGTGTGTGTGTGTGTGTGTGTGTTTGTATGTGTGTGTATGTATGTATGTATGTGTGTGTGTGTGTGTGTGTGTGTGTGTGTGTGTGTGTGTGTGTGTGTGTGTGTGTGTGTGTTCGCGTATTTGTACGTGTCTGTGTGTGTTTAATCGTGCATCAGTGTGTGTATTTCTGTGTGTTCGTGTGTTCCTATGTGTGTCTATGTGTGTTTGTGTGTGTGTATGTGTGTGTATGTGTATGTGTATGTGTGTGTTTGTGTGTGTGTGTGTTTGTGTGTGTCTGTGTGTGTGTGTGTGTGTCTGTGTTTCTTTGTGTGTGTATGTCTGTTTGCGATTGATTGAGAGTGTGTGGGTAATGTGTGTGTATTTTGTACGTGTGTCTTTGTGATTGTGTACTCCAGTATGCGGCTTTGTCATTGTGTGTGTGTGTGTGTGTGTGTGTGTGTGTGTGTGTGTGTGTGTGTGTGTGTGTTTGTGTGTGTGTGTGTGTGTGTGTGTATGTGATTGTGTGTGTGTGTGTGTGTGTGTGTGTGTGTGTGTGTGTGTGTGTGTGTCTGTGTCTGTGTGTGTCTGTGTTTCTTTGTGTGCGTGTGTCTGTGTTTGCGATTGATCGAGAGTGTGTGGGTAATGTGTGAGCCTGTTTTTGTGGTTGTGTACTCCAGTATGCGGATTTGTCATTGTGTGTGTGTGTCTGTGTGTGTTTGTGTGTGTGCGCAAAATACAGGCGTGTATGTATCTTTGTTTGTTTGTTTGTTTGTGTGTGTGTGTTCGTTCGTTGCTTGATTTAACGTCTTTTCACTATAAGTGATATTAGACGGGTGTGTGTGTGTGTCTGTTTGTGTGTATGTGTGTGAGTGTGTCCGCGTATGTGCACGTGTATGTGTGTTTGTATGTGTGTGTGTGTGTTTGTGCGTGTGTTTGTGAGTGTGTGTGTGTAAGTCTCATCATCTCCAAGTGTGTGTGTGTGAGTGTGTATGTGTGTGTGTGTGTGTGTCTGTGTCTGTATGTGTGTGTGTGTGCAAAATATAGGTGTGTGTGTGTGTGTGTGTGTGTGTGTGTGTGTGTGTGTGTGTGTGTGTCTGTGTGTCTGTGTGTCTGTGTGTGTGTGTTAAAAAGGCATAGTTTTAGTTTATCAGTCATATGGCGGTGGCCGAGGTGGCGACGAAGGCGGCACCGACGGGACAAAAGACGAAGGCGACACCAGCGGGGCAGAAGACGAAGGCAGCAACGACGGAACAGAAGACGGAGGCGGCACCGGCGGGACAGAAGACAAAGGCTGCATCGGCGGGACAGAAGACGAGGGCAGCGCCGGCGGGACAGAAGACGAAGGCGGCACCGACGGGACAGAAGGTGAAGGCGGCACCGGCGGGACAGAAGGTGAAGGCGGCACCAGCGGGACAGAAAGTGAAGGCTAGAAGGCGAAGGTGAAGATGGCAGAGGAGGAGACGAAGTTTGCAGCAGCGAGGTCGAAGGCAGGGGGCAATGGAGGAGACGAAGAAGCAGAAGACGAAAAGTGGCGTCGGGCTGGCACAGCAGGAGGCAGGTTGTGCCAAAGATGGTGGAGACGTCCAACACGACAGGATCGCGCAGTGCGGGGCTTGCAACACAGCCCCAATGCGCTGGTAGACGCCTCCACCGAGGTAGCATTTGCAGTGTTTAAAAAGTGTCAGTCCAATTTGTTTAAGAAAGGACGGATCCATAATTGAGAGCCAGTCAGGAGAGGATGATGTTTGCAGGTTGTGTGTGTGGGTTGATCAGTTCACAATTGAATCAGAGAACAACGAAGGTTTGGGAGCTGTAGCGTTGGGCGAACACAGTTCACAGATTAATGTCCGACTGAGCAGCAGAATTAAAATGACGAAAAGTAGGCATACGAAACTCCAAAATCAGATTATCCGGTAAAATATTCAAAATTTAAAAAAAATATTTACATCACCACTTGTCGGAACCCAAA
>CM060305.1:102176750-102179250 GCA_030674185.1 Monoplex corrugatus | reverse complement strand
GACACACGCGATATTGAAAACAGATTGGCCAAATCTGACACTTTCTGTTTTTTGAAAAGGGGGGGATGTTCCTTTAAATGCATGTGCTGTTCACTAATGGGTCATTGTGCTAATTTCTTTTTCCAAAACAGGTGTGGAAATGATGAAATAAAACATAGAATCAATTCTAAAAATTGTCAATTATTTCAACTTAAAATTAGAGAGGAAGGAAAAAGTGGCCCTTAAATTATGATTAGGAGTATATGTATTCGTGTATGTATGTATCTTTGTATGTTTGTTTGTTTGTTTGTGTGTGTGTGTGTGTGTGTGTGTGTTTCTGTGTGTGTGTGTGTGTGTGTTTCTGTGTGTGTGTGTGTGTGTGTGTTTGTATGTGTGTGTGTGTGTGTGTGTGTGTGTGTGTGTGTGTGTGTGTGTGTGTGTGTGTGTGTGTGTTCGCGTATTTGTACGTGTCTGTGTGTGTTTAATCGTGCATCAGTGTGTGTATTTCTGTGTGTTCGTGTGTTCCTATGTGTGTCTATGTGTGTTTGTGTGTGTATGTGTGTGTATGTGTATGTGTGTGTGTGTGTTTGTGTGTGTGTGTGTGTGTTTGTGTGTGTCTGTGTGTGTGTGTGTGTCTGTGTTTCTTTGTGTGTGTATGTCTGTTTGCGATTGATTGAGAGTGTGTGGGTAATGTGTGTGTATTTTGTACGTGTGTCTTTGTGATTGTGTACTCCAGTATGCGGCTTTGTCATTGTGTGTGTGTGTGTGTGTGTGTGTGTGTGTGTGTGTGTGTGTGTGTGTTTGTGTGTGTGTGTGTGTGTGTGTGTATGTGTGTGTATGTGATTGTGTGTGTGTGTGTGTGTGTGTGTGTGTGTGTTGTGTGTGTGTGTCTGTGTCTGTGTGTGTCTGTGTTTCTTTGTGTGCGTGTGTCTGTGTTTGCGATTGATCGAGAGTGTGTGGGTAATGTGTGAGCCTGTTTTTGTGGTTGTGTACTCCAGTATGCGGCTTTGTCATTGTGTGTGTGTGTCTGTGTGTGTGTGTGTGTGTGTGCGCAAAATACAGGCGTGTATGTATCTTTGTTTGTTTGTTTGTTTGTTTGTTTGTGTGTGTGTGTTCGTTCGTTGCTTGATTTAACGTCTTTTCACTATAAGTGATATTAGACGGGTGTGTGTGTGTGTCTGTTTGTGTGTATTTGTGTGAGTGTGTCCGCGTATGTGCACGTGTATGTGTGTTTGTATGTGTGTGTGTGTGTTTGTGCGTGTGTTTGTGAGTGTGTGTGTGTGTAAGTCTCATCATCTCCAAGTGTGTGTGTGTGAGTGTGTATGTGTGTGTGTGTGTGTCTGTGTCTGTATGTGTGTGTGTGTGCAAAATATAGGGGTGTGTGTGTGTGTGTGTGTGTGTGTGTGTGTGTGTGTTTGTGTGTGTGTGTGTGTGTGTGTGTGTGTGTGTGTGTGTGTGTGTGTGTCTGTGTGTCTGTGTGTCTGTGTGTCTGTGTGTGTGTGTTAAAAAGGCATAGTTTTAGTTTATCAGTCATATGGCGGTGGCCGAGGTGGCGACGAAGGCGGCACCGACGGGACAAAAGACGAAGGCGACACCAGCGGGGCAGAAGACGAAGGCAGCAACGACGGAACAGAAGACGGAGGCGGCACCGGCGGGACAGAAGACAAAGGCTGCATCGGCGGGACAGAAGACGAGGGCAGCGCCGGCGGGACAGAAGGTGAAGGCGGCACCGGCGGGACAGAAGGTGAAGGCGGCACCAGCGGGACAGAAAGTGAAGGCTAGAAGGCGAAGGTGAAGATGGCAGAGGAGGAGACGAAGTTTGCAGCAGCGAGGTCGAAGGCAGGGGGCAATGGAGGAGACGAAGAAGCAGAAGACGAAAAGTGGCCTCGGGCTGGCACAGCAGGAGGCAGGTTGTGCCAAAGATGGTGGTCTCCACGACAGGATCGCGCAGTGCGGGGCTTGCAACACAGCCCCAATGCGCTGGTAGACGCCTCCACCGAGGTAGCATTTGCAGTGTTTAAAAAGTGTCAGTCGAATTTGTTTAAGAAAGGACGGATCCATAATTGAGAGCCAGTCAGGAGAGGATGATGTTTGCAGGTTGGTGTGTGGGTTGATCAGTTCACAATTGAATCAGAGAACAACGAAGGTTTGGGAGCTGTAGCGTTGGGCGAACACAGTTCACAGATTAATGTCCGACCTGAGCAGCAGAATTAAAATGACGAAAAGTAGGCATACGAAACTCCAAAATCAGATTATCCGGTAAAATATTCAAAATTTAAAAAAAATATTTACATCACCACTTGTCGGAACCCAAAAATATTTACATCACCACTTGTCGGGACTGATATAAAATTCAATGCACAAAATCAAATAGAACCACGATAAAATCACTGTAAAATACCACACACACTTTTGCTGCCTGCTGGTGCGACATCTACTCATATATATACTAGTCACAACAAGTTAAGCACAGGTCCTTGGACACAGGGGCTGATCCATTCCTTCAGAAAACATTATTTTC
>CM060305.1:101896750-102166750 GCA_030674185.1 Monoplex corrugatus | reverse complement strand
AACCCTGTCCTCGTCCCGATACTGTTTCCACCACCAGCCAAGGAATCCAGCCAGGGCCATCACCAGTCCTAACCACCAGAAGCCGCCATGTCATCAAAAACCAGATAAACTGAACCTCTAGTGCCCTTCCCAGTAAAAGACTATACTGAACCCCCAAATTAACTGACCACTTTTAATAATGTCACCAAATTGCCATTGAGATAACTGTCCGGAAACCGTTTGCACGTTCTTGTCCTGCAGATGGAAGAATTCTTTCCCCATGTGAAAAAAAGGGTTGCAGCACGTGCTTACGCGCTCAGACAACAGTTCACTCCAACACAATATCCGGCCCTGCGCGTCACAAAATGCACGTGAACAAGGAAATTGGTGTCCCAGGCAACTCACACACTCTCCGTCTGTACCATAACACTCGTTTTATCCTTCCTTTTGGAAAAACCACCATGCCAAGAACATCGGAAAATGACCGTTGGAGAGCTGTTGGCATGTTGCAAGGGGGAAGCTCCGTTTCTGCCACTGCCAGGCATTTTGTAGTGCAAAGGACAACTGTACGGTTATGGTGGAACCGTTTTCAGAACACTGGCAACATTGCTGACTTACCAGGGCGTGGTCGCTCCAGGGTTACCACTCCTCAGCAGGATCGATTTATCACACTGACGCATCTGAGAAACCGGTTTCAGCCTGCCACTGTCACTGCGGGAGCTATCCCTGGCTTGAGGCGAATCAGTGCCACCAGAAGACGTCTGCGGGAGAATGGTCTGCAAGCACGGCGCCCTGCAGTTCGACCACAACTTCTTCCTCGACACCGTGCAGCACGCTTGGCATGGGCCAGGCAGCACCTGCGCTTCACTATCCGAGTGTGGAGACATGTCCTATTCACCGATGAGTCTCGTTTTCAGCTGTCAGTCGCGGATGGTCGTCATCGAGTGTACAGGCGTCGAGGAGAGAGGTACGCCGACAACTGCACCATTCAGCGTGCACCTTATGGTGGAGGGGGCGTTATGGTTTGGGGAGGCATTTCTGCACATCATCAGACACAGTTAGTGTTGATCCAGGGCAACTTGAATGCTCTCCGCTACCGAGATGAAATTGTCACGCCCCACATTGAACCTTTTGTCCGCGCTCATGGCCCTGGCGTGATTCTCCAGCACGACAACGCCCCCTCGCATCGTGCACATGTTGTGCAGCAGCATCTGCAAGCAAGACAGATCGACGTGTTGCCATGGCCAGCAAATTCACCCGATATGTCGCCCATCGAGCATGTTTGGGACGAACTCCAACGCCGACTGCAACAACGCCCTAGAGCGCCCTTGACCTTGCAGGAACTACAGCAAGCTCTCCAAGAGGAATGGCAAGCCATACCCCAAGCCTTCTTTGGACGCCTGGTTTGTTCCATGCGACGACGATGCCAAGCTTGTATCGATGCCCGAGGTGGCCACACGCGCTACTGATTTTGTGACTTTTCAAATGTGGGTTAACTGACATTTGTGTTCGGCTGTTCACAAATAAGAACCTTTTTTCTTTTTTTTGCGTTAAATCGATTGAGGATTGAATGAACTTATTTATGAAATAAATTGCATTTCTGTTTTTTATTCCAGTGATGGTGTACATGACTTTCTTTACCTGGTCAGTTAATTTTGGCGTTCAGTGTATAAGTAAAGGATTAAATCAAAATGGAAAAGAGTTTAAAAATACATATTTACAATTTCAAAACATGAAACGTCCATTTCAGTTTGAGAAAGGGGGATGTGGCTTTCGGCTTATTCGCATTTGGTTGTATTCTCGTTCCGTCTTATTCTGGTGAATAATAATCTTCCCTCCAACCTGAACTGACTGAGTAGGCATGTTTTTGTGTGCAATAGTTTGGTATCCATACACTCACAATATTAAGCAAACCCACAACGCAACAGTATAAATAAGCACTCCAAAACACATTTATAACACCATACAGCGGGAGAGTGGCGAAGCATTGGTGCTCTGGGTCCCCCATCCAGCGCTCCTACGTGTTTCTTGTTTACTGTTGTTTCAGCAGGGATTTTCAGTGGATTTTAGTTGTCTTTTGGAGTATTCAAAGGATGTTTAAAGTGTTTCAGTTTTGTCATTTTAGCGGTGTTTTGAGGTTTCTCTGGCAGAGTATACAGGCTTGTTTTATCGGTGGTTAGACTGACAAAAGGACTTGGTATTATTAACACAGTCTACTGTCAAGCATTTCATGCGAGAACTGTGGCAGGTTTATGCTTCAGCCTGGCGACCATGTCCGTTTGCGAATGTTGTCCGCTCACTAGCCCTAACGAAGGAAGGGACTGTAGCGTCAATGATTAGAAGGCCTATTCTTCCTGCAACAAAGAAGGCGGGCCTCACTGGCCCTTTGTTGTAGTAATTCCATCAACATGTTCAGCATAAACAGAGAAACTTGAATACTAAAAGGGAAAAAGCCCATATAGTAACATTCTGCAATAATGCATGTCTGCTCCATTACTTATTATTATTACTAACTGTTCTTGTTTCACTAATGCCATGTATTCTGCCGTTGTCCGAGTCAATTGCTTTGTGTCAGTAGTGCCATTTTTTTCAGTCCAGTAATACAGGTAAGTACCTCTAGCCCGAAGTAAAGATTACCTTGCAAAACGCATAAACGCAATTTATGCATATCCGCAGAAACAGGTTTCTCATTAACTCAGACTGGCACACTTATTAACTTCTTTCGTCTGCAGAATAGTATTCCCCTTTTCGGCTCGTCATACCAGACATAATGAAAAAAAAATATGGGCTGAGGGATTAAGATATGATTTTGTTTGGCCAGTGACGAGAAGTCAATGAATGAATGGTAAAGTGGATGACAAAATAAAACAATTACAAAGTGAGCCGCATTATCCCAGTGCACGTGCGTATGTATTTTCCTCTTCTTGGCGTCAACATTTATGCACCGAGCTGTGTCTATACTTCTCTCTCTCTCTCTCTTTGGTGTCCGAGAAGGTTATCCATAATGACAGTTCTTTCTTAAACTCTCGGGAGAGGAATGGAGAGAGGTAGAGATTGAAGAACTTGGTGTAAAGACTGGTGGGGAGGAAATCACAAACCTGACGTACGCATATGGCACTGCATCAGGCTACAAAGACAATGTGCAAACAATCATTGACAAAGTAAATGAGCGGGCAGAATTGCAGACTCAACGCAAAGAAGACCAAGGTAATGCATATCGGTGGATCCATAGCATAGTTGTACAGCACTTCAAATACCTTAGGTCATACAAGTCAGCTGATGCAAAATGTAGCAAAGACATCAAAGCCAGAATTGTCCGAGCCAAACAAAGAATCGTCCATCTTATTGACATTTGGAAAGATATATATTTAGAAAATGAGCTCAAACTTAAAAATACTGCGAACACTAATTTGACCCGTTGTGTTATATGGAAGTGAAGGATAAACTCGTAAATCTGCAGATGAAAACAGAATCAGAAGTGCAGAGATGTGGTTCTACAGAAGACTCCTAAGAAAAGCTGGACTGAAAGACGAACAAACCAAAGCATTCTGAGAAAACAGAGCAAATAACCTGAACTTTAAGGCCTGGTTAGGAAAATGAAAATGAAATACTTTGGACATGAGCTGCCATGTAATGAAGACTGTGGCCCAGGGCAAAATGGAGGGCAAGCGACGACAAGGAAGACCGCCGACTTCCTGGATGAAGTTGCCGAAAGATGAAATCTACAGAAGTACTGTAGACAGAAGGGGACGGAGACAGCTGGCAATCAGCATGCATCAGCGGCTACGACCAAGAATGATGTCGCCGACCTAGTAATAAGGCGCAACTGACCAGTCATTATGAGACTCCCAGCATTTTCGTTAGAAAATAAACATGGCTGCTGAGGAAGGAGCATCAGAGCTTCGAAAGCTTAAGGTGTTTTTATTTGATCATATATACTACTCAAAACAAGTTAAGGGCCACTGTTACAACGCACTGTAAAATCAAAAGCATGAAAGACATGAACTTGAATCAGAGTGAAAATTTAATTTCATTCAGTGTCAAACCGGAAAAAGCAAAAAACCGAGTTACAAAAGCACACACTCCTCGGAATGTGTATTTGAAGTCAGGAGGTTGAAATGGACAATTCACAAACATGGCCTCTGACATGAAAGTTCATTCAATATCGGGTATGACCACCTCTTGCAGCGAGACAGGCTGTGCAACGGCGACGCATGGACCGAATGAGGTTGCGGAGAGTCGCTTGAGGGATGGCGGCCCATTCCTGCTGCAGGAACTGGACCAGCTCTTGTTGATTGGCTGCAGGAGGATGGTTGCGTCGGACAGCCCGTCCAAACACATCCCAGAGGTGTTCAATGGGTGATAGGTCCGGCGAGTTGGCTGGCCACGGCAACCTGACGACACCCTGCTGTTGGAGAAAGTTGGTGACGACAGCAGCACGATGTGGACGAGCATTATCGTCCTGCAGAACAGCGCCGTTACCAATGGCTTGCAGGGTTGGTAGTGCCACAGGGTTCAGAATTTCATCCCTGTAGCGATGCCCTGTCAGATTGCCGGGGACGTGGTACAGGAGAGTGCGGTGGTTGAAACTGATGCCTCCCCACATCATGACAGACCCACCACCATATCGGTCATGCTCTCTGACAGTGGCATCTGTGAATCGTTCGCCAACACGTCTCCAGACGCGCACCCTGCCGTCATTGAACCTCACGGTGAATCGGGATTCATCTGTGAAGAGGACGTTGGACCATTGCCTCACAGTCCACCTCACATGCTGTGTGCACCAGGCTGTACGGGCCACCCTGTGGCGTGGCAGGAGTGTCGTACGAACAGCAGCAGCCCTTGACGCAAGATTTGCCGCACGCAAACGATTCCGAATTGTCTGGTCGCTGACATTCGTGTTGCTTGCTGCTCTGAGTTGGTCTCTCAGCCCACTGGCGGTGGAAGTCCGATCGCGCAGAGCCTGCGTCACAATGTATCGGTCCTGCCGTCTTGTCGTTGAACTGGGTCTGCCAGTACGGTGCCGTTCTGCCACCTGTCCAGTTGCATGGACACGGTCTCGTAGTCTCTGTATCACGGAGTGGCTCACTCCGACTCTTCTTGCCACTTCCCGTGTAGCAATTCCATCCTGGATCCATGCCAGCGCTCGTCCTCGGTTTGTGTCACTCAATTTTCGTCTTGGTGGCATGGTCATTTGTGCGGCTGGTTAGCCCCTTTAAATACGCACTGGCAGCCTAAGAGGTGGTGAACGCGTTCATCAGTAGTGCGCCGTGCACGTGCAACCCATTTCTCTCGCATGCTGTTCCTGTCCAGTACTAGGGGGTACAGCGAAAACACAACAATTTTCCATGACTTTCGCGTTTCTCGTGTTGCTCAGCATGAACCTGGTGTCAAGCGGATTTTTTCACATGCTTCAATCTGACATATGCACTGCTTCAGCAATACAGCAACACAAGTTAATTTGTACGATTTCATCAACTCGCGTCAATACACCGAGTTGTCGACACCAGGTGAAGATCGGAGGGTGGCCCTTAACTTGTTTTGAGTAGTATATATAGAGCATCATGAATTAAGGGAGTCTATATAAAATGAACGAAGTAATAAACAGGGCAAGAACCATACTGTTGTGAGATACACATGCCAAGTAACAGAGCACACGCTAACACAGCTAATTGCATTCCACTGTCAGTCGAAAGTTCCCAGCATTACCTTGCTTCAACCACGAGAGCTGTTTGAACGGCTGCGAAAGTGGCCAGGCACGATGCTTCAGACACAGCCCAGTTTATTGTTTAGCAAGGTCTGACATGCCCCAAATGAGATCCCGAGTTTGCCGTCTTTCCGAGCAGCCAGCAGGTCTTTCTCTGCGGACATCAGACCTGATTCTCTTAAGTCAGCGGCCAAGCCACAAGCCCAAGTTAACAAGAAACATCACGAGAGTGCGGATGGATCCCGGAACACCAATGCTCCGCAACTCTCCGGACAATCGCCTCCCAAGCGATAGTTATTAATGAAGTAAAGGGGGGCTGTCCACGCGTTTCATGAACCATTCGGACCCAGTCATCACTTACCTTGTTTATATGGCAGTCTGTCATCTCCCCACCTTCCCGGTCTGCCAGTAGGATCTTTAGTTTGCTGCAGGGACTAGGTAGAGAAGTGGTCTGTAACGACCGTGAATCGTGCGTTGGCAAGATAGCTGTGGTATGGTTTGACCTCTTCTGTGACGGTCAGTCCCTCTCCCTCTCTGAGATACCCTATTTCTTTTCTGCATCACGAAGAGCTCGTCCGCCATAGGCAATGACCACTTTCTTTCCATCCTCGTTCTTCTGTCCCAGAACGAAGATGGCTCGTCCACTCGCGTCTGTTTTTTTTTTTTTTTTTTTACTGATTACCATGACCAATCATCTTGCTATTTAGCTCCAGCTCTTTATTTTTGCTTTCTATTTCTATCATATTCACAAGGTTTTGTAGGTCCATTTCATTTTCTGCAATTAGCACGGTGTCATCTGCCTGAACACATTGCACAAGCCAGATGGAAAAACCATTATGCACGTGCAAGCACTGCTGTTTATGTGTGAGACGCTGTCTCTTGCTTGGCTTTATAAGAAGACATTCCACCAGTAGTAGGCCTGATCTGACAATGCCTCCATGACGAAAATTGAGCGAGTTTGAGAGGGGACGAGCTGTTGCATGGTTCCAAGATGGTGTTCCCAAGCGAGAAGTGGCCAGGCGACTTCAGGTGTCCATCTCGGTCATTGTCAGACTGATTCAACGCTTCACAACCACTGGGAGGGTCCATGAAAGACGCAGATCTGGTCGACTGAAGAAGACAAACCCACGTGAAGATCGTCTCATTGAACGACAAGCCCTGCAGACAAGAACAGCCTCTTTCAGCATCATTCGAAGGCAGCTGAGGGTGGCTACTAACATCAACATCAGCCCGCAGACCATACGGAACCGCCTTCATGGGTTTAACCTCCGTTCTCGTCGCCCAGCTGTACGACCACGCTTAACTCCAGCCCATAGGGCAGCACGCCGCGCCTTCTGCAGACGTCACGTGAGGTGGACACGTCAGCAATGGTCCCAGGTCCTGTTCAGTGATGAATCACGCTTCACCATGAACCACAACGACGGCCGACTGAGGGTCTGGAGGCGCCCAGGGCAACGCTTTATTGACACCACTGTCCAAGAAAAGGTGGCCTTTGGTGGAGGTTCTGTAATGGTCTGGGGGGCCTTCAGCCTTCACCACAGAACACCCTTGTATCATGTACAGGGTAACCTGACTGGCCTCCGATACCGGGATGAGATCCTTCGACCGCTGGCTGTGCCTACACTGCAGCAGATGGGACCGACGGCTGTCTACCAGGATGGACAACGCTCGACCCCACAAGGCAAGGGTGGTCAACGACTTCCTGCAGCAATCTGGATTCAACAGAATGGAGTGGCCAGCATGCAGTCCCGATCTCAACCCAATTGAGAACCTCTGGGATGAGCTGGATCGCAAAGTGAGGAACAACCACCCCCCTCCCAGGGATGCCCAACACCTCTACCAGATGCTGCAGGCTGAGTGGCAGGCGCTTCCACAGAGGATCTTCACCAACCTGGTCAACTCGATGAAGACTCGCTGCGTCGAGTGCCAGAAAAGCCATGGGGGTTACACGCATTACTGAACTTTTGGGAGCATCAGAATGCCCTGTCTTGTGATTTCAATGACTTTGGGAAATCAAATTTCGATACGTACCCACTTTGATCAAATGTACACACCAAACGATTGCTCGAAATTGAAGGCAATTGTGTATCGTTATCACTAAAGCATGGAATTAAATGTTCGCCAAACTTCAACGCATTGGCTTTCTTATTTTGAAAGTTATGAATTTTTGTGCAAGTGATCCTTAACCTTTTGTGCGTAGCTTATACACATATACGGGTGTGTATTCCGAGGCATGGGCCCACTGTTTTCTAGATCTAAGGTTCAAATCTCTAACTAACTAAATGATGGTGTTATGCCTGGCGCCTTTATCTGCTGATTCCCCTCTCTCTCTGCCTGGCAGGAGTTCTCTCTCTCTGCCTGGCAGGGGTTTGTCTACTTATATATTTGTGGCGAGCTTGTGGCTGCTTGCTTTTGACCGTTATCCCCAAAACCGGGGGGGGGGGGGGGTGTCCACGTGACTAAGGTGAGGGTATGGAATCTATGATTATTCGACCCAACAGCCGGTATATTTATACCTCTGAGCTCACCTGAGTGGAATGCCAGTTTCTTGCTTTCTAAGTGATCTGTTCTAGTCAGCAGTTTCTTTCTGGTCAGAAGTTTCTCAGTTTCTCAAACTTATCTGGGCAGATCCATGGAAAAAATATTGGACGGACTTGGACAGAGAGGGTGGAGGATGTGCTTGCGGCAACAAGGGATAGATGCATATGGAAGGCCATGATCACCAACGCCATGTGATAAGTAGTCCCATTCTTGAGACTGCTTCTCGACTCAGCTTTGGCTGACATCTGACAACAAAGAGATGAAACTATCTCAGATCATTTCAACCAGTCGGATTCACTCAATCAACAACATCCGAGTGAAAGGTCTGTGGCTTCTATACAGTAACAGCACCAAGACAAGGAAAGACAGAGAATCCCATCTTATAGATAAACTTGGTACGCACAAGCCACATGGACTCAATGACAAACCATAAAGATTTCCTCAACTGAATTCAGTGTCATGCCACTTCATGCACTTTTATCTGGACATGGCTCTGCGTGCATGTACTTTTTACCTTGGTGTGTGTGTGTATGCGTATGTACATGTATTCGCTCAAATGTATACGTATAACATTTCTTGTCCCTCATGTATAATTTATGTTTAAACTGCCTGGATGATTTTATGCATCTATTGTCTTCTTTTAATGTACCCTTGAGTCCATGTATGTTTTATCTCGATGATAATTTACTGAGATAGACCATATTATCACCATTTTCTCATCCCATTGCGGCTGCACATATGCCTTTTTATTTTTATATTATTATTTTTACTTTTATTTTCATTTTTATTTCAGACTGTTTGAATTCTCCTTTCACAAGACAGGCCCAGCCGCGTCTGACTAAGGGTTTTTTCTTCGGGAACTCCAGTTTTCCCTTCAGCCCCTTGGCTATTGGTTTAGGATGTTTTTCTTCCTATTCCAAGGTCAGACCGGATTCATGGCACCTAGGCACACGATCCATTTACATCAGCCATACCTCTTGATTAAATATTTTCCCATTCTGTCGAACATATACCTATATTTTCTCTTCTGCATTATTTAATACTGGTATCCTTTACATTCCAAACACTACTCTTCGTTAGAGCGTCATAGTTCTCATTTCCGCTCTGACATCATATTTACTCAAAAACACATTATGGTGTCATCTTAGTCAGTTTATTCCTTTTCTCACATTGGACACAGCAGCAGGGAAGTTTCAGTCTTTTTCTCAACATTTTTGTATCTGGTGTTTATTTGTTTGTAATCTTACGCTTGACAAAGGCCAGTTGGCCGAAAATTTGCGCCTGTCTTACAAGTATTAAATACGCGTTCGTATTCTTCTTTCGTGTTTTTTCTTGTTCCTGT
Source organism: Monoplex corrugatus (assembly GCA_030674185.1). Taxonomy (NCBI): domain Eukaryota; kingdom Metazoa; phylum Mollusca; class Gastropoda; order Littorinimorpha; family Ranellidae; genus Monoplex; species Monoplex corrugatus. Next base: position 102,157,181 of record CM060305.1, on the reverse strand, counting down.
TTGCTTGAACGCGGGCAGTCACACTTGTTTTGGATTCAGCTTTCTGTATTGACAATGTAAATCTTCAGATTTGTTCATTATCAGTTTAAAGTGCAATCACCTAGGCTACGCTATACGAAGAATAACCGTTGTTGAAAATAAATGGTTGTAGTCTGAAATTAAAAAACAATTTTGACAAATTTTCACATTGTGCAGGTTTTGGTGAATGACCACCGTAGCGTGCAGACACGGGCGGTGAGTTGAGTTTGCTCATCTTTGCCAAATTGTACAATGAGCTTGTCACACTGATTAAGCGAAGCACTTCTACCTATGAAAAATGACTTCAATCCAGCTAGTTATTCTGAAAAACTGGGACATTCTAAAGTCTGCCCAAAGTCGAGTATTGCGACTGGAATTGTGATTCATTGCAGACTAGTGGTGAATTTACCCGGCGACGAAAGAGGCATTAAAAGAACTTCTACTCAGAGACGCACCTGTGCAGGTAGCTGAAATTAACATTTTTGTTTTGCGAGAGAGCTTATGGGAAGAAAATCCAGATACAAAAGTATGGGTCACTGATATACCAAATGTCTGGTAGCAGACAGCAAAAATGAACCCTGTCTTGTGGAGCTAAGATCGACTTTAAAAAGACATGTATAGAGATGTGAAAAATATACTGACAAGATTTGAGACAGGTCGAAGATTTGTTTTTGACAGTCCTCCACTCCCCTTGAAAATTCCCTCAATATTGGCCTTTTACAGCCGAAATATACCTCAAAGAACAAAAAATCATGAAAGCTGCTATTTGTTTAAAGTGTTCATAGCCTAAACCGCTACATGTCTGTCACTGAAGTGGTATATCGGGCATGCAATTAAACAGATCACAAACAAGGCGGTCTTGATTATGCCATGGCAAAGCCATCCCCCAGTCAGGAACTAACCATGCAAAGGATTGCTCGACAGAAATCTGTCCAAAACATGCAGATCGGTTGTTCTGGTGATAGAATTAAAGACACCCCCCAGGAATGTTCAGTGATGGGTAGACAAAGTGAGAAAGGAAAAAGTGGAGAATATGGTAGCAAAATAATGAAGACCGGAGAATCCGAGCTCTGTAAGATCTCTAGAGGTCGAATGAACCCCCCCCCCCCCCCCCCAAAAAAAAAAACAAAAAAACACAAAAAAACAATTACCCTGCACTCTGTGCTCTGTGGTCTCTGGTCTCGACAGTCACTCAGAAACCCCCCAAGCGTCGGCGTTCGTATGAACCAGACAGTCCAGTAGGCACAGAAAAACATACCAGATGTGAAAACAAAGACGTGGACAAAGAGGAACAAGAAATGTCAGATGGCGACATCTTTGCGAATGGGAATGAATTATTTTTACTGGCCCCATTCCCACCTTATGTATTCTGTCATTGTGTACAAAGATTGACTGATGTATTTTGACTATTTGTATCAAAGGTAACACGGACAGACTTAGAATATGCTCGTTAAATTGTAGAGGAATTAATCATAAATGAAAACGAAAGTGTTAAGAGTAAAAACTTGATAGAGACTCACTCTGTAGATAAAGACAGGAAACAATGGCAAAGGAATAATTTGTTGCTCAAAAAGGTAAGCTCACAGTAAAGTTGAGATAATCCTAATATCAAAACATTATAAAGAAAAGACAAAAATAGTGCAGGCAGAAGAAAGGAGATATGAAATGCTGTAAGTTTGATTTAACTATTGTAAATGTGTATGCTCCAAAGGATCAAAACAAGAAATGATTCTATCATACTGTACAAACTAAATTTAAATGTAGCTGTGCCAAGTAAGGCGCGTAGCAGACGCTTTTTTCTCAAGCAACCTTGATTACTGTTACCTCCTCTGGTCCGGTGATTCTTGAAATAGGAAATTATAATATTTTAACCCCCCAATAGCTAGGAAATAAGTAATTTATGCACTCTATTTTTATAAGTAATTTATGCATGCTATTTTTGCACAAAAATATGTTATGTATTTCTCATTAGAAATGCCCACGAAGTGAAATTTTCCTTGTTTTTCCTTAAATCAATAATTCTGTTGTTCGGCGCTGTTCAAATTTCCGACCAGTGACGGTAATCGGAAATTTGTAGAATAATGAAATAGATTATGGAAAACTTGAGATCACGATTAGATTATTGGTATTCGAATCTTTCATTTAAACCACACATCACCATTAATTATTTGATATTAAGCTTGCATCAAAGTTAGTTATGGCCAAGTCATGGCGCAGCAAACCTGAAATGTTATGTGAGAGAAACATCTGACTCCTCTTTCACATACGCCACAATAGAGGCACAGCAATGGATGAGGGAGGACAGCAGCCTGGATGCCACAGCTCAACAGAATACCGCCACAGTCCCTATTACTCTCCATCGTCTAGAAGAACCTATTACCGCCCTCACTTTGGAGACAGCTGCCCTAAAGCAGCAAGTTCAAGAACAACACACCACTGCATCTGTGTCTGCTATTCACACGGCACGCAGGACCCAGAACCACGACTCCAGAAACTCCCCAGAGCAAGAAACTGTGGATCAGCCATTAGTCAACGTTTTCACACGGCACGCAGGACCCAGAGCCACGACTCCAGAGACTCCCCAGAGCAAGAAACCATGGATCAGCCATTAATCAACGTGATATCACTTGCTGGTGGTGCCAACGACAGGGACACAGAGAAGCCGAGTGCAGAGCAAAACGGCGATATCAGCAGAATTCCACCAGGCGACAGCAACCCCAGATGAACAACACCAGACAGAAGCAGCAGCAGCAGAAGGGCTGTGTGTGTCTGTTTTTGTTATGTCTATGCGTGTTCATATGTGTGTGCGTGGCTGACTGTGCAACACACACACACACACACACACACACACACACACACACACACACACACACACACACACACACACACACACACACACACACACACACATACACAGATAGAGACAGAGAGACAGAGGGACAGAGAGAGAAAAGAGAGAGAGAGATAGAGAGAGAGAGATAGAGAGAGAGAGAGAGAGAGAGAGAGAGAGAGAGAGAGAGAGAGAGAGAAGAGAGAAGAGAAACGTATAAAACACAAACATTTACCCCATATACACACAGACACAGGCACACGCACACATGTATCTTCAGAATCCACACACAAAACATACACACAACAAACACACATACAACACACACACACCACACATACACACACACACGCACGCACGACCACGCACACACACACACACACACACACACACACACACACATACATAAACGAACGCACACATGCATAAAACACTCCATACATTGAAACAAACACACACGTGAGTGTGTGTGTGTATGTCTCATCATCTCCAAATGTGTGTGTGAGTGTGTATGTGTGTGTGTGTGTGTCTGTGTCTGTATGTGTGTGTGTGTGCAAAATATAGGGGTGTGTGTGTGTGTGTGTGTGTGTCTGTGTGTGTGTGTTTGTGTGTGTTGGTGTGTGTGTGTGTGTGTGTGTGTGTGTGTGTGTTCTGTGTGTGTGTGTGTGTGTGTGTGTGTGTGTGTGTGTGTGTGTGTGTGTGTGTGTGTGTGTGTGTGTAGGTGTGGGTGTTTCCGTGCGAGCAAGTGCCCGGGAGCATGTGTATTGGTGTATTTATGTATTTCTATGTCTCTGTTGGTTGGTTGGTTGTTGTTGTTGTTGTTGTTGTTGTTGTTGTGTGTGTGTGTGTGTGTGTGTGTGTTGTGGTGTGGTGTGTGTGTGTTGTATCTCTGTGTGTATGTGTGTCTTTCTATGTCTCTGTCTGTATGTGTGCATTCGTGTCTGTTTTTGACCCATGACTGCGTGCTATCGTGTCTGTGTTCGCATCGGTGTGCGCGCGTTTCTCTTTTTCAAGGTGAACGTATCAGTATATCTGGGTGTATCTGTGTGCGTTTGAACAAACGGGAACCAGCAAAAAAAAACACGAAAGAAGAATAAGAACCTGTATTTATTACAAGACAAGACAGGTTCAACTTTTCGGCCAACTGGCCTTTGTCAAGAGTAAGATTAAAAACAAACAAACACCAGATACAAAAATTAGGAGAAAAAGACGGAAACTTCCCTGCTGCTGTGTCCAATGTGAGAAAAGGAATCAAGGAATACTTTTCTCACACTTGACACAGCAGCAGGGAAGTTTCAGTCTTTTGCTCCTAATTTTTGTGTCTGGTGTTTGTTTGTAATCTTACGCTTGACAAAGTCCAGTTGGCCAAAAAGTTGCTTCTGTCTTCTCTTTGTGTATTAAATACGCATTCGTATTCTTCTTTCATCTTCTTTAATGCTAAAGCTGGTGGTGAAGGCCCCCCCATACCATTACAGAACCTCCACCAAAGGCCACCTTTTCTTGGTCAGTGGTGTCAATAAAGCGTTGCCCTGGGCGCCTCCAGACCCTCAGTCGGCCGTCGTTGTGGTTCATGGTGAAGCGTGATTCATCCTGTCGGACCTGGGACCATTGCTGACGTGTCTACCTCACGTGACGTCTGCAGAAGGCGCGGCACGCCCTATGGGTGGCCGTACAGCTGGGCGACGAGAACGGAGGTTAAACCCATGAAGGCGGTTCCGTATGGTCTGCTGGCGCAGCACGCCCTATGGGCTGGAGTTAAGCGTGGCCGTACAGCTGGGCGACGAGAACGGAGGTTAAACCCATGAAGGCGGTTCCGTATGGTCTGCTGGCTGATGTTGATGTTAGTAGCCACCCTCAGCTGCCTTCGAATGATGCTGGAAGAGGCTGTTCTTGTCTGCAGGGCTTGTCGTTCAATGAGACGATCTTCACGTGGGTTTGTCTTCTTCGGTCGACCAGATCTGCGTCTTTCATGGACTCTCCCAGTGGCTGTGAAGCGTTGAATCAGTCTGACAATGACCGAGATGGACACCTGAAGTCGCCTGGCCACTTCTCGCTTGGGAACACCATCTTGGAACCATGCAACAGCTCGTCCCTAGGCCTCTCAAACTCGCTCATTTTCGTCATGGAGGCATTGTCAGATCAGGCCTACTACTGGTGGAATGTCTTCTTATAAAGCCAAGCAAGAGACAGCATCTCACACATAAACAGCAGTGCTTGCACGTGCATAATGGTTTTTCCATCTGGCTTGTGCAATGTGTTCAGGAAAAACGGTCCAAAACAAGGTCCTTTTTCGCAAGTTTCCGCTTTTCCGTTTGCGGCCAAGCTCAGTAGTAGTAGAGAATCCCGTGCAATTTTCGCACTAACACAACATCGCCCACTTACAGCTGAACAAGAATTCATAACAATTTGGCTGGACTGAGAAATAAATAACAGTAGCGAACTGAGTTTATTACGCACCTGTTTCTCATAGTCACTCTGTTGTCACTTGTACGTTAGGCTCGGTTACCTAAAAACTTGTACAATACCGAAGACGTAGCGAAGATGCGATCTACAACTGTTTACCGTTGACCGGAGGCCCGCTCTTACGCTTGAATGCGCAAGTCCGGAATGTCGATCGCTTAGAGAATGTTATCTGCTGCACTATTCCGTCATAGCTGGGGTTTTTGGCGTGTCCCAAGAAGTGTTTTATCTTATGTTTTAGTGGCGTTTTAGACACTATTTTAATAAATTCTATTCCGTCATAGCTGGGTTTTTTTGGCGTGTCCCAAGAAGTGTTTTAAAGTACTGGTATCTTATGTTTTAGTGGCGTTATAGACACTATTTTAATAAATTCTAGGGATGCTTTCAAGTTTGGGGTTTAGTGTTTAGGCAGCAAAACTAACAACAAAATCAATTCAAACTAGCACCTGAAACATAATCCCAGAGCATCTCCAAAACACCCCTAAAAGAACCCGGTAGCATAAAACACTGCAAAACACAGCTATAGGAATAGGTGCAATGAAGCTAAGGAATCTTGGCTGAAAACAAAATGCAAAGACACAGAAGACGGATATAAAACGGATCTTCACAATTGAAGAAATTGCCCACAGAAGAAATTGCCCACAGGAAAAACATTCACATAAACTGGTTGCTTAAAATCGAAAAATGGAAAAAAGACAAAATGTTAGACAGATGGGGGAGTGTACATTAAAGACATTTTTGAAGATGACAGAAACGAAGAACACATATGAAAGAACGTTGAAGGACCACCCATAATGAGATGAAATCAGGAAAGCCCCAGGACCAGACAACATTACTACAGAGATGATGGAAGCCCTGGAGGAATTTGGTATTGAAAAATTAACAGTCCTCCTAAATGAAATTTATGACACTGGAAAAATCCCCAAAGATATGTCAAAAAATCAATTAATTAACTCTTGAGAGTCACGTAGGAGTTATCTCCCATGTTGTTGAATTTCTCAAAATCCAACATAACTTTTGCGCTACCCATTCAGCTAGCATAGAAGCAGCCACAAAACACGAAACTGTAAGCTCAGAACATTCCCCAAAAAAGGAATGCCCAAGCCTACATTTATACTCCCGCAACACAACTACGAGGGAGGAGAGAAATGCACACAACATTTTGGTCTCATATTCAAGATTGACATGTCTTTTATTTTTGAACTGAACAAACACAAACACATAGACAAGACAGAACATAAAGAGAGTTGCACTAAAGGAAATAAGAGGGAAGCAGGGATAATTTTTTTAAGATTAATCAAGGATTATATCTCCATGCTTCCCTCTTATTTCCTTTGGTGTATGTCAAAATCAATTTTCATTGCACTTCCAAAGAAGACAAGGGCTATAGAACGCGAACTCCATCGCACAATCAGTTTGATGAGTCATGTAACAAAAATCCTGTTAAGAATAATCATGATGAGGACAAGGACTAGACTCAAAAGAGAAATAGCAGAAGAACAGTGTGGATTTGTGGAAGGGAAAGGAACTATTAATGCCATCATATACATCCTAAGAACTATCATAGAGAAGTTAAATGAAATGATAAGAATTTATATTTATGCTTTGTTGACTATATCAAGGCTTTTGATCGGGTAAGCCATGATGAATTGATTAATTAACTGGAGAGACTCAATGTCGATGGAAAAGATCTACGAATAATCAGAAATATGTACTGGGAACAAACAGCTGCAATGAGAATAGAAAACAATGTAAGCTCTTTCCAAAATATCAAAAGAGGAGTCAGACAGGGTTGTGTTTTGTCACCAGATCTGTTTTCACTTTACAGCGAAAACATCATGAGAAACCTAGAAGACCCTGTGTGTGTGTGTGTGTGAAAGAGGGTGGAGAAATTGTTAAGTTCTCTGGTCAGCATGTGTGCATACCTACCAGTGTCTGAAACCCCTTTGTATGCAGAAAATCAAATATGCACTATAAAGATCTTGTAAGTCATGTCATGGCTTATGGAAGCTTGGCCCAGCAAGCTTATCCACCAAATCAGAGTATGCAGACTGCACCAGTATACTGCCTGCATAGAGTGGACAAAACTGCGCATATACACGTCTGAGAAAATCTGAACGCTATACAGAGATCATTAGTTTTTTTCTAAAATAAACTGAGCAGATCTGTGCCACTAAAAAAAATAAGCAAAGATCAATGTGTTTATATATTTTAACCTTCATTTTTATGGTAGAAAAACAAAAACAAAAACCTGACGGGTTGATAAATTTAAATACCTGGGAACGATCATTTCATCAGACGGCAGAACATGTATACTCTTTCAGAATTGTATTCAGAATTCATTTTGTCACAATAAAGGATTCATATGCCCATATAGTGAATATTTTCATCACATGGAAAGTGTGTTGCAAGTGCATGATTTGTGCCTGTCGGTGGGCGCATGTATGTGTGTGTACACAAAGACTGAGTTATTAATTATAGTGCAAAGTATGTACTTAATTTAGTAACAGTCTGAATTTATAAACAATTCCTGTTCTTCCTTGCTAGCATTAAATAAAAATACAGAAATATATATCTATTATATAAAATCAAAATTTTCAGCCATGACTTATTGACACAGATGACGCATGGGCCACACACACCCGAGCGCGCGCGCGCGAGCACACACACACACACACACACACACACACACCACACACACACACACATCACACACACACACACACAACATACACACACACACACACAAAACACCAATGATGTCATTATATTGAATGATGTCATAATACATGTATTATTAGGAGCAACCAACTTGCTAGGAAAGATAAAAAGTAATTGCAGGATCTATTTTTCTTTACAAATCCGAATATAACAATTTAATTCGTCGTCACATTGGTGGTATCAATGAAAAACAAATAGCTTATAATGTCACACGTCATAAAGTACAGGAGAGGCTGTGGTTACGTCCCTTGCTTGGGGGGTGTCGGAGGACGTAGATGTGTTTCAAGTGTAATTTAAAACCAAATCGCTTAGTGAGTACGGGACACACGTATCTCGATACGAATACGTGTTGGAAGATACGTGAGGTGTAATCTGAAGGTCTCTATTTGCGCACACGTGCGTGTTTTTGTGTGTTTGTGTGAGTGTTTGTGAGGCGTGTCTCTGTGTTTCTGTGTGTCTGCGTGCATTGCCTTTGAGTCTTAATTTGTGTGTGTCTGTGTTTCTTTTTGCGTTAGAGCGAGTGTGTGTCAAAGTGTCCTCGCAGACGCGTGTGTGTGTGTATGTGTGTGTGTGTCTGTGTGTGTCTGTTTTTTTTTATGTCTATGCGTGTTCATATGTGTGTGCGTGGCTGACTGTGCAACACACACACACACACACACACACACACACACACACACACACACACACACACACACACACACACACACACATACACAGATAGAGACAGAGAGACAGAGGGACAGAGAGAGACAAGAGAGAGAGACGAGAGAGAGAGACGAGAGAGAGAGAGAGAGAGAGAGAGAGAGAGAGAGAGAGAGAGAGAGAGAGAGACGTACAAACACAAAATCTACACACATACACACAGACACAGGCACACGCACACATGTATCTTCAGAATCTCACACACACATACACACATACAAACACACACACACACACACACACACACACACACACGCACGCACGCACGCACACACACACACACATACATAAATGAACGCACACACACTCACATGCATAAAGCACTCCATACATTGAAACAAACACACAAACACACACATACTCTCATCATCTCCAAGTGTGTGTGTGTGTGTGAGTGTGTATGTGGTTGTGTGTGTCTGTGTCTGTATGTGTGTGTGTGTGTGTGCAAAATATAGGTGTGTGTATGTGCGTGCGTAGGGGTGTGTGTGTGTGTGTGTGTGTGTGTGTGTGTGTGTGTGTGTGTGTGTATAGTATTTGTGTGTGTGTGTGTGTGTGTGTGTTGTTTTGTGTGTGTGTGTGTGTGTGTGTGTGTGTTTGTGTAGTTGTGGGTGTTTACGTGCGAGCGAGTGTGATGCGTACATATGTGCCCGGGAGCATGTGTATTGGTGTATTTATGTATCTTTGTTGGTGGTGGTTGTTGTTGTTGTTGTGTGTATGTGTTTATGTGTGTGTGTGTGTCTTTCTGTGTCTCTGTCTGTGTGTGTGCATTCGTGTCTGTGTGTTTTTGACCCATACCGTGTGACTGTGTTTATGACTGCGTGCGACCGAGTCTGTGTTCGCATCGGTGTGCGCGCGTTTCTCTATTTCAATGTGAACGTATCAGCATATCTGGGTGTATCTGTGTGCGTATGTTTTTATCATTCTTTAAGCGTGCGAATGTGTGTGTGTGTGTGTGTGTGTGTGTGTCTGTTTGTGTGTGATCAAATAAAAACATCTTAAGCTTTCGAAGCTCTGATGCTCCTTATAATAATAATAATAAAGGCAATTTATATAGCGCTTTCCAGAGCACAAAGCGCTTCACATAAAATCAGTATATAACTAAATACAAATAGATACACCAACATAAAATTTAAACATACCGCTGCTAACACTGTATAACATAAAACATAAAATTTACGTTCAACAAGACATATTAACATAGTAAATTCAAATATTACTAAAAATAGTGACAATCATACAAAAATATTTTCTCTCTCTTTCTCTTCACACACACACACACACACACACACACACACACACACACACACACACACACACACACACACACACACACACACACACACACACACACACACACACACACACACAACAGACCCAAACACACTCCCTCTCTCAACCACTCAGTTTCTCTACTATCAAATTCTATCACGCTTACACATACTCTTACTCATACTCTCACTCTCTTGCCCCACCCCAACCATACTCTCGTTCTCTACCGTGCTCCCGATATTCCTTGCTCACTCTCTCTCTCTCCCGCACTGCCTCTCTCTCTCTCTCCTTTCCTCCCTCCCTCTCTCTCCCTCTCTCCTGCTCGCATAAACATGCTTCACACACACACACACACACACACACACACACACACACACACACACACACACACACACACACACACACACAACACACACACACACACACACATATATGTAGGAACGATGATCAGGGCTGAGAGAGAAAAGAAAGAGAAGATCAGTGAAAGTATTGAGTGAAAAGATAGGTCTTCAGACTAGACTTGAAAGAAGGAAGACATTGCTTATGGCGAATATGATAGGGAAGGGAGTTCCAGGTCATGGCAGCAGAGTGGGAGAAAGCTCTCTGACCATGCAGTTTCCGATTGAAACGGGGAACACAGAAAGTTCTTGTGTCGGTAGAGGATCGGAGAGTTCTGGATGGTACATACACTTGAAGAAGTTCAGACAGATAAGAGGGAGCGGAGCAAGTAAGAATTTTGTAACAGAGACAGCAACATTTGTATTTGATTCTTTGTTCAACTGGAAGCCAATGCAACTTTTTCAGAAGAGGAGAACATGACTGGGATCTAGGGGCTTTACAAACAAGCCTAGCTGCTGAATTCTGAACACGTTGGAGAGGTTGAATGACAACTGAAGGGCAGCCGATTAGAATAGAATTACAGTAGTCCAAGCGTGAAAGAATATAAGAGGAAACAAGAGTTTTAGTGGCCTCCTCAGTAAGAAAGGGGCGGATAGAAGCAATACGTCTTAGTTCCATATAAGAAAGCTGGCATATCTTAGTGACATGTTTTTGCATAGAAAGATCATGATCTAAAAGAACTCCTAAATCCCGGACACAGTCAGAAAATTCAATGGAACTAGAACCTATAGGGAGAGAAGAAGAAAGTGTGTTGATATCATGATGTGAGAAACGTATAGCCTCCGTCTTGTCACAGTTAAGTTTCAGTTTATTTGATGACATCCAGAGATCAATGTCAGAGGTACAGTTTTGGAGAGAAGAAATTGCATCAGGATAGTCATCAACAGAAGCTGAATGAAGAAGCTGAGTGTCATCCGCAAACATTTCATGCGAAATGGAATGGCTGCGGATGACATCAGAAAGAGGGGTAGTATACAGAATGAATAAAACAGGACCGAGCACGGAGCCCTGAGGCACACCAAAATCGAGGGAGGTTTCATTTGAACGGTGACCATCCACTAGCACAAACTGTTTCCTGTCTGAAAGATAAGAGTGAAACCAATTAAGAGCTAAGTCTCTAATACCAAATGTATGTTCCAAACGGGAGAGAAGAATTTCATGGTCTATGGTGTCGAAAGCAGCTGAAAGATCTAACAAGAGGAGGACAGAAATTTTATTTTTATCTAACGAATTGAGAATATCATTAAGGATACGAAGGATGGCAGTCTCTGTGCTGTGCTCTGGACGATATGCTGACTGATGGGGAGATAGAAGGTTGTTGGCAGTCAAATGAGCTGAAAGCTGGTGGAGGACAATTTTCTCGAGAATTTTGGACAGCAGCCATGTTTATTTTCTAACGAAAATGCTGGGAGTCTCATAATGACTGGTCAGTTGCCTTATTACTAGGTCGGCGACATCATTCTTGGTCGTAGCCGCTGATGCATGCCCAATCAGCCAGCTGTCTCCGTCCCCTTCTGTCTACAGTACTTCTGTAGATTTCATCTTTCGGCAACTTCGTCCAGGAAGTCGGCGGTCTTCCTTGTCGTCGCTTGCCCTCCATTTTGCCCTGGGCCACAGTCTTCATTACATGGCAGCTCATGTCCAAAGTATTTCATTTTCATTTTCCTAACCAGGCCTTAAAGTTCAGGTTATTTGCTCTGTTTTCTCAGAATGCTTTGGTTTGTTCGTCTTTCAGTCCAGCTTTTCTTAGGAGTCTTCTGTAGAACCACATCTCTGCACTTCTGATTCTGTTTTCATCTGCAGATTTACGAATTTATCCTTCACTTCCATATAACACAACGGGTCAAATTAGTGTTCGCAGTATTTTTAAGTTTGAGCTCATTTTCTAAATATATATCTTTCCAAATGTCAATAAGATGGACGATTCTTTGTTTGGCTCGGACAATTCTGGCTTTGATGTCTTTGCTACATTTTGCATCAGCTGACTTGTATGACCTAAGGTATTTGAAGTGCTGTACAACTATGCTATGGATCCACCGATAATGCATTACCTTGGTCTTCTTTGCGTTGAGTCTGCAATTCTGCCCGCTCATTTACTTTGTCAATGATTGTTTGCACATTGTCTTTGTAGCCTGATGCAGTGCCATATGCGTACGTCAGGTTTGTGATTTCCTCCCCACCAGTCTTTACACCAAGTTCTTCAATCTCTACCTCTCTCCATTCCTCTCCCGAGAGTTTAAGAAAGAACTGTCATTATGGATAACCTTCTCGGACACCAAAGAGAGAGAGAGAGAGAAGTATAGACACAGCTCGGTGCATAAATGTTGACGCCAAGTGGATTTAGAAGAGGAAAATACATACGCACGTGCACTGGGATAATGCGGCTCACTTTGTAATTGTTTTATTTTGTCATCCACTTTACCATTCATTCATTGACTTCTCGTCACTGGCCAAACAAAATCATATCTTAATCCCCTCAGCCCATATTTTTTTTTCATTGTCTGGTATGACGAGCCGAAAAGGGGAATACTATTCTGCAGACGAAAGAAGTTAATAAGTGTGCCAGTCTGAGTTAATGAGAAACCTGTTTCTGCGGATATGCATAAATTGCGTTTATGCGTTTTGCAAGGTAATCTTTACTTCGGGCTAGAGGTACTTACCTGTATTACTGGACTGAAAAAAATGGCACTACTGACACAAAGCAATTGACTCGGACAACGGCAGAATACATGGCATTAGTGAAACAAGAACAATTAGTAATAATAATAAGTAATGGAGCAGACATGCATTATTGCAGAATGTTACTATATGGGCTTTTAGTATTCAAGTTTCTCTGTTTATGCTGAACATGCTGATGGAATTACTACAACAAAGGGCCAGTGAGGCCCGCCTTCTTTGTTGCAGGAAGAATAGGCTTTTTCCCTTTTAGTATTCAAGTTTCTCTGTTTATGCTGAACATGCTGATGGAATTACTACAACAAAGGGCCAGTGAGGCCCGCCTTCTTTGTTGCAGGAAGAATAGGCCTTCTAATCATTGACGCTACAGTCCCTTCCTTCGTTAGGGCTAGTGAGCGGACAACAATCGCAAACGGACATGGTCGCCAGGCTGAAGCATAAACCTGCCACAGTTCTCGCATGAAATGCTTGACAGTAGACTGTGTTAATAATACCAAGTCCTTTTGTCAGTGCTTATTTATACTGTTGCGTTGTGGGTTTGCTTAATATTGTGAGTGTATGGATATCAAACTATTGCACACAAAAACATGCCTACTCAGTCAGTTCAGGTTGGAGGGAAGATTATTATTCACCAGAATAAGACGGAACGAGAATACAACCAAATGCGAATAAGCCGAAAGCCACATCCCCCTTTCTCAAACTGAAATGGACGTTTCATGTTCTTGAAATTGTAAATATGTATTTTTAAACTCTTTTCCATTTTGATTTAATCCTTTACTTATAGTCTTTTATTGGGAAGGGCACTAGAGGTTCAGTTTATCTGGTTTTTTGATGACATGGCGGCTTCTGGTGATGGCCCTGGCTGGATTCCTTGGCTGGTGGTGGAAACAGTATCGGGACGAGGACAGGGTTGCACGGACACTGGAGTGGGATCAGGCTGGATGCTGTTTGGAATGAGGCTGGATGTATCTCTGGGCACAGGACAAGGGAACTGGGATCGTGGATCTCTGGGAATCAGGAAACGCGAGCATAAACCATTTATAACACCCATACAGCGGGAGAGTGGCGAGGCATTGGTGCTCTGGGTCCCCCATCCAGGGCTCCTACGTGTTTCTTGTTCACTGTTGTTCAACAGGGATTTTCAGTGGATTTTAGTTGTCTTTTGGAGTATTCAAAGGATGTTTAAAGTGTTTCCCCTGCTTCCCCTGGGGTGTGGCAATGTTAGTAATAATAATAATTACAATATTTATATAGCGCAAAATCTTGATAAAATCAAATCTAAGCGCTGAGTGGAATGTCGGCGTGCAATGTTATAATATATAAAGAGGGGGCCAAAATGTTTCATGTCTCATTATGACACAAACGATGGATGCGTACTTCATGTATACATATGGTGCCCTTGCTGTTGTGCTGGTGCAAGAAGAGGAGAAGAGGAGGAAGAGGAGGAGGAGGAGGACCTGTTGGGTTAGACCATGGCTCATAAGAAGACCCTGTATGGACAGTTTGAGAACCTGATGGCTGAACTGCAAGTTGAAGGTGTGGCATCCTTCAGGAACTTCCTCAGAGTTTCTCCAGAGTTTTTCCAAGAACTACTGGAGAAAATTGGCCCCACCATCCACAAGGCAAACACTTTCTGGAGGCAGTCACTGGAACCTGGCAACAAGCTAGCTGTCACTCTTCGATACCTGGCAACAGGAATAGTTACAGATCTCTACAGTATGGCTTCAGGGTGGCCTGCAACACTATCTGTAATTTCATCCCCGAAGTCTGTCAAGCCATCATTGATGCATACTGTGATGAAGTCCTTGCTCTACCTACAACCACAGACCGGTGGATGGCCATTGCAGAAGAATTTGAAAGCAAGTGGAATCTACCACATTGCATTGGAGCTTTGGATGGGAAACATGTGGCTATCAGATGTCCTTCTAACTCTGGATCCCTTTACTTCAACTACAAAGGGTTCTACTCCATAGTCCTCTTGGCACTTGTGGATGCCAATTACAAATTCATCTATGTCAATGTTGGTGCCACTGGAGCAGGATCTGATGGTGGTATTTTTGCAGAAAGTGATTTGAAAAAAACTTATGGAAAATAACAAAATTGGAGTGCCTCCAGCAGAGCCTTTGCCTGATCGTCACACAGATGTGTCATACTTCATTGTAGCAGATGAGGCTTTTCCACTGAGGACCTGGTTAATGAAGCCCATCCTCAAGAGAAACATGACAAGAGAACAGAGGATCTACAACTACAGAATTTCCAGAGCAAGAAGGGTGGTCGAAAATGCATTTGGACTGTTGGCCAGCCGATTCAGGTGTCTCCTGACAACTATGCCACAGAGACCAGACAGAGTGTGCATCATTGTCATGGCCTGTCTCTGTCTGCACAACCTCTTGAGGAACACTAGCAACAGGCATACAGACAACACCATTTTGGACCAAGAGGCCCCTGACACCAATGAAGTAATCCCAGGAAGTTGGAGAAGTTCCAGCCAGCTGCCTGATCTCACACAGAAGGTGAAGGGGAATTATGCAACACAACGTGCAAAATCCCAGCGAGACTACCTGTTGGAATACCTCAACTCAGTAGAAGGCAGTGTACCATGGCAAGATGACATGATATAGACAGCTCATCCTCACCTCCTCTTCACCACCTGCAGCAAGAAGCGAACTGGCCCTTTCTCTCTCCACGCATCTTATCACCTCCACCTTCCCTTCCCACACATCCATCCTCATCACCATTTTCATCCATATGGTCATCAATAGTCACGCCCACTTGACATCCATAAAACACTACCTTTTATTTTGTTGTTGTTGTTACTCCTTAAAATTAATGTACAATATTGTGTAGTCTACCGAAGTATATTTTCTATGGACAGATCAATTAATGGTTGTTCTGCCTTTATTTTTCCATGTATTATATCATTGTTAACAAAAGGCATTAGTATAAGCCTCGGGCTTGTTTGCTCTTTTTGTTACTATTGTTTATTGTATATAATTTGGAATAATAAAATACTGTTTAAACCAACTGGCCCTTTTCAGGGCCAACAAAAATCCTCCCAAAGGAACAAACCATTATGACATTGTGTGTTAACCAAATAAGTACCCTGTGCCCCCCCCCCCCCCCTTAATTCTCAAACTGCCCTACTTTTTAAAGTACATTACATGTCACAATTTTTTCACGCTTTTTTCTTTTCCATTTTTGACCCTTTATTCATGCAAACATCTTTCAACATTCTAATAACTACACTCAACTACACTAAATTAAAGGCAAATGATCAATAAATTTTTAGAAATTAAGCATAGACTTCGGAGCTACATTACAATAAGACAGAGTGGAAAGATAGTTTGTATTCACTGATGGGACTTGGCAACTATTTTTTTTGTGAAACACAAAATGTGTAGATTGGTGTGTTGTTTTTTGATGATTTGGTTGGCCCTGAAAAGGGCCGGTTGGTTTGGTTGGCCCTGAAACAGGCCGGGTGGTTTGCTGCTGCTGCTCACATATTTGCAGGGGTAGTGGTTTGGGTGCTGAGATAGGGCGACAGGCCCTGGAAAAATCCTGTGACAGCCCACATTCTGTATTGACACGGGCTGGCTGCTGCTGCTGGCCGTGGGTCGGAGGTGCTGACTGCCAAGAGGGTACAGGCTGAGGTTGGTATGATGGCACAAAACTTGCTGCAGGCTGGGGCTGGTAGGCAGCTGGAGGGGGTGGCACTCCAAAGTGGTTATGCTGCTGTTGCTGCCTCTGACGCCTGGCCTCCTGCTTCACCTCCAGCAGTCTGGACATCATGCTGTGGCTGAGGTCCTCTCGCAGCTCTGGTGATAGTTTGAGCCCCTGCAGGAAGATGGTTGTGCAGAGGCTCTTCCAGGCTTCATCCTCTTCATCGTAGTTCTTCAACAGAGCATGCTGCTGTGTATCAGACACAGCTGACTGGAAGCTGGGCACCCTCACATCCGGGACCTCTTCCTCTTCGACCCCTGGGAGCTGGCAGATGGAGGCCTTGGAAGGGCAGAAGGAGGACTGGAAACTTCTTGCACCTGTTCTTCCTGCTCCTGGTGAGGAGGACGAGTCTCCAGGTTGCTGCACAGTGGACACTTCCCGGCTTGACATCCGGCGGATGTGGTCCTTCAGGAAGCAGAACCGGTTCAGGATCCAATTCTCCCTGGAAGTCAGCATCTTCTTCCCCGACCCAGAGGGTCCTTTTTTCTGCAGCTTGCCAAACTGGGTCCTCATGGAGACAAACCAGGTCTTCAACTCTGCTGCAGTCTTCCCCATGGACTTGGCCTTCTCCTCCATCAGGGCATTCTTCCTCTGCGTATCTCTGTATCCCTTCAGGGTCTTGTTGAAGAAGACCTCATGCTCCATGTACCAGTCGACGAGGTCTTCTTCATCATCAGCTGTGAGCTGCAGCCTGTCTCGACTGGTCTTCTTGGCCTGACGTGGGAGAGTTACGACGGCTGACGTGGAGGAGGAGTTACAGACCTGGCTGGAGAGGAGGAGACAGCAGACTGCACCGGAGAGTGCTCAGGAGGTGCCACCACCGGAGATGCAGATCTTGGAGTAGAAGACATTCTGGGCTCTTCTTCAAAGCAGCAGGAGCAGGACTGGGAGCAGAAGCAGCAGAAGTATCCAGAAGACTCATGAAGGCAGGCTGGACAGCGGGGCTTGGCACACATGAATAATAAGGCTTTGGTGTGTGCAGACTGGTATCTGCAGAAGGTGGAGCAGCAGTAGCAGCATCCCTTCGCGTAGACTTCTTCGGAGGCATATGCAATAGTACCGTTAGTAGATGGTCGATTTGTAGATAATAAGCGTAGATGTGGATCGTTCGGCAGCTGAGTGGCGAATGAGGCAGGGACAGTGTGCTGTGCGTTTATATGCTAGGGGCGCGAAGGTCGCCGTGTCACGGTGCCTGCTCGTAGTGTCAACTTTTGCACGCCGTGCTTGAGTAACTCAGACTCCCCGTGCAAGATTTTTACTCAGCGAGCAATAATTTAACACGCAGAGTATGAAATTTCACTCGCTTACCATTCAGATCTCCTCGGCGTGTCACTGTCACTCGGCAACGTATGCAACTTTGCACGCAGAGCTATTTCTGACACTCCCCGAGTCCTCCCCGAGTTTTCCACGAGCGAGTTATTGCTTCGGCGACTCATTTTTCGCTCGGCGAAAATTTTAAGCATGTTTGAAATTTTCGGCAAGCTTCCCGTGTAATAACTTCACACGGCGAGCATGAAATATCACTCCGGGAGGGAGGCCGATTGTTCGGCGAAATGTATCCAGAGTAGCACCGACCTGCTGGACTTAGAAATTTTGTCTTACTCGGCTTCATTACTCCTGTATGTGTGAACACCGCATAACAGTCAACACTATCTATGGTCATCTCCTAGCTTCACGCCCACTTAAAGTCCTAGCTATTGATTCCACAAAAGTGGACCCAGCCAGTGATGCTTGGGAGAATGTTCTGGTCATGACAAGTGTTTTCATTAAATTCACGCAAGCTGTGCCTACAAGGAACCAGGAAACGGTCATGTTGCCAAAATCCTGATACACGAGTGGTTCCAGCGCTAAGGAATTACTGAAAGAATCCACAGTGACCAGGGCAGAGACTTTGAATTACATCTCATCAAAGACCCATGCATGGTGTATGGCATCAAGAAGTCTCACACAACGCCGTACCATCCCCAAGGAAGTGGACAATGTGAGCGATTCAGTCATTCTGTGCACAGTCTCCGACATACCTGCCCCCAGAGGATAAGTCCAGATGGCCTTTGCACCTGCCAGAACTTGTACAGGCCACATGCCTATATGGAATTTGCTCCACACTTCCTGCTGTTTGGTCAACAACCAACGCTTCCAGTCGACGACCGAGAAGGCCTCCAACCATCTGAAGCAGTCAGCCATCAAGAGGGACATCGCTGTGGACAAGAAGACCTCCGACCACGCCTTACAGGTGGGCGACCATGTCTACTTCCGAAACCGTGTCTTGGGTCGCAACAAGATCCAGGACTTCTGGAAACCGGACCTAACCAGGTGACGTCACTACCCTTTGGTGGCCCACACGTCCACATGAACCAACCCTTGGTATACGGCCCTGAACGAGCAGTCCACTCCAAAGACCTTCTGCCAGCAACCAGACCCTTGGCCCTAGAAGTCAACCAACAACCAGAGTCACCAACATTGCCATCCACCTCCGACTCTGAGTCAGACAGTTCATGTGGTTCCAGCCCTAAAGCAGGCAGCTCCTCCAACATCAGTGCCTGTAGTGTCTGACCTATTCCAAGACACTCTCCGTGCCTGACATCAAGACCAAGGCAAGGCTATTTACGACTGTGATTGACTGACTGTGCCTACAGTGATTCCAAATGACATCCCCATGATGATGCAGAATATGTGAATGTGATTAAGCAACTGGTTGTGTTGTGAAACGATCCTAAAATCACTGTGAACATTTTGTGTCATGGCATGCATTACTTGAAAAGCTGATATCATTGTAAGTGCAGAAACTTTTTGCCTTATTTATAGAGACAAAGAACTTTTTGAACATGTTTTTTTTTCTAGACAGTTGTATAAATTGTTTTTCTAGTAACTGTCAGTATTCAAAATTTTGTAACGATCTTGAAGCGTTGTTTAAGCGTGGTATTTTCTAAAAATGTTATGTATAGACTATTTGCTAATATGGGACGTAGAGGCAAAGGAAAACTCCAGTAACTAGCTCATTGGATATAGATGGATCTTGATTTAGAGGAGCCCTGTTTATACAAAAAACCTCTACATGTGCTATCAGTGAGAGACTAATTAATCAGGTTTCCTGTCTCTGAGGGTTATTTTCAAATAAGTCCTCATGAGTCTTGCGACCTTTTCTGTTGGTCACAGTACTCTGTTTAATGTGTCTGGTAATGCCTTGTTTCATTTGTCTGATAAAGATTGATCTATTAGGTTGTTGTCTCCGAGGATTTTGCTCAGATAACATTTCTCATGAGTTATATCACCTTTGCACATACCTAGTAAAGATCAGTTTAAGGTTTCTGACTGAGGACTTTTGCTCAGATAATGCTTCTCACTAGTCTACTACCTTTCTTTTTCCATTGACCATGATGTCTGCATAGTTTGACCAGCTTTTGGTCTTGGAGGACTGACCATGATGTCTGCATAGGTTGACCAGCTTTTGGTCTTGGAGGACTGACCATGATGTCTGCATAGGTTGACCAGCTTTTGGTCTTGGAGGACTGACCATGATGTCTGCATAGGTTGACCAGCTTTTGGTCTTGGAGGACTGACCATGATGTCTGCATAGGTTGACCAGCTTTTGGTCTTGGAGGACTGACCATGATGTCTGCATAGGTTGACCAGCTTTTGGTCTTGGAGGACTTTATTCAAATAACACTCCTCGCGAGTCATCTGGCAAGGCGCCACCTTTTATTTTGGTCATTGCTTCCTGATGTATTTGTTCTTAAGATCAATATCATCAGGTTTTGTCTCTGAAGATTTTGTTAAGATATCATTCCTCATGAGTCATCTTTTTGTGTTGATCAAATGTGTCAAATGGCTGATGTGACGCGTCTAATGTGTTGGCTAGTGACTGTGTGCTTGTCACCTCTCGCTTTCAGCCTGCACCGCTGGCTAGCACTGCTGCATGCAGCTATGCCATAAGGAGAGCAGAATGCGTAAGTCTCTCTCTGTCAGTACATAGCCTCTCCATCAGCAAGCCCTACGTTGTGCCTCCTCGTGGCGACATGCGGCAACTAAGCACCTCACGGACTCAGGCTAAACTCGAGGGACTTGGAGGAGGTCTGGCTCCCAGACGTGCGCAGGCCCACCGGCGTGTGGACACGCCTTGGTGCCCACGAACCAGACTCCCAGCTATGGGTAAATAGCAATATTGCCTTTTGGGTGTCTTGGGTGAAACTAAGGCTAAGGGAATAAACCCTAACAGAAAAAAAAACAATTCTGCCGTGTGGTTATCTCGGGAAAGACTGAGGCTGAGGGAGTAAACCCTGATAGAAAAGCACCCCAACTGCCTTGTGGGTAGTCGTGGGAACGACAAAGGCTAGCGGACAGTCTGTACAAAAACTGGTGGAAGGCAACGGGAAACTAACATCATATACTCCCAAGATTGTCATGCCCAGCCAAAATATGAAGAAGGAGGAAAACGACGTAAAACAGGGCGTCCTGTGGAATACCTTCGTCCGGTAGGTACCGTCATGTTGCACAGGTGACACCAGACCGTCAGCAAGCTACTGTGATCAAATTAAAATATATCAAAATTGCAACGTGGAATGTAAGGACATAGCTGCAAAGGGGAAAATTGAAAAATGTCTTGATGGAGTTGGAAAGGCTTCACATCAATATTTTAGGATTAAGGGAAGTGAGATCAGAGAGCATACAATTATATATTCTGATGGAAACAAACATGAACGAGGAGTAGGCATCATAACGGAAAGGGACAAGTCAAATATCACTCCGTCTAATATCACTTATAGTGAAAAGACGTTAAATCAAAGAACGAACGGACAAGTCAAAGTCTATCAAAGGATGCTGGGCTGTATCAGACCGAGTTTTGTTGGTTAAGTTGGATGACCTGCCATCTGATATCAACATCATCCATGTGTATGCACCAACAACCGCAAGTACTCAAGACGAAATTGACAACTTCTATGAAGTATTAGAGACGGCCAAGGCTCAATGCAAATCACAGGAAGTTACAATAATAATGGGAGTTTTTAATGCTAAAGTGGGACAGGAGAAAGTGGATGACATAGTTGGACCTCATGGCCTTTGCACACAAAATGAAAGGGGAGGGAAACTTGTTGAGTTGGCACAAATAAAATGAATTCATAGTAGAAGACACCTGGTTTGACCAGCCTAACAGAAGAAAATAGACATGGATGAGTCCAGGAGATAATACTAAAAATCAAAATGATTACATCCTGATTTAGAAATTCTTTACTGTCAGCAAAAATACTACCAGGCGCAGACTGCAACAGTGACCACAATTCTGTAATGGGAAGATTTAGGCTGAAGCTAAAGAAAAGAAAACAGACCAAAAGCAACATCAAACTAAATTTTGGACTCTTAAAGACAGATCAATCGACTCGTGAAAAAATCTAACTTACATGTTCAAACAAATTCAGTGCTCGAAAGACGTTGGTGACAGTGAGGAACAATGGACAAAATTGAGAAACTTGATGAATGAAACTTTTGAAGAAATCCCTTGAGTTGAAAAAACAAACAAAACAAAACAAACAAACAAACAAAAAACAATAGACAAAAACAAAAAACAAATTTTAAAAAACACAACCTTGATGACAAAAGAAATCATAGGCTTGATGGAAGTAAGGAGGGAGGAAAAGAGGAAGAATTCAAAAAACAAAAAGATGAACAAGGAAATCAGGAACAGGTGCAATGAAGCTGAGGAAGCTTAGCTGGAAACGGTACAAAGAAATAGAAATAGAAGACCAACACAAAACAGATCCTCAAAGTATGTACAGAGACATTGACGAAATTGCCCACAGGAAAAAAAATATGCCTTCAACTGGTTGCTTAAAATCGAAAGATGGTACGCTTATTGTGGAAAAAGACAAAATATCAGATAGATGGGGAGAGTACATTAAAGAGCTTTTCAACGATGACAGAAACGAATAACATAAGATAAGAAAGAACGTTGAAGGACGAAAGATGAAGTTAGATCAGCACTGGAAAACATGAAACCGGGAAAAGCCCCAGGACCAGATAATATTACTACAGAAATGATTGAGGCCCTAGAATATGGTACTTAAAGAATAACAGTCCTCCTAAATGAAATCTATGACACCGGAAAAATCCCCAAAGATATGTCAAAATCAGTTTTCATTGCACTTCCAAAGAAAACAGGAGCTATAGAATGCAGACTCCATCGTACAATCAGCTTGAGTCACGTAACAAAAATCCTATGAAGAATAATCATGATGAGAACAGGGAATAGAATCAAACGAGAAATCGCAAGAGACAGTGTGGATTTGTGGAAGGGAAAGGAACTATTAATGCCCTATAAGAACTATCATAGAGAAGTCAGTCGAGTTGAATAAGGATTTATATTTACGCTTTGTTGATTATGCCAATGCTTTCGATCGGGTAAGACATGAAGAATTGATCAACCAACTAGAAAGGCTCAATATTGATTGAAAAGATCTAAGAATAATCACAAATGTGTTTTGGGAACAATCAGCAGCAATGTGAATAGAAAACGATGTAAGCCCTTTCCAAAATATCAAAAGAGGGCAGTGTTGCGTTCTGTCATCAGATTTGTTTTCACTTTACAGCGAAACCATCATGAGAAATCTAGAAGAATGCCCTGAGTTAAAGGTTGGAGGAAAAACGATAAATAACATTGTTACGCAGATGACACTGTGCTAATTTCAGGAAATGAGAGGGACCTAAAAAACCTTGTGAATATAATAGAAATAGAAATAGAAAGCAAAAATAAAGAGCTGGAGCTAAATGGCAAGAAGAATGAAGTCATGGTAATCAGTAAAAAACAAGAAATATTCTCATGCAAAATAATAGCAAATCGCACAACATTGAGACGGATTGATAAAGGAACCAGAAGAACAAGAAAACCAATGTAAGCGCGTATTTAACAACACAAGACAACACAAGCGCAAACCCTCGGCCTTTGTCAAGCGCGAACGCACGGTCACAAACAGACCACAAACATCAAACAACGGATAATAAAAACAGGACTAAAAACTTCCCTGCCGCCTCGTCCAGTGGATAAAAAGAGACCAAATGGAGACGGATTGACAAGTTTAAATATCTGGGAACGATCATCTCACCAGAAATCAGATGCACTTGAGAAATAGCCAGCAGAATCAGCCAAGCCAAAACAACATTCAAGAAGATGAAAAGTGTTCTTACCAACAAATGCCTATCAGTTAACATCAGGAATAGAGTTCCTGATTGTTGTATAGATCCGATACTGTTGTACGGTTGTGAAGCGTGGACAGTCAACACGCAAAGTCAGAACTAAATTGAGACAACTTCATAACAAGAAATGTACACATATTATAGGCACATACCAACATTCACATACACATAAACACACACATTCACATCAATATTCCAGAGCCAATAATGCTGTAACACCTATTCTCTACCCTCTCCCTTCTCATTCTCTTTCACACACACTCACACACACACACACACACACACACACACACACACACACACACACACACACACACACGCACGCACGCACACACGCAGACACACACACACGTACACACACCACACGCACACACACTCATACGTATACACACAGGCGTGTGCGCACCACAGACATCTTATGTATAGACGGCGCACACTGTGTATGCGGCTAGCCCCATTGCGCCACCATCTTAGCAGGCTTGCCGGCTCGTTATCAGCGGCTGGGTTTAATGCATCTTAGCAATGATCGGCGTGTTTGTTTGACTAACAACTCGACGGGGAGTACATGGCTAATAGGTGAGTACGTTAATTGTATGACGATAGTTTTGAGAAATTCTGTTATTTTGTTCACGTACGTATTAAAATTTAGAGTAAGTAGAAGCTGATGTGAGAAAGTGAAGGGGTAGTATAAAGATAATTGCCATTTCATGGGCATGGCGATAAATGCCGAGTTTGAAGTCTCTGAGTTATTCTCAAACAGAATTCTTCATTATGACTGAGACTAGTATGTCTGGTGATTAACTGAAGTTAGGTCTTTGTTTTCACATAATTAACAAAAACTACTGCCGTTCTCTGTATGTGTGGTGCGTGCGTGCATGTGCACGTGCGGGAGTGTGAGCCATAGAAATATCCAGCCACACTAATCATATCGAACAAATTCTGTATTTTCTTTTTCAGACAAAATTTGAGTTATGGAAATGTGCTGGAACCTGTTGTGTGGCACGGAGCTTTTCAAACAGAAAAACAAAGGGAAATCGTTTCATGTGTGGTGTGTGTGTGTGTGTGTGTGTGTGTGTGTGTGTGTGTGTGTGTGTGTGTGTGTGTGTGTGTGTGTGTGTGTGTGTGTGTGTGTGTGTGTGTGTTTGTGTGTGTGCGTGTGTGTGCGTGCGTGTGTGCGTGCGTGCGTGCGTGCGTGTGTGTGTGTGTGTGTGTGTGTGTGTGTGTGTGAGTGAGTGTGTGTGTGTGTGTGTGTGTGTGTGTGTGTGTGTGTTTGCACCTGTTCGTAACTGTTTCAAAGAATGTTGTCTAAGTGAATGTATCGTAAAATCATTCATGATATAAAATAAGTATTCAAATCTATAAAAAAAATTAATTTCCTTCAAAAGTTGTATTTTTTAATCAATATGCTTAAGTTTTGATGTTGATTGGCATGTGCATAACTGACAGACCCGGTGAATCTGATACTCTGTGTTTTTTGTTTTTGTTTCTAGATTTCCAAAGAATGAAGAAAGACCAAAACAGTGGATTGCAGCGCTAAACAGGGACAAGTTTCAAGTCACTGAATACTCCAGGATATGTGCAGATCATTTTGAAGATTTCCTGTTTTGATCGCACTGGCCAAACCACCCGCCTGAAAGACATTGCTATTCCTGCCATTTTCAGCTTCCCTGCACACTTGCAGAAAGTTGCAAACCTGTGTACGAACTTGGTATGGACACTGGACACTCGAATATTCGTCACAAGTATACATAACGCATGTTCGTAACTTAGAAGTATACACTGATACAATCGAGTTATATTGTATATGACTTATGTATGTGATGCAATCTCTCCAAGTCTCTTTTGGCATTTGTATAGAAATATTGCAAGCTTCTTGATATCGTCTTCATCTCTGGACAAACAAACAAACAAACAAACAAACAAACAACAACAACAACAAACAAACAAACAAACAAACAAATAAACAAACAAACAAATAAAAAAGAACTGAAACACACTTGCAGCACAACAAATTGATCACTGGAAAGTAGGTTCGCAAAACGATGAGTAAACTGATTCTTTTTATGCACCAGGAAGTCCTGCGTTCAGAGCATTAGCTAGTTCTGTTTTCAGCATGTAACCGTCAAACACAATTTGCATTCATGTCAGATTTTTTATACAGGGCCCCTACTGCACACATACTGAAGCATTCTTCAGCTTTTTCCTTTTTTTTTTTTTTTTTTTTTTAGTGGGGTGGAGGTTGCTGTAATAAGCAATGGTTTAGTGTGATCTTTTCTGGATGTATTGCACATCATGAGCGAGAGAGAAAGAGAGAGAGAGAGAGAGGAGAAATGACATTTGACTAGTTCGTCTATAGTTGTTGGCGCAGACTATGATTATGAGCAGCCTTATCAAAGTATAGCTTTTAACAGGAATTGTGGTCTGAACAGTTTTGTGCAAAATGATAACGGTTTCGCATGTATAACGGGCGACCACAATAGCTTTTTCTCTTTCTCGAAGGAAAGAACATAGTTTGTTCCCCTAGAGCATAAAAATTCGTTTTTCCTGTCACAACGATTTTCCCGGAAAATATTTTTAGATTCTCTTAACTCTTCCTGCTATCTGAACTTCAGTTTCCCATTAGTTTCACATCCTTGATCGAGACAGAGAGCAATGGCGACGTACAAGCAATTTCAATACACTTACGGAGACTACGATGAAATTGCCTTCAAGAGCAGGTTAGTGTAAATGGTTGTGCGCATTTTGAGTTTGTTGAATTTGTGTAATGTGTTCAACTGCTGTTAGTTGCGGCGTTCTCTCCACGCAACGTTTTAAATCGTTATTTACTTGTTCGTAGCAAACTACAACTTTACATCGACGAACGAATAAGATGGTGTATTGGCAACAAAAGTTTCAATCATCGTGTCAAACGATTTAAATTGTTAAATTGAACAGGCTTTTTTTGGTGCTTAGCATGGCTCCATAAGAGAGTTCATATTTTGTTTGTATACACAAACGCTTGTGCTCGTGCACGCACATACACACACAAGCACACACACATGCACCATCGTTAATCATTTATTGTCAGGTTAACAACAACAACAACAAAAATGTACTGACATATTAAACATTTGTGCAGCTTAGCATTGAAATAATAAGGCAAACACATCATGAAGCTTAAGAAACATGTTAAACATGTTTCAAACGTTTGAAATGCAATGATGGAATGAGACATTGCAAAAGGATTAAACTGTAATTTAAAGCTTGAGTGAAACTTTATGCACGACACACAACACATGCACCCCTCCCCCAAACTTCAAATCACAAAGAATTAGGCCTATACGACATATTACAAGTTAAAACTAGACTTCTTGGTTTTCCACTGATGTACAGTTCTTGAAAACAAGAGCTGTCCGACTCTGATTTGAAACACGCACACACACACATATATACACACACACACACACACACACACACACACAACACACACACACTACACACACACACACACACACACCACACACACACACACACACACACACACACACACACACACACACACACACACTCACACACACACACACTCTGTCTCTCTCTCTCTGTCTCTCTCTCTGTGTCTGTGTGTGTGTCTCTCTCTCTCTGTGTCTCTGTCTGTCTCTATCTCTGTCTGTCTGTCTGTCTCTCTGTGATTTTGTGATTTTGATAAGGCTGTTCACCTGCACACTGTCATAAGAGAAATGTGTAGGAGTGATGTGAGAACTCCTGATTATGTATGGTGAAATGTATCTGGTATTATTTCAAATGAATACAGACGAAAATTTGCACATTACACTTAAAGCGCACAGTATCTTATCATATTTTTGATTTAAATAAAGATTAACATAACTCGGTATTGAATGTGCATAAGTACTTATTTGTATGGAAATTTGGGTCAAACCATTGTGCCCGACGTGTCTTTGTGTCCACATGC
Organism: Monoplex corrugatus; assembly: GCA_030674185.1. Lineage (NCBI taxonomy): Eukaryota > Metazoa > Mollusca > Gastropoda > Littorinimorpha > Ranellidae > Monoplex > Monoplex corrugatus. Next base: position 102,129,252 of record CM060305.1, on the reverse strand, counting down.
CATTGTGTCCTTAAATACCCCCAAATGGGAACATGATGGATCAATTAGATCATGGTGACCCATATTGTAGTATGTATGTATGTATTATGCATATATGTTTGTATGCATTATATTCGTATGTATACACGTATATGTGTGTATGTACATATGAATGTGTGTATATGCGTATGTCAGTATGTACAAGCGAGGGAAGGAGACTTCTTCAGACTTCAGATAGTTTATTCATATTAGGCCTTGGCTCCTTATGAAGGGGTATGTGAACAATACAATACCTTCTAAATAGTGCACAAAAAGGTTTGAATTATACATGTCAATAACTCATCTTATGACACAGCATTTTCTCTAAATTTCATAGCTTTATATAAGAACACAGAAAATTTGCAGACAACTTCTATATTTGTTGATGACAACAACAAGCACAGTTTAAACAGACAAGGCTGTCTATAATACTTAGGCTGAATAAACTTTTCCCTAAAATTTGTAAGTCCTTTACAACAAAAGACAAAATGTACTTCGTTTTCTTTAGATTCTTTGCATAATGGATATAATAAATCATTATCATTTAATACTTTATATCTATATCGATGTACAGCCAAATCAGATACACCAAACCTAAATCTTGTTGTAATATACTTCACATGTCGTTCTAAATTTAGCTGCAAATACAGTTTTATTTCAGATACACTACTAAATGTTCTGTATAAATTAAATCTTTCGCTGTTGTTAATATGATAATTCCAGTCCTGCCATCTACAGTCTATCAAGCGTTGACGAAAAATACGAATAAAGCCATTCACACTACCGACTCCCTGATATAACCACACATATCCAAATCCATATTTGTACAAACACAAACGTACACTCGATACCCAGTTTTTCTTACCATTGGCATCTAGATCATACAGCATTTTATATGCTTTCCATGGTATCCTAAATTTATCCATATGTAATAATCTGAGCCAATATCGGATACAATTAACAGCAGAATTCACATATACAGGGTAACGCTTAGTTTCGCCATACACAAAATCATTAGGCGTTCTCCTATTTACTCCCAAAAACTTTTTAAGGGCAAACAAATGAACTGATTCACAATGAACAACAGCTTTCTCTAGCCCCCAAATTTCGGAGCCATATTGCATAATTGGTTGGATCTGGGAAGCGAGGGAAGGAGAGATAGACAGAGACAGAGAAGAGAGAGAGAGATCATAGTCTATATCCATTTTTGTCCCATGTATTCCACAGACAAATAACACTTTGCATCTTGTGTAACACATATCAGGTCAACATAATCTACTTGGGACACTATGGTCTGGTTTGGGTCCATCATGATCCAGTTTGGGCCATCATGTGCTGTTAGGGACATTATGAGCACTGGCCTATTAAAGGGCACCATGGTAGTTGGACAATGCTAGGTGGACACAATGGCAAGTGGACACAATGACATGTGGAGACAATGGCATATAGATCAAGTGTTGGCAAACTGAATTAATTTAGACGTGTTTTCCATCAGGATGTGATCGAAAGTATTACGTTCACAACGATGACAGAACTTTTTGTAACATTTTTATGAACGGAACCGTATGTATGTGGATATAGATAGACATTTTTGAACTATGTATGAACAAAATACATACATGTTGTATCGCCATCAATGTCTACTGAATTTAGATAACTCACAGGGATAGTGATTTGTTGTGTCAGTTAACATAAGTTGAAGTACTGTGAGTGCTTTGATGATTGTTGCTGCTCACCATTTCAAAATATAAAAGAGAAATATGTTCGGCAAAGATTTACGATTTACATTTACTTCTGTTGCAGCTAATATAGTATCTTTGTTTTTGTATAAGGCAATTAACCTGGTGGTGTTAAAAAGTTAGAGATTTAATTGCTCTCCAATGTAACGGCAAGCTCCTTACGATGTTTTTCATGTCCCTACCGGCCTTCCTGATTTTATCAAGATTTTGCGCTATATAAATATTGTAATTATTATTATTATTATTATTGTATGAGATTATTCTCGTTATTGAGGGTCACCCGCCACAGCTTATTTCCAATGTACTCTTCGTAGAATAAGTTGTGTGTTTTTTGTAAATATATGCGTTAACGAGGTGTCAAGGCCTAATTTCTGAGTAAATCTTCGAAATCCGACTCTCTCTCTCTCTCTCTGTCTCTGTCTCTGTCTCTGTCTGTCTGTCGTCTGTCTGTCTGTCTGTCTGTCTGTCTGTCTGTCTGTCTGTCTGTCTCTCTCTCTCTCTCTCTCTCTCTCTCTCTCTCTCTTCTCTGGTCGTTTCTTTAAATTTTCTCTCTTAAGTTGTGAATTTAACGTCTTTCTCTTATGGGTCAGGTTGACCATTGTGATATGTTTTTCGATTATGTTAAACGACGCTAAGAATAAGAATGGGGAAAATCCGTTTTTGAACTGCGCACAGTCGTGGCAGTGTGTGGAACTGAGAAACACGCTACCTCCTCCCTACACACACACACACACACACACACACACACACACAACACACCACACACACACACACTCTCTCTCTCTCTCTCTCTCTCTCTCTGCTCTCTCTCTCAAGTGCACACACACCGAGAATTTATTTTGAGATCAATACTGCTAACAATAGGAAAATGAAAATCCGTTTTTACAGTTCTGAGTGATTCACCATCCCTCTTGTTTCATGTGTGTACTCGTGCGCGCACACACACAAACACACACTCACACACACTCTCTCACACACATGAAGCTTGAGATTAACAAGGTTTATATTGATCTAAACCTTGAATCGCAGACTCTACAAACAAAAGGAACTTTGAGCTTGCTTGAGAGGGATTCATCGTACTCGGAATATTCCATATGCGCTCCACCGAAACCAAACATCAACAATTCGTTGTGGACAGCTATCAAAACAACAAACAAACAAACAAACAAAGAAAACAGCAACAACAACAAAAACCCCAAGAAAAAAACAACCAACAAAAAACAAACAAAACAAAACAAAACAGAAAAAAAACAAAACTGTGGCCTGCCCGGAGATTTAAACACACCTGTGAGAATGACGCTCAAACAACTAAACTAATGAGCTACCGATGGCAAAGTGTTCTGTGTTAGCGTTTCAGATGACTTACGTGCGGAAGCAATCAGTTGATGGTTCTAGCTGTGACTTGCTTTCTCTTTGAGGTGCTTCCAGTTTATAATTTTTTTGTGAATAATGAACTTTGATCATGTTGAATCAGATATGTGCGTGCACGTTGCTTTTGGATGGATGGCCCAATTTGGTCAGACACAACTGAGAGCTAGACGAGGGAACAAAAACCAGAAACACATGAAAATAAAATGAGGACGCGAATTTTAGAGATAGTTAATAGTTAGGAGCTGTTTATGAATTCCTGATGACTTTGCATGCTAAGACAAATCGCTATCACGTACATCCCAGGTTCATTGCGTCCCAGCATCGATATGTCCCAGGTTCTAGTGGTCCGTTTTAGGGCAAATAGTGGATACATCGTGTCGCACACACACACAAAAGACACGGTTAAAAAGAAAGAGACCTAGAACACCAATGCCTCATCAGTCTCCAGACAATCACCTCCCAAGCTCCCGACTTAATAATAGCCATTTCATCAAAGCATGACCATTCGGACCCAGCCATCAGTTATCTTGTTTACAAACCGAATGGCAAGGTGGGGAAATGACATAGTCACACAGCAATTATCAACCAAGTCCAGCCCAGCTACCGGACCAAGAGAGAATGGAAGAGCTCTCTCTTGCCCTATTCTGGGCCTTTGGCTCTCTATTGGACACCCCGCCCAGCCACCAGCTCGCACTGTAGTCTCGACATTAGCAGTCAGAAGCTCTCAACGTTGTTTTGTCACAACCGCAGGGGCGTTCGAACGGCTGCGAGAGTGGCGAGGCGTGATGCTCTAGACACAGCCCATTTTGCTGTTCAGCTAGGTCTGACATATCCCCAAAGGGATCCCAAGTTTGCTGTCTCTCCGAGCCGCCAGCGGGTCTTTCCCTGTTTCCCTGCGATCATCAGGCCTGATTCCCTTAAGTCAATGGCCAAGCCACGAGTGAAAGTTAACAGGAAACATCCAAAGGTGCTGGATGGGACACAGAGCACCAATGTCTCACCACTCTCCGGACATTCACCTCCTAAGCTCCCGACAGGATAGCCATTTGAATAAGCAAATGGGGGCTGTCCATGTGTTGCATGACTCATTCGGTACCCAGTTATAAGTTACCTTGTTGACAAAGCGAATGGCAAGGTGGAGATAAAAAAAAAAGAAAAAAGAAAAACCCGGGACATAGCTACACAACGCTCACCAACCAGATCCAGCCCGGCTACGGTTCAAGGAAGAATGGTAGAACCCTCTCTCGCCTTAATTCTGGGCCTTCAGCTCTCTAATGGGCAGCCCGCCCAGCCGCCTGCTCGCGTAGCTACCAGCTTTCCCCCTCATACTATTGTCAGCAGTTAGCAGTTGGAAGTTCCCAACTTTGCTGTGTTTTGTAGGCGTTGCAGACAGAGGAGAGAAGAGGCTGGTAGGCCAGAAAGGGGAGCGTCACAGTAATCAAGACAAGACAAAATGAGAGATGTCACAAGCATCGATGCAGCCTCAGTTGAGAGGTATTTTTGAATGTAACCAGTGCACCGAAAATGATAGTAGCATGACTGGCAGGTCTGGGATATGTTTTGGGCCGTTTTCCATCACAACCACATCCAAGCCTTTGCAAAGTCAGTGCATGTGGAATTCTGAGGACAGAGATGTTGATTTAAAAAATCTGAAACATCTATATGCTAACAATGTCTAAACAGTCATGCGCGTATACAAAATGCCATATGACCTGTACTTAGAAGATGATTCAAGTTATCGAAGAAATCAAGCTGACAAGCCAGCACGTTTACAAGGAAATGAAAAACTTCCTAGTTTTGAATCCTGTAAATTCCGGGCGGTCGTTCCTCCCAAAATAATGTTGGGGGTTCTAGATAGGGGTAGTACCTTTGTTCTCTGGCAGTTGCATCCTGCATGTAGGACGGATGGAAACACTAGTCCCCTCCTATCTCCTAAATCTCTCACGGCTGGCTCAAAGTGCCACATCTCAGTACACCGCTTAAGCTTGGCGGGCTGAACGACGTGAGGGGGTGATGTTTGTTAACATGGCATCACCAGGCGGACGAACTTCCTCAAAAAAAAAATCAACGGCCAGAGCGGAGGAGCTCCAAATAGTTCAATGGCCTCGTATTCATGACCAGAACGAGCACCTAGTTGGAGACAAGGTCACAACACCTAAGCCCTCGGCCACTATACGAGCGGGCGCTCTGAGCTGGGCTGCTGTGTAGCTTTAGGCGAGCTTTGAGCTGTGAGCGGTGGGTGGCCACACCAAAAGCGGTGACAGCTTGTGGATAGCTAGCTGTACTGCTGGCTACAAGCTCGGTGACCGCTAAGATGGCCACACTACAAGCTGCTAGGGCTGGTTGTGTGCCAGCGTGCTGCTAGCTGTCGTTCACACGGTTGGTTTCAGAATGTCAGCGAGCAGGTATCTTCTGCTTCGTGAGCTACCAGAACTATCGCCATTTCTACAAGCAATTCTTTTTGATGAAAGACATTATTGGGTCCATTAATGAACAAAGAACTGTGTACGGTGAATATTATCATTTGGTACCAGACCTCAAACAGGACAGAGGAAGATTTCACTCCTGTTTTCAGAATGCTTCCAAACACTTTCTCGATCCTACTGGATCTTGTTCATTGTGAATTCACACAACAAAAATCTGCCTTCAGACGACGGCGCAGAGGAATGTTTTGTATCAACGCTGCTTAAAGCACACTCTGTATATGATTATCTACTGCATGCCATTCTCAGCTCCTTTTCACTGGAAATAATCAGCTCTATAATAATAGTAATAATGATAATGATAATAATAACAATAATAGTAACATAATAATGAGAATAACAATAATATCTATTAATATTATCATTAAATATTTTTCATCACAATTAAGGCAAAGTAATCAATGCCTAACGCCTTCTTTTACAGCACGTTTTAATCATTTTCACGGAACAGTGCCAATTCGTGGGGATTTTCTTGTTTTTAACTGCTTGTGGTTGCTTCAATTTCACTTAAAAGTGGGTCTGGTTCTGATTCCGGACAGTTCAGGTCAGGGCATAAGGTGTCTGGGGGCTATAGTCGCTGAAAAGGGATGTCCATATTCATTCCATCTGTTCATGATATGCTCTGGGTCTGTCAGTGTGGTGCCTTCTTTGCTCTCGGTGCACTCATTTCTGGGTTGGAATTTGGAGAATTGAATTTTCTTTATCTGTTGGCTCTTCTGCATTCATTATGCTCATTTACTTTTGCACATTCTTCCTCCTGCCAATTTTTCTTATCCCTTCTGATTTTGCTCTTAAGTTCTCTTCAAAGTTTTTTGTATTCTTCTTTTCTTCCAGATTTGCGAGCTTGGCTTGTCTGTTTTGCTGGATCCATAACTTTCTCGCAGATGTATTACAATTTACAATATGAATAAATAGAATCATTAATCTTTAGATATTTCTGAAAGAAAGTCAGTCTGGTTTACACTGTCTACCAAACCATGTTCTTTCAATGTGTTTTCAAATTGAATTTAATATCAACTTTTTTCTTATTTTCATCCTTCCCATCCTTTGATCAGTATATTTCGTCACTTTTTCCCTTCTTACTGCATGAGCTAATTAACTGTTTATGAGAGGCCAAAATCTCATTTACTACATCGGGCAGAAAACTCCCTTTGTCTCACTAACGAAGTCTCAGTTTCTTCTGTAATGATTCAGTAAAATGACTCGTTTTTTTTTCTTGTCATAAAGGAATCAATAGCAATAAATTTCCACATCACACATACACTCACACATGCACCTATAAACTCTTGGTCGTAAGATTGACTCCTGTCAATCCTACAATGAGACGGATCTTTATCGCTTAATCTTTATCGCCTTATATGGGTCTTCATGTGAGACACAAGGGCGATATGAGAGGCACATGTTCTTCCACAGGTGTTATGTGGGAAGGAGTCCCATGGTCTTTGGTATTGCTTCTGCTGGTCCTTTTCTGTTGAATAACACGTATAATGCGCTATCTAAATGTAACTGCTCCGTGAGCGCTACTATCATCAGCTCACTATGATGTGGGCAATGTCTTCCCAATGGGTGGTGTTAATGTCAAAGCTGCTGAGCATGGGCTTCAGAGTTTGTGATCTTACCTGGTGCCGGTATCTTTGGTTCAGTTCATTGTATAAGAGCATTTTTGGGATTCGGTTGTCTTCATATAAGGACAAAGTATCCTGTCTACTGAAGTTGATATTTGATAAATAGAAACTCTTTACCTGGCAAGCCATATTCATTCGGAATTTGATGCCACGTGATGTTACAGATCTTGCACAGACATTTTTTGTAGAACTTCTCCAGGTGTTGGATGTGCCGTCGATAGATAGCCCAGGTTTCGCAGTTGTATAGAAGGGCGATTACGACAACTATATTGCACATTGCAGTTTTTCAGGACCAAAGACATTATAAAAATAGACAGCCGGCGTGGTCACGTGAACTGTGCTGATTTAATCGACTTGGGCGCCATACATGTATCTGTTAAGGCTAACTTGACACGTACATGGTGCTTACGTGCGTTGTTGTTGTTGGGTGTGCGCCCTAATAGCTTAGTTGGTAAGAGGCTGAGCACTGACTCACAAGCAAATGTTGCGAATTGTGCTGTTATTCTGATGGTATCAGTGTGTTAGTTTTTCCTCCCCAATCTTCGTGGAAAAAAACTGAACACACACACACACACACACACACACACACACACACACACACACACACACACACACACACACACACACACACACACACACACACACACACACACACACACACACACATACACACACACACACAGTGTGAGTGACTCGCTTAGAGTATGTTGGTTATAAATCTATCCTAGTCATCATCACCATCAGGTGCCCTGGCGATCATGGACTTCCATCTGTCTCTATCTCTCGTTGCCCATAGCATCTTTCACCCCCCTCGTCCCCAGCCACTCTGCAAGTCCGTCCAGCATTTTTCCCTGGGTCTACCTGGTGCTCTCTTTCCCTCCAGCTTTCCCGTTGTGACCAGGTGTTCCAAATCCCCCTTCCTCATAAAATGGCCTATAAATGTTGCCTGTCTTTTTCTAATCTTCCTTATGAGTGATCTGCTTGTGTCTGCCTCCATCAAGACTGTCTCATTTGTTTTCTTTGCTGTCCATGGAACTCTCAACATTCTTCTTAGAAACCACATCTCGGCTGCCTCAATCTTGTTCTGGCTTTGTTTGTTGACTGTCCACGCCTCACATCCGTACAACAGTATTGGTTTTATGTAACATTCAAGAACTCTCTTCCTGATGTTAATTGATAGGCATTTGTTGGTAAGAATGCCTGTCATCTTCCCGAGTGCTGTTTTGGCTTGGCCGATTCTGCCGGCTATTTCCGATGTGTATCTGCCGTGTGATGAAATGATCGTTCCCAGGTATTTGAATTTATCAACCTGTGTTAAGGTTGTGCCATTTGCTGTTATTTTGCATGAGAGAATTTCATGTTTTTTACTGATCACCATGACTTCAGTCTTTCTGCTGTTTAGTTCCAGCCCCTTACCTTTGCTTTCTATTTCAAGTATATTCACAAGGTTTTGTATGTCCCTTTCACTTTCTGCAATTAGTACGGTGTCATCTGGTATCGAATGTTGTTTATCATTTTCCCTCCAACCTTTAATCCAGGGTCTTCTTCTAAGTGTCTCATGATGTTTTCGCTGTAAAATGAAAACAGATCTGGTGACAAAACACAACCCTGTCTGACTTCTCTTTTGATGTTTTGGTTAAGAGCTTACATTGTTTTCTATTCTCATTGCAGTTGTTTGTTCCCAGTACATATTTCTGATTATTCGTAGATCTTTTCCATCAACATTGAGTCTCTCCAGTTGGTTGATCAATTCATCATGTCTTACCCGATCGAAAGCTTTGGTGTAGTCATCAAAGCGTAAATACAAATCCTTATTCATCTCAGTTGACCTCTCTTTGATAGTTCTTAGGATGTATATGGCATTAATAGTTCCTTTCCGTTCCACAAATCCACACTGTTCATCTGCTATTTCTCTTTTGATTCTATTCCTTGTTTTCATCATGATTATTCTTAACAGGATTTTTGTTACATGACTCATCAAACTGATTGTGCGATGGAGTTCGCATTCTATAGGCCCTGTCTTCTTTGGAAGTGCAGTAAAAATTGATTTTGACATATCTTTGGGGTTTTTTCCAGTGTCGTAAATTTCATTTAGGAGGACTGTTATTTTTTCTATGCCAAATTCTTCCAGGGCTTCAATAATCTCTGTAGTAATGTTGTCTGGTCCTGGGTTTTCCTGGTTTCATCTTTTTCAGTGCCGCTCTAACTTCATCTTTCATTATGGGTGTTCCTTCAAAGTTCTTTTTTATATTGTGTTCTTCGTTTCTGTCATCCTCTAAAAGGTCTTTAATGTACTCTCCCCATCTGTCTAATATTTTGTCCTTTTCCATGATGAGCGTGCCATCTTTCGATTTCAAGCACCCAGTTGATGTGCATGCATTTTTCCTGTGGACAATTTCTTCAATTCGTCTGTACATACCCTGAGTATCCGTTTTATGTCGGTCTTCCATTTCTTTGCACTTTGTTTTCAGCCAAGCTTCCTTAGCTTCATTGCACCTATTCCTGATCTCCATGTTTATCTTCCTGTAGATCTCTTCGTTTCTCTTTGCCTTCCTCCTTTCCTCCATCAAGCCCAAAATTTCATTAGTCATCCAGCTCTTTTTTGCTTTTCTATCTGCCCTAGGGATTTCCTCACAAGCTTCATTTATCGAATTTCTCAACTTTGTCCATTGTTCCTCACTGTCACGAGCGTCTTCCAGAGCACTGAATTTGTTTTGAACATGTACATTAAATTTTTTACGGATCACTTCATCTATCTTTAAGAGTCCAAGGTTTAATTTGATGTTGTTTTTGGTCTGTTTCCTTTTCCTCAATTTCAGTCTAAATCTTCCCACTACAGGATTGTGGTCACAAAGCACAAAAAAGAGGAGTGTTCTGAGCTTACGGTTTTTGTGCTTTGTATCTGCTTCTATGCTAGCTGAATGGGTAGCGCAAACTATGTTAGATTTGAGAAGTTCCACAACATGGGAGATAATTCCTACGTGACTCTCAAGAGTTATGTCCTTTGGCAGTGTGATGGTTTCTAGTATTTTATGACTAGGAGAAGTGAGATGGAAGGGGGCAGGCATGATAACATCAGGAGAGCTTGCAATAATATAATTATTCTGGTGGAAACACACATGAAAGAGGAGTACGAGTAGCATCATAATTGACAGGACAAATCAAAAGCAGTTATGGGATACTGTGCTGTGTCCGACAGAGTTTTGCTGGTTAAATTGGATGGCAAGCCATTTGATATCAACATCATCCAGTGTATGCACCAACATCCACAAGTACTCAGGACGAAATTGACATCTTCTACGAAATATTAGAGATGGCCAGAGCTCAATGTAAATCACAAGAAGTTACAATAATAATGGGAGATTTTAATGCTAACATGGAACATGATAATGATGGTTTCAAGAAGGACACAATTTTGGTAATCTAGACCAGCTTCTTTACGTGTATGAATTATGTAAAAAATTGTATTCATGTTTGGTTATTCTTTTTTTTAAACCCCGGATGATAAATTGAGGGGAATGGTTAATGCCAGTACACATCCTTAGGTTATGCGTGCAGATGCATTGATGTATATGTGCTTAATTTTCCTTTTCAGATTTTTTCTTTAGGGCCAATGTGGTTTTATGAGATGGTTTTAACTTTGGTATGGCTCTGCACAGTTTGCTGGGTTTTAAATATAATAATAATAATAATGTATAATAATAATAATATAATAATAATAATAATAATAATAATAATAATAATAATAATAATAATGCATAATGATGATGATGATGTAACTGAAATTCTTATTTTCAATGTTTTTGTTATTTTGAAATCAGACCCATATTTGCTTGGGCTGAATGCTTTTCAAGTTGCTAAATCATGAAATGGTCAAATTGTCAAGTTGTCAACTCTCTCTCTCTCTCTCTCTCTCTCTCTCTCTCATCACACACACACACATACACACACACACACACACACACACACACATTCTCTCTCTCTCTCTCTCACTCTCTGTCTAACTCTCTCTTCTCTCTCTCTCTCACACACACACACACGCACTCACTCAGACACTCACACACATACACACACACTCTCTCCTTCTCTCACGCTCACACACATACACACACACTCACGCACACTCAACACACACACACACACACACACACACACACACACACACACACACACACACACACACACACACACACACACACACACACACTGGCACACACTATGAAAATATGCACGCGTACACTCGTTCTACATCTACGAGGAAAACAGGCCACACACAACTACCAAAATCACTTCAGAGGCAAACTGACAGTGTTAAAATAATAGGGTATATTGCTTGTAGGGACATTCTCAGTGAACACCGAGTCCGCTTTCTCGCACCGTCTGCCACGAACAGCGCTTATTTGCCCATCGTTCCTCGGTCCTCGCTAACAACTTGCGGAAAGAAATCCTGTTTTTGACCCAACAACATCGAACTCCTTCCCAGAATTTTGAAGACAAAGCACTTGTCTCCCTACTTTCAAAAAGCACCTCAAAACAGATGTCTTTCTGGAACGTCCAAAATTAAAAATAAATCATTGTTTGTGAGTCCACTTCGTTCAATCGTATTTCAGTTTGTCGATATACATACATGTGTGTGTGTGTGTGTGTGTGTTGTGTGTGTGTGTGTGTGTGTGTGTGTGTGTGTGTGTGTGTGTGTGTGTGTGTGTGTACGCGCGTGTTTGTTCGTTCGTTATTTCTTTTAACGTCTATTCACATATGTGCTTTTAGACGGAAAAAAACTATACAATTCATAAATGAATAAATAGACAAGATAAGATAAAGAGGTGTCTATGGGGTGGAAGAATCTACGAAATCATAAAGACAGTTTAACATATTAATTAACAGTAACAAATTTATCGGACAAGAGAAAAGCAATCAGAACATTAGAACAATCAGACTTTAACAGGTTGCTCAGGGCTGTATATGTGTATGTAAGCGCACGCTGCGTGTGTGTGCGTGTGAGTGTGTGTGTGTGTGTGTGTGTGTGTGTGTGTGTGTGTGTGTGTGTGCGTGTACGCACGCGCACGCAACGAGCGTGTCCTGCGCTGGGTTATGACAAACCATCTGTGATTATCTGGTGGGGCAGAGGGGCAGAAGAAGATAATCTTACCGAATAAAAACATTGTAACAATCAAGGAGTAATGATAAAACTAACAAGCAAACAAACAGAGATGGGTGGGAGTTACAGGCATAAAACAATCGGTCTTAATCAAAGAAAACGACCTACAGGACTGTGCAGTAAATGCCTAGCAAAGTGTAAATACAAAGTGAAATCAGTGTGTTTCTGTTTTAATTTTGAAAATGATGCAGGGAAATAAGGTCGCATTCGCTAACAACACAGAAGGTGTTTAACTGTGATAGACTCACTATAGATACATTTGATGGTTTTACTGAACTTAGTCCGAAGTGAGTTCAGATATAATCTGTAAGCTATAGTTATATCTAGTCTTGTAAAACCCTGGTAATTTACGACGAAGGGGCGATAGTGACATTGTGCTTTTACTTTGTTTTCTGATATAGCATTCATTTCATGTTCAGAGTCGTGAATCAAGTTTAGTACTGCCAGCCCTATTCATTGCTGCACTTTTAGCGATTCTGTCGACTCGATCATTATATATGATACCACAGTGTGATGGAATCCAACAAAAAGTAACGTAAGTATTATTTGTTATTAAACAATGAATTAAAAAGTTTATCTCAAATATTAACGTACTATTTACTTTACATTTGCAACTCGTCAGGGATTGTAACGCAGATTTCGAATCTACATTATAAGATACTATATTTAGTATGGGTAAATCTACTATATATTTCAGTGCCATTAGGATGGCAACTAATTCAGACGTGAAGATTGAATGTCCCTGTCCTAAAGAGTAAGCCTTTTCCACTTTTAAGTTTGGAATTATAAAACCAGCGCCTGCTGCACCAATATCTAGATCGGAGCCATCAGTAAATATTTTCAAGTGATGTGAATATTTTTCATGCAGATGTGACAGAATGTCAATTGCCAACAGGTGTGGATTAATATCTTTTCTCAAGTCAGTTTCAATGTAGTTGATATCAAAAGTAGCAGTGGACAATTCCCAGGGGGGTTGTAATGTATTGGCATCCGTCTGTCTCGGGAGACAATGGAGATTGCTCCTTGGAAGTCATTCTGCGGTGGAACTGCAGCGTCGGCTGCGGCTGTAGAGCCCGATTCTCGAACGGCAGGTCCTGTTGCAGTTGCTGCACGTGAAGATGGTGTCGTCCGAAGGCGCTGACCCTGCTCTCTGGCGTTTGCGTGTTCTTCTTATTTCCCACTGCTCCTCTCTCCTCTGCTCGGATGTCTTGATTGCCGAATTGATGGCAAGTTTCCAGCTGCTGCGGTCTGCTGCTACCACTTCGAAGCCTGCTGGTGCAATGCCACCCGCCTTGAGGTCCCGCTTGCACACATCTTTGTAGTGGAGTATGGGCCTTTCCGTGGGTCTGGAGCCAGTAGCAAGCTCGCCGTACAAAATGTCTTTGGGTATTCTGCCATCTTGCATGCGGGTAACATGGCCAAGCCAGCGCAAGCGTCTCTTTGTGAGCAGGGCAAACATGCTGAGAGTTCCTGCACGTGCTAGGACGTCCTTGTTGGGGACGTGGTTCTGCCATGAAATGCCAAGAATCCTTCTGAGGCAGCGTAGGTGAAAGGTGTTGAGCCTGCGTTCTTGACGGGAGTATAGAGTCCAGGTCTTGCACCCATACAACAGTGTGCTCAGCACGCAAGCTTGGTACACTTTAGACTTTGTCTTGATGGTCAGCATGGAGTTTTCCCACACTCTCTTTGACAGACGGGCCATTGCTGCAGATGCCTTGCCGATCCTTGAGTTCAGCTCGGTGTCTAGGTTGAGACTGCTGGAGATGGTGGAACCAAGGTATGTGAAGTCTTCCACCACGTCGAGAGTGCAGTCACCGATGGAAATGCGAGGAGGGGGGTAGACATATCAGTTTATGTGAAACGTTTTTAGGTACTACGCTGCAAATTTCGAAGAGCTCATTTGTGTAAGTGGATATTGTTTCTTGTGCCTGATTGTTCTTGCTCTCTTGGGGAAATGGATGTCAGACCGAATTTTAAGATCCGTGTCAACATAATTAGTTACTGCATTTGCTCTAACTATATATTTAGCAGCTGATAACTTCCTCGAGTCTTCCAAAGGAAGGATGCCGGCTGTTTTATATACTTCTTGTGTTTTTGTATACACCGGTACCCCAAGAACACATTTAACAGCTTTACTATCTAAGCTTGAAGTTTTTTTTGAAATAAAATTTTGGAGCTGAAAAATAGACCTCTTGACCATAAGCCAACTTTGATCTGACTAAAGCTGTTACAAGATGTAACAACGTTTTAGTGTCCTGCCCCCATGACTGTTTACTAATTATTTTTTATTAAATTAATGCTTTTCACAGCTTTGTATAACAAGGCATCAATATGTACTTTCCATTGTAAATTAGAAGTCAAGAAATTTCACCTGAGTGGTGTATTTCAGTTCCTCCTTATCAATTTTGAACAGCGGTAACTCTTTAGGACTGAAACCATTATCAAAAAGCATCATATATGTCTTTTCATTGGATATTTCCAGACCGTTAACTTTCAAGTAAGTGGAGATGTGATCAATTTCACGTTGATAGATCTTTTTAGTGTAGTTTATTTCTCTTAAGGAAGTCTTCCTTTTCAACGAAACATTCATCCAGATCGCTATATCATCAGCGTACTGAGCTAAGTTTACGTTGTTTGAGACTTGTGTTGGCAGGTCACTGATCAAAATATTAAATAATAGAGGAGATATTATGGAACCCTGTGGAATTCCCATGTTTACAGATCGTTTTTCAGAGTATGTATTACCTATTTTAGCGACTATACTTCGTTCACTTATAAAAAGCTTTGATAAAATAATAAAGATTACCTCCAACCAATATGTTTTAATTTCAGCAAAAGTCTTGCATGCCAGACTTGATCATACGCTTTTTTAAGATCAAAAAAGGTAGCTAAAACATTTTTTCTTCTGGCAAACTGAGTTTTTATTTGAGTTGTTAATTTGACTAAATGATCTGTTGTCGATCTACCTTTTCGAAATCCAGATTGGTTAATAGGTATTATATTATTTTTCTCACAAAAATAAGTCAGTCGATTCAAAGTAATTTTTTCCATTAGTTTCGAAACATGAGATGTAAGCGAGATAGGCCTGTAACTACCTGGATCAGAGCGTGGTTTATTAGCTTTTGGTATAGGTATCACAACTGAAGTCTTCCAAATGTCAGGTATGCGACCACTTTCCCAGCATTTTATTATGATATGGTGTAAGTATTTAATCCATTTCTCTGGTAAATGACTTAAAAGGGTATACGAAATGCCATCCAGTCCTACAGCCGATTTTTTATTGTTCAAAGAGAGAAGGGCATTTTTAAGTTCTTGTAAGTGTGTGTTTGTGCATGTGTATACGTGTGTGTGTGTGTTTTTGTGTGTGTTCGTACACATAACCCCGTTTTCTTGCCTACACTGATAAATTGAAAAAAATATTTGTTGTTAGTTTTGATGAACAATGTTTATGCTACATTGACGTATTGGTGTACGCATCCCACTGTGTTTGTACTGCAGTCATGGTAACCCGCCCTATTGTACCTTACTTCACACTTTTGAAGAACTGATAAATACCAGTTGAAGTTGATTAGATATAGACATGCAAAAGAGGTTTTTACACTGCAGAAATGACATGAAGCTGGCAGTGATAGAGACAGACGGCAAGGTTCGATTCTACAGCTACAATTATGATGACAATTTCCGAGAAAGAACTGGACGTGTCCTACACAGTGGTATAACACAACTATGGGATGACCAGGAGCTGCTTGATCTTGATGTTATCGTTTGTGGAAAGGTAAGCTGTGTTTGTGTACAATTGAGTTGGGAAGTAACATGTCTGCAAATTGAGCTCATCACTGTTAGAATGAACACAGACTTCATAATTAACCAGAAGTTATGAAATTTACAGTATGTTGAACTTGTCATTCGCCTTCACAAAAATGTCAGGGCTGCTATCAGAACAAAATAATTTAAAAAAAACAAACAGCATCTCCTGTCAAGCTGACAGGTGATGGTGGCAGTCGCAACTGATGTCCTGACATTTTCTCTTGTGAATTTCAGATAACAGTTGTGGTGCTGCATTCAGCTCGTCTCGTGTGCTTTGATTTGTTCGCTTTTCTGTCTAGCCAATTGGCAGAAAACGTCTGTAGAACCAACTTTCAGCTGAGTTTCATCAGCTTTCTTCCATGTCCATTCTTCACATCCAAATGAGGGTCTTAAGAATCTTTACTTTGATGAACAATTTTTCCAGATGCAGTTAAGCTGGACTATTTTTTTGCTCTGCCATGCCAATTCTTCTTGTGATGTCTTTTGTAAAATTGCTGTCTGCTGTTTTGATATAGCCCAAACATTTGAAATCATTTAAATTTTATAATCATTTAAATTTTATATTTTTTTTTATATAATATAATAAGACAAGACAGACACAAATGTTTGGCCAACTGGCCTTTGTCAAAGGTAAACAAAAACAAAAAGTTGTGGAAAAATAATAAAACTTCCCCGTTGTCATGTGGAGTAGGAGAAAATGACTGATATGAAATCATAAGTTATTAGTGAGTAATGGTAACTCTGAAGAGGAAGGGCAAATCGATGTCTCGGAGGAAATAAGACGAATTCTACAATATAAAAGTAGTCATACTATATCATTATTGTTCATCCTGAAGAGGGTACAAGGCCAAACATAGGAAATCAACAGACCATGATGTATATTGCTCAGTGTAGTTTCTTGAGTTTAAGTGTATATACATATGCCATTAAAATACATAAGTATGCATACAAAAATGTATGCGTACACACATCCCCACATACATCCGCAAATAAAAGAAAATGTAAGCAAAGAATCGAGCGAATGGAAAAATATAAATGTGAGGTAAGGCTAATTTAAATGTATAGTGCCTAGTGAAACGAATCCAGTCTGACTTTGGAAAAGGAAGAAAACAAAAACAAAAACAAAAATAAAAACAAAAGCATCCTAATCCAACATTCAAATAGAAGACGCGGCTGGGCCTGTTTTTTTGTAAAACAGGAATTGAAACAGGTGAAAGCAAAAATCTTCAAGTTATATGTACAGCCGTAAAGCCATGATCTCACTAAAGTAGCGGGGAGGAGCGGGAGGAGGGAAAAGAGGAAGAAAAAGAATGATATGGTCAATTTCAGTAGATAAGACATTAATCCTTTTACTCCTGCACCCTATCTACCAACTGCAAAAAATTAACCCTTTGACTTCCTCACCCTTCCTTTGTTAGGATGGGTGACAATGCAGGATGCTGGTGGACAGGGGGCGGGAGTCAAAGGATTAAATGTTTGAATGAAAGTATTGCTTAACAGCAGTAATGTAGAGCTTGCATAGATACACATCCAGTTTCACCGAAGCTTATAGAGCAGCTGATCACGTTGACAATGTTGTGGGTTTGACAGAATGTTTAGTGATTTTCAGATGAGATTTGGAACCTCTGACTTGTGGTAGAGCACAAGAAAAGGTATGTCTTGCATTTGGCTTTGTTGCATGGGGTTGTTCCTGGAGGTTGGATAACTGGTTTTCTAGGTCTTTAATGTGCCAGCAAATCACGAAAGTTCGTGTCTCTTTTGTAGATAATTCAGGGTGGCTGATCAAATATGTCAACTGCGGTGGGACCAGATTGTAGAATGTCCCAATTAGACAAGATGCTCTTTTTTACACAGTACATCGAAGGGTAGTACAGTACAATGAGGATCAGTCGATCGTCTTTGCAGTTTTGGACTGAACCAAAAGACAGCTGATTTTTTCGGGCTTCAGAAATGATACTGAGTGGGTAATGTCTCTGTAGGAGGGATTTGCTTATTTCATCAGCTTTATCATGAAAGTCATTATCTTCTGAGCAGTGGTATGACCCTTGCGACTCCTCTGATTTGTGAAAATATCTCCTCACCAAATGGAAAAATGTTTATTGTCAGGACCAGTTCTGCAAGTTGGATGAGGGGCGATGTAGGAAATGTCTGATCAGGTCGTTTGTTTAAAAATACTGGAGAGCTTTTAGTCCATTAGAAGGAGGTATATTTCTATATAGACAGATGACATCCAAAACGAACAAGTATCTGGGCTTGAAGTTGTGCTCTTTAGTTATCTTTTCAATAAAGTTCAATGTGTCTTTAATGAAAGTGGGAATAGACTGGACTATAGGTTGCAAGAAACTGGAGAATTGTAGTTGGGCAATTACAGGCTGGCACAATAGGACTGCCAGGGTTGTTGGCTTTAGAGTCCGTCCAATATTTTCTCCCTGGGTCTGCCTGGTGTTCTTTTCCCTCCAGCTTTCCTGATGTGACTAGGTGCTCTAATTTCTCTTACCTCATAAAATGTCTTATAAATGTTGCTTGCATTATAAAGTATTGGCAATGGAATGTTTACGCTACAATGATGTATTGGTGTGTGTATCTGATTGATTGTACCGCATTACTGTATTAACATCTCGATGTTTATGCTGTTTGTAAAATGCAACGAGTATTGGCTGACATGTAAATGAAATTATGTTAATTATTATAGCTCTCCCCAGAGTTTCTTGTTGCTTGGCAGTTTTTATGTTATTTCTTTCTCGGATCAGTCATTTAATGGACTGATTGTTGTTTAAGGTACCCTTTTGTGTACTTTATTGTCAGTGTGCACACTTTCAGTGGATTGATTGTTCGTACAGTTCCCTTTTGTTCACTTTTTTGTTAGCGTGCATAAAATATCTCTTCATGCCTCATTGTGCTTAGTTAATTTCTCTGTTCACAACATGACATAAGGCTGATATGTACATACAAAAATATTTGCATTAAAGAAAATAAAAACTGTTCCGTTTTTTTTGGAAAGACACCGATTACATAGAGCACGTTTTCTTCGAATGCACCCTAGTTCGAAAATTCTGGGAAAAAGACAAAAATACTTAAAGTTCTATTAATGACACGCTGTTTGTTCTTCAATATTGCTGTAACAAATACATTGAACTAAACACTTAAATAGGCAAAATGAGTGTCAACATTCCTCAAAAGACGAGTTCCTTAACATGGCTTTACCATTATCTTTGTAAACCAGATGCATATTATAAACAAAAGAACCAGTATTACTCTTACCAACAAGTTAACAAAAAGATCTGAAGGCATACAGGTTAGCCAGCTTGTGCTGGCTATTGTTCTTCACTTGATCCTCATCGGATAAATATACATCAGTATATATAAAGAATAATAAATGAAAAGTTTTTGCTTGTACATAATTTTAAACAAGACATAAGATATAAGCGACTAACAAAAACACGTATGCACCCGCATATACGCACTTGCCCATGGGCACACACTCATGGTTCATGCACGAATGCACAAGCACGTACACGTATTCACATACACGCATGCACTTGCACACACACATATGCATACAGGATATTTGCAGACATCCTGTGCGTTGAAATTTGAGATGTTAACAAAAATGACGAATCTTTGTCCTTAGAATAGTGTTGCATATGTCGATGGTCCACAGAACACGAAAATACGAACACCTATACATTAGATCACAGAAAAACCAAGGCAACACACCATGTAAAAACACTAACGAAAATGGGTAACCATCCATTTACAGATAGACATACACTACATAATGAAAGTCGTAAAGACCCATGAAAATGTCAAGTAAAGATACCATATAAAGATACAAGTAAACATAGAGTTTAGATTATGAAGAGTAATAACACCAACGTATGTCTGAAAAATCAAGATAAAAAAGTACCAATGAAGAAGGGGATGCGAAGCGGTAAAAAAATGGTGCTCCATCTACCTGCAAAGATTGAGGTCCAAAGAGGATCTTTAAAACAGAATGGTCTTGTACTTTTTTTTTTTTTTTTTTTTTTTTTTGCAGTTGTTCAGATGTCATCGTACGGTGATGGCAAGTGTGTCTGGCCTTTTCAAATCTGAGCTGACATCAGAGCAGTTGAGATCAGAACGACAACCCGGCCAAATCGACACCGTTGTTCTGGATGAAACTTATATCAAGCCGGAAATCTTTGAACTGCTACTTGAGTTAATTTACAAAGGCAAGGACGTCGTTCAAGATGATCATGCTCAGGAGCTGATGAAAGCAGCCATCTATTTAAAGATGAAGCCCCTTGAGTATACCTGTTTTGAGGTTCTTGTCAAACGGCTTGAGGAAAGGTAAGCCAGACTTTTATTAACAGCTTAATGCAAACAAATGCACGATATAAGCTTGCTTTATCATCACCAACACCTTAAGAATCAATATTAGCAATGACAGGAAATTTGGCAAAGCTGAAACTATTCTCACACACGAACCGACGAATGCGCCTAGACGCAGCCACACACACACATGCATACACATACACACAAACGTATGAAGAACACACGCACATACGCATGTAAATATGCACGCACGAACGCATGCCCGAAAACATGCACGCAAACACACACACACACACACACACACACACACACACACACACACACTCACACTCACACTCACACACACACACACACACACACACACACACACACACACACACAGCACATGCGTGCGTGAACGCGAATCCAGAATTTTACTGGACATTCCAGGGTAATACTAACGTTCTGAAAGTAATCTAATGTTCTCAAAGTAATACTGCTAATAGTAATGGTTACTTGTACAGCACATCATCTCATAAGAGTCCTAGGCGCTTAATACAACCATTAGTTTCGGAGGCAGATACACGTGAAGTAAATACTAAAGCCTACTGCTACGATAAAAACAGACGACATATAAAACATACAATGTTAAAGAAGTAATAAAAAGACATTATAACAAAACATTTACGTACACATGACAGTTGGTCATGCAACCACTATGGTTAAAAAAATGGTCGAGTCATTCTAACAATCTCTCTGTTTCTTTGAAAGACAACCCTCTTCTCGAGTCACTTTTGTAAAAGAAAGATAATGTTAAAAATAGTATGTGTATGCGCGGGCGGAAAATATTTTCATGGACGCACAAAATGTGTGTGCATACAGATGTGCATGTATGCGCGAGTGTCTATGTGTATGTGCAAGTTTCTCTCTGCGTTGTGCATGCGCGCGCGCCGCGCGCGCGCGCGCGCGCGGTGTGTGTGGTGTGGTGTGTGTGTGTGTGTGTGTGTGTGTGTGTGTGTGTGTGTGTGTGTGTGTGTGTGTGAGAGTGTGTGTGTGCGTTCGTGCGTGCGTGCGTGCGAGTGTGTGTGTGTGTGTGTGTGTGTGTGTGTGTGTGTGTGTGTGCATGAGGGGATCGCATGAGCTTTTGTTTTTGTGGTTGTATGTGTATTTTCATAGAGAAAAACTACAGCATTAATACAAGCTGACCATATTTTGGATCTATTTTGTTTGTAATGTTTGACGTACACAAATTTTCATTTACACCTTGGCGTTACTTTTAGATCCAAAGAATAGAGTATTTTGTTGATGTTTCTTGTGTTCCTGGTTTTGTTATTGATACGAAGCAAAACAACACAACAACGACGACAACGACAAATTTCAGGGTGGCATAATTCTTGTATTTTGGTTATACAGCATGTTTGTAAGAGAAAAATCACCGATTTATGAAATCAGTCATGTATTCGTAAACCTGGATGCGCAACTAATGCTTTTCTACACGAGTAGAATGTATGTGTATGGCTCTGTAGGAGTAAAAAAAAACCCAAAAAAACCCAGACTAGTTCTGTCAATAAATACTAAAAACATAATGGATATTGAGAAAGCGAATCCAAAAGGATAAAAGCAAAATGGATATAAACATAAAGATATAGGATGATCAAGCCGTACTGATATTCTTTGTTTTACGTCACATAGGTAATAACAAAAGTACAGGTGACCTTGAAAGTAACCAAGGTCAGTGAAATTTTAATACCTGACTGGAATTTATCAGTCAGATATACAGACCCAAGAATTACATTTGACTCATAAATCTCGGAGTTATGGCGAGGTATTTATTTTTTAACAGTCAAGCAGCTGATAAAATCTTGCTAACACATTTTTGTCACACACACAGACGTATGCACGCGCGCGCGCGCACATACACATACACAAACACACACACACGCGCGCGCGCACACACACACACGTGTACACACGTATATTATATACAGGCATACAGACACACCTCCCTCTTCGGTTGATGTGAAATGATTAGATACCAAACCCTCGCTCGTCGATTTGGTCAAAATCAACTGCAGGGGCCAAGTAAACACAACAATGACCCGATCCCAGAGAGATATGAAACAGAGCTCGCAATGTGGCGGTGGCATCTGTACAAAAACACACAGAACATAATAGAAGTCAATATACTTAGACTTCGAACAAAGGAAAACAACCACCATAGAAAACTGTTTACCGTTGCTAAAACTTTTTAATCTTCAGATTGGAGAGCTCAAAAGAAACCAATGCGCATGCGCACACATATATTCATACGCACGCACGAGCACACATCACCAGACTATACAACTGCCACACACGATCCACAACATTCTCCCCACCTAGGAGTCTTACAAGACTCCAACAAGAATATTTCTAATAATAGCCATAAATTTGTTATCATTACGCGTACACCTACAGTTTACAAGAACCAGAAGAACATGTAAACCAAAAAGAACGCATGTTCAATACAACAAGACAAGACAAGCGAAAATTTTCGGCCAACCGGCCTTTGTCAAGCGCGAATGCACGATCACAAACAGACACCAAACAACGGATAATAACAAAAAGACTAAAACTTCCCTGCCTCCTCGTCCAGTGGATAAAAAGGAACCATGTGATCGTGCATTCGCGCTTGACAAAGGCCGGTTGGCCGAAAATGTGCGCTTGTCTTGTCTTGTTTGTATTGAACACGCGTTCTTTTTGGTTTACTTGTTCTTCTGGTTCCTGTTTGCTTGGACGCGGGCTGTCGCACTTATTTTGGATCTACAGTTTACAAATTCATATTATTTGTGAATGAACACAATACATATCAAAGCGGTCTCTGGCTTAATAGATGCACCATTTAGGATCATCTAAAAGGATATTCTTATAAGATCAAGTCTTTGGTTCCACACTATATCAAGTCTGTAGGTAAGTCTATAGTTTCAACACCATATCAAGTCTCTGGTTTAAGCACCATATTTAATAAAGTCTTTTCAACACTATATCAAGTCTTTGGTGCAAACATCTCATCCGTAACTGTGATAATAAACATTATCATTATTATCTAAACAACTGAATAAAGTCAAACATCTAACCAAAGTTCAAAGATTCAGTTTAAGAGGCTTTTCGATCATAGAAGGTAGTAGTAGTAGGCCTCCTTCGGTCATGACTGACCATGGACAAAGTACATCCGTTCTAATGTCTAGATGGGCTGTCTGCTTGGTCCAAGCAGCGTCGCCTGTGACTGTACAGACCAATGCGAGAGAGGCAGTCTCTGTCGCAGCGGTCGCATGTGTATGCTGATGCTGGTCTGTTGGCTGTCATCCCTTTTCTGCGAACTCGCTTTTCTGCTGCAGCAGCTGACAATTTGTCCTCACCAATCCGCAGCTGTTTCTTGAGAGTAGTTCTCCAGCTGTTGCGGTCGTCTGCGAGGTCCTCCCAGGACTCAGTGTTGATCTCAAGCGCCTTCATGTCACGCTTGCAAACGTCTTTGTATCTCAGCTGTGGGCGGCCAATGTTTCTCTGCCCTGTGGCAAGCTCACCATAAAGGATGTCTTTTGGGATGCAACCATCTTCCATGCGGCGAACGTGGCCCAACCAGCGCAGCCGACGCTGTCTCAGCATGGTATGCATGGTTGGGAGGCCAGCGCAGGTTAGGACTTCAGTGTTGGTCACCTTGTCTTGCCAGGAAATGCCAAGTATGCGCCGTAGGCTTCTCAGGTGGAAGGTATTGAGCCTTTTCTCCTGATGAGCATGCGTGGTCCACGCCTCGCTGCCATACAGCAAGGTGCTGAGGACACAGGCGTTGTATACAGCCATCTTTGTCTTTGTGGTCAGCTTGGGATTTGTCCACACCCTATGTGTGAGGCGGGCTAGTGTTGTGGCTGCCTTCCCGATCCTCTTATCGACCTCTGTGTCAAGGGAGAGGTTATCGGTGATGGTGGACCCAAGATATGTGAATTGATGGATGGCTTCAAGCTCGTAGTCATCAATGGTGATGGCTAGTGGAGATGGCGTGTCTTGGCCCAGGACGTTTGTCTTCTTAAGACTGATGGTCAGACCAAAATCTTTGCAGGCCTGGGAGAAGCGGTCCATTAGTGACTGCAAGTCCCGCTGAGTATGGGTCACAACTGCGGCATCGTCGGCAAATAGCATGTCTCTGATGAGGGCTTCACGGACCTTTGTCCTTGCTCTGAGGCGGGCGAGGTTGAAGAGCCTGCCATCTGATCTGGTCCGCAGGTGGATCCCTTCTTGCGCTGTGCTGAACGCATGCCTCAGGAGGAGAGCGAAGAAGATTCCAAAGAGGGTTGGGGCCAGGACGCAACCTTGTTTCACACCGCTGCGTACGTCGAAGGGCTTGGAGAGGTTTTCGTTGAACTGCACCATCCCTTTCATGTTTGAGTGGAAGGACTCAATTAAGCTGTGCAATTTGGGGGGGCAGCCGATTTTTCGGAGAGCCCTGAAAAGGCCATCTCTGCTGACTAGGTCAAAGGCCTTGGTGAGGTCAATGAATGCCACATACAGGGGCATCCGCTGCTCTCTGCACTTCTCCTGGATTTGGCGAAGGGAGAAGACCATGTCTACCGTGGATCTTTCTGCTCGAAAACCACACTGTGATTCCGGGTAGACGCGTTCAGCCAGTTTCTGCAGGCGGATTAGGAGGACCCGAGCATAGACTTTGCCAACAATGCTGAGGAGCGAGATACCTCGATCATATGTCCAGAATTAAACAACACATTTCTTTCATGCGCAGTGTTCATGCACTCCGACACATCTGTCTGTGTTTGTTGTATGCTTGAGTCAGATTCAGAGTGACTAGCATTGCTTTCAGTGTTTGTCTGTTCAGAGGTAGGTGAGGGCTCACTAGCAGTTTCACTAGATTCAAAGTCATGAATTTTTTTGGAGGGGTCTTGTGAGAACTCCTTTTGCAGTTTTTACATCCACTGCTCTCACTAACCCATCGCGACCTGGATGCACTTTCTGTACAATATTAGAGGCCAATCCAGTCTGCTACATCCCTCACCTCTAACCAAAACAACAGAACCAACTTTGATTCCTTTTCTACTGACTGGACCACCTTTACTTGGAGGAAGATTACGTATGTTACTCATTGGTCCAACAAAACCAAAACTTGTCCAGGAGTCGTTGACAAATATCTTGTCTTTCAACTAGATCTTGGGGATGAACAACTTCATCCCCTGTATCCACAACCAGTTTGTGATGAAGAGATTTACCCAAAAGAAAATGAGGAGTCAAGGGAGCCCCTGAATCTATTTCATCTCCCACAAAGGTCAAAGGTCTAGAATTAAGGCAAGCTTCAACTTCGTGTAGAATTGTTTCCAATTCTAGCCTGGTAAGAGACATCTTGCCTGCTGACCTTTTCAAGGCTGACTTCAAGCCTTTCCCACCATCCTCCCCGCAATGGAGCACGTGGTGGAATACATTTCCAATCAGGAGTATCTGGACCCAGAACCTCCTCAAATGATCTCTTGCAGCCCAAAACCCCTTCACATTGTCTGACATGAGTACCGAAGGCATGCGTCGACGTGCAAAGAAACGACGCAAAGCCATGACAGTTGTTCACTAGACACAGAATCAACCAGCTGTAAGTGAACTGCTCTGATCACAGCACATGTAAAGAGTAGAACATAAAACATATTTCCAGGGAAACCACAACAAAACAATGGTCCTCCATGGTCAATTCCCGTCACAGCAAAAGGGGGGGAGCTTTTTTAACTCTTAGTCAGGTAGTGGTGCCATGGTTTGATAACCAGGAGGAGCATCTAAACGTTGACATGAAACACACTCATGTTTCACCCTCTTACAGTACGCCTTGTACCCACAATCCAAGGCTGATTTCTGAGCTCTGTGAGCATGCTGTTCACACCTGCATAATTCAAAGTACAGTGTATATGGCGTGCTAAAAGAAGAGCAAAATGACTCT
Source organism: Monoplex corrugatus (assembly GCA_030674185.1). Lineage (NCBI taxonomy): Eukaryota > Metazoa > Mollusca > Gastropoda > Littorinimorpha > Ranellidae > Monoplex > Monoplex corrugatus. The sequence continues at coordinate 102,102,796 of CM060305.1, read as the reverse complement.
TTGGTACAATAAATGGATGCTGAGCTTCATATGGTAAGCCTGAAAACTGAAGCCTGCCTTGAACCCGAAGCAAACCATCCTTCCCAACAAAAGGAGACAACTTATGGATGGAAGAACTACTAGGATCTGCTTTTCCATTTCTCAGTGCTTTCAGTTCCTCAGAAAATGCCCTTCCTTGAACATGCTTCAAAAGTTTTAACTTGGCATCACAAAGCTCAATGCAATGCAGATCTCTTCTCTTCTCTTTGGAAGATTAGACATTGAACAGAAACCGAAGAACCCAGCCTATCACTCTCATAGCTCAAGTCAAACTGATCGCACAGACGCCACATCACCCTTGCCAAGTTCACTCAACTGGACTACGGGGTGAACATAGAAAACATAGAAAACACAGAAAAATCGACATAGAGATTTGAACAGTACAGAACAGCACAAACTGATACAGACGCCACATCACCCTTGCCAAGTACACTCAACTGGACTACAGGGTGAACATAGAAAACATAGAAAAATCTACAAAACAGCACAGAACAGAACAAACTCGTACAGACGCCATGTCACCCTTGCCAAGTACACTCAACTGGACTACAGGGTGAACATAGAAACATAGAAAACATAGAATAATCTCGAAAATGAACCAGAACTACATCTTAAATTCACTTATAACCTGTTACCAATTAACAAGGTTATCTCGAGGAAGAGGCACTAACACCCTTCCATAAACACAGATATTAAAACTCTTCACCTCTTCTAAACAGTCACAGAATCATACTGGTCTCCACCAGAAGTTTTTCCGCACCTCAAACAACATAGAAATTGGAACAGCACGGAACAGCACAAACTGGTACAGACGCCACATCACCCTTGCCAAGTACACTCAACTGGACTACAGGGTGAACATAGAAAACATAGAATAATCCCAAAAGTGAACCAGAACTACATCTTAAGTTCACTTATAACCTGTTACCAAGTAACAATGTTATCTCAGAGAAAAAAAAAAGGACTAACACCCTTCCCGAAACACAGACACACAACAACTGACCAGAAATGTCCAAGCCAGTACAACAAGAACTCAGAAATCAGATCTGAATTCAGGTTGGCCCCACAATGCACTGAATCCGCATGTAAAGCGTGATTCACAGGTCCAACAGAAACAGAGAGTGATTCGCCCCTTGGAACACAGACCTACAGATTAACCTTCACACACATGAGGCAAAACGGCAAGGGAAACAAGCCCTACCGAGAAAATATTTCCCATATAGAAATTAGATTCCCTTGACCACCAAGATAGCATCAATGAAACTCCACCTGTAACCAAGGCAACCATGCCCACATGAAAAACAACCTTGATTCCAAAACGATAATCTAATCAAGGCTTAGCCAGAACAAAGTCAGCACCCAGACGACTGCGACCTGACATACCCTCCCTCCAAGATTAAACTCTATGTTTAATTAAGAAAGAAAGGTACACAGCAGTCGTTCACACAGTTCTACCTCTACACCTCAATCCTATAGTTGACTCAATTGACGCCGCTGCAGTGTTCTCTGCCCCCAGTATGACACAACAAGACAGCAGTAATATCAGTCAATTTGGTGACATATACACGAACGTCAATCATATGAATCAACAATCACATAACCATGACACATTGGTCATCATCAGACCAAAGTAAATATCAACACTGAGAAAAAAGAGTGGAACTGTTTCATAATTTTTGAACTCCAACACTTAACAAAACAGTACAGACGAGTCACAACTCATTCATCCCCATTCATTTGAGAACAACGGCAACTCAGAAGTGTTACACTCCTGAGTGCTCGTTGCCTAACCTAATCTCGAGTTGGGCTCCTGCCTAAGCTAATTCTAAGCCCAAACTCAAGTCGTACCTCCACCCAGTCAAAGGCACGCTCCCGCCAACCACTCACGGACCGACACTAGTGTCCCTAATGATTATGAATGTGGTGCCGTGTCTGCGTGCATGTCAGAAACAAGAGCTATCAACCTCCCACACTACCTACCCAAAACTACAAACTATCCTAACACCAATTCCTATACAAATCAAACTTTACCCCGCATCTCCACCATATGTCAGGCTTGCTAAGACCTGATCTTGCTAAGAGGGTTAGACAGAAGTTACAGACCTATTTACCTATTGCCCCAACACACAGTAATGGTCAACAAAACTATTTTTTCATCACCCATATTTAATCGCTGTCATCCAACAATACAGTAGTTCACAGATTACATTAACATATATCTTAAACAAAATTATTCACTGGACACATCATCATCATCATCATCAGTCCTGTAGTCTGGTTGACTGTTGGGGCACCACTGAAGATTTTGCAACCAACTTCCTCCACTCCTCACGGTCCTCAGCTTTCCGCAGAATGATATTCCATTCAAGGCCAGTCCACTCTCTGATATTGTCTACCCATCTTTTTCTCTGTCTGCCTCTTCGTCTCCCTCCCTGCAAGACGGTCTTGGCCAGTCCAGATGATCGTGTGACGTGCCCGTACCACCTCAGTTTGCGTCTTTTCACTGAGGTCAGGAGGTCTTCATACGGCCCGATGGCGTTTTCGATTCGGGTTTTCACTTCCTTATTGGTTATATGATCTTTGTACGAGATACCAAGGAGTTTGCGGAAGCATCTCATCTCCATTGCCTGTATCCTTCTTTCAATGTCTGCTGTTATGGTCCATGTTTCGCATGCATACAAAAATATTGACATGACCAGGGAACGCATCAGTCTGATCTTGGAGCCGATTGCGATATTCTTGTCGTTCCAGATGATTTTTAGCTTGGTCATTGCAGCTGTGGTCTGGGCAATCCTGGAAAGTACTTCGGGCTTTGATCCTTCATCTGATACTATAGCTCCCAGATACTTAAATCTATGGATGGTCTCAAGTTTCTTGTTGTCTATGGTAATGTCAGTGCTGATGCCATTGGTATTATTTGTCATCAACTGGGTTTTCTCTGCACTGATCTGCATGCCATATGCTGTGGAGGCCTCATCAAGATGTTTTATCAAGCTGACTAGCTCTTGCTCTTACCCAGCTAGTCCGTCAATGTCGTCGGCAAAACGCAAGTTTGTGATTGTTCTACCTCTGATGCTGACTGTTCCCTCGTGGTCTTCAAGTGCGTCAGCCATTATTCTCTCTAAGAAGATGTTAAAGAGAGTGGGGGAGAGCAGGCATCCTTGGCGTACTCCAACTGTGGTTCGGAACCATTCGCCTATGTTGTTGTCATGGTAGACTGCACTGGTCACCTTTTCGTAGAGGCATTCTATGGTTCTGATCAGGTTGGCATTGATGTTGTACAGCCTCATGGTTGCCCACAAGGCTGCGTGCCAAACTCTGTCGAATGCCTTCTTGAAGTCCACGAAGACGTGGTAAAGGCCTTGCTGGTGTTGCAGGTATTTCTCACAGAGCAATCTGAGGTTGAAAATTTGCTCTGTGGTACTTCTACCTGGTCTGAAACCTGCCTGCTCTTCTTTTATTATCTCCTCAGCTTGTGGCTTCAGTCTACTCAGAAGGATTTTTAGCATGACCTTACTTGGATGGCTGATCAGGCTGATGGTACGGTAGTTTTGGCATAGTTGTAGGTTGCCTTTCTTCAGGAGAGTGATGATCAGGGACTGGGTCCAAGGTGTTGGCCACTCACCTGTCCGCCAGATCTTATTGCAGATGATGAGTAACATATCTATCATGGCCTCTCCTCCTGCCTGGACCAGTTCTGAGGGAATGTTGTCCATTCCTGCCGACTTGCCTTTCTTCAATGATTTTACTGCAGCTTCAACTTCTTCTTGCACGATGGGGTAGCTGTCGTTGTTGGTTGGTTGAGGAACGTCTAGCACCTTGGGATCTCCTGTTGTTGTGTGTGTGTATAATTCGGAGCAGTACTCTGTCCACCTCTGCAGAATCTCTTGATCTTCTGTGAGACATTTCCCTGCTTTGTTCTGTATGGTAGTGGTTCTGCCTTGTTTTGAGCTTGCTAGTCCTTTCACAAGCTGGTAGGCTTTTTTGCTGTTATTTTTCTGCAGGTTTGCTTCGATATCTTGGCATTGTTCTTCAATCCATGTTTCCTTTGCTTTCCTCATGCCTTCTTTAACTTGTTGGTTGGCTTTTCTGTATAGTTTAGCACCTTCATCCGTACTCTTCTTTTGCTTTAGTTCTCTGCGTTTGTCGCTCAGCTTTAGTACTTCTTCCATGACTCAGGGCATCTTTGTTGGTCGGTGTTTTCCAAGGATGTCGTTGGCTGCTTCGGTCACGGCAGTGTTGAAGTTGTTGATCAGAGTGTCTACTTCAGTGTCCACATTGTCAAGGACGAGGAGAGGAGCAAACTTCCCTCCTATCGTTGCTTGGAAGTTTTCAACTATGTTGGGGTCTTTGAGCTTCTCAAGATTGAACTTAATTCTTATGTTGCCCTGTTTCTTCATCCTCTGGAGGCGGAGTTTGAAGGTCATCATTACAAGCTCATGATCGCTTCCAATGTCGGCTCCTGGAAAGCTCCTGGTCTTTGCGATGTTAACACTTGACTGGAAGCGTCTTTTAACCATGATGTAGTCGATCTGACTGTGGTATTTTTCTCCTGGGCTGTGCCATGTCCAGCGTCTAGATGGTTTGTGTGGACCGAACGTGTTCACCACCTTCAGGTCGTTGTAACTGGCGAATTCTAGGAGCCTCAAACCTCTTTCGTTGGTCTCAGGGTTGCAGTATTGGCCACATATCCCTTTCCAGTTATTGTGTTCATCCTCTCCAATCTTCGCATTCCAGTCGCCCTGCACTATAATGATGTCTTTCTTTGACGTCTGATCTACGATTTCCTGCAGTTGATCATAGAAATCTTCGACAGCCTCGTCATCATAGTCAGTTGTTGGGGCATAAGCTTGGATGACGGTGATGTTAAAAGGTGAAGCCTTAAGCCTAATAGTAATGAGTCTGCTAGAGACTGGTCGGCATCCCATGATGGCATTCACAATGTCTTTGTGAATGAGGAATCCAACTCCATGTTCATGTTTGTCTTCACTGCCACTGAAGTAGAGTTTGTGGCCTTCTGGGGTAGACGTTTCTCCGAGGTTTTTCCATCGTACCTCACAGAGCCCAAGGACGTTCCATCGGTATCTTTTCATTTCATATACACATACACACCAAAAAAAATCATTCATGGGGCATCTCAAACAGATACCCAAATCATCCATGGGACATCTCAAAGGGATAATCAAATTATAACGAAAACATAGACCCTTAAAATTTTGTTGAACTGTCAACCGAAATGAACTTGAAGTCAGGTATAAGTAACCATCACGTTGCACAAGGCAAGGTAAGTGATTTAACTTAGCCCTGACAAAAGTTTATGAATACACGAAGGTAACAATTCCGTTACCCAAAAGTTTTGTTACACTCTCAATCGAAGTGGATTTTAAATCAGGTATAAGTAACCATCGCGTTGCCCAAGGCAAGGTGTTACATTCCAAAAAGGGAAACTCAATGTGAAAGTGCAAAGGCCGATAAGAGAAGTGTGACGTCAGAATGTGTCTGTCGATTCAGATATTCTCCGCTGTTCGTTCTTGAAGATTAGTTTGTGATTCGCTCGATATGAATCGAGAATATTTGTTTTGGTTTATGCTAACACTGACAATATTTGTTTTAAGTTTGATTTCGTTGTATGGAAATGTGTAGAATGCTTCGGAACAATCTAGAAATGACAAGAAAAACGTAGAATACCTTAGATCTTGCGAGAAGGTTCCGGAAATTGTAAACAAATTTAATCTGTACAGTGATTGGCTAGAACTACAGAATATTCTAGAAGGGAAGATTCGAGAATGTGACTATGATTGGCTGAAAATCTAGGGAAAAGCCGAGAATATTCGGGAACTTTCCAAGATGTTATAAATAAAGCGTGACTGTGGGTAGAGAAGATAGAGCGATCGGAAGAGTTGAAGTGTAAGTCTGCTGTCGGAGATTGAGAAGTTGCCGTAGATTCGTGGAGTTGCTGTGTGTGTAGATTTGAGGGCTGAAGAAGAATAATTCTGCAAACTTTGAGTGGTGCATTGGATGTGTGAAATATTTACCCAGTTCCTGTTGTGTTTTCTACGTTCTTCGAATAAAGGATTATTTTCGTTTAACCTGGACTAGTGTATCTTGTCTCTGAGAAGAACGATCAACTGCTAGATCTTCACGAACCTGCATAAACTGCAAGACACTGCTAGTCACTTGCATCCTTACAATTGTGACAATTGGGGGCCAAGCCGGGATCTCCGCATCGTTTGATCTATCCAGAGACTCCATACTACGGCAAGTTTTGACTTTGATGGTGACGTCACTTGACTAGGTTATAGGCACAGATCAGCGGAACTTTACAAAGTTAGTTTGCATAGCCGAGTGTAAGCTGTGTGTTGATTCAGTCCAGGGAAGATTAGTTGGAGAAAACTAGATCTATCGCCTGGGAGTGAAAGAAGAGGCCACTGAGTCAGCTACTTGGGACAGTAGATCTAGTGGTAGGTTGAAGTGATTTTTGAGTCTACAGTTCCAAAGACTGATCGCCGTTGTTAATCTGAGCCGTGTCACCATGGAATACATCGAACTAGGCAGAGAACTGGGTCTAACGGGTGAAGCCCTCCAGAGTTTCGTGCTACAGCGAGAGGAAAAAAGAAGACAGCAAGAAATAGAAGAGAAAAGAAGACAGCAAGAAATAGAAATTGAAGAGAAGAGAAGACAGCAAGAAATAGAAGAGAAAAGAAGACAGCAAGAAATAGAAGAGAAAAGGAGACAGCAAGAATTAGAGGAAAAAAGAATACAACAAGAAATAGAACGAGAAGAGCGAGCTGCTGAAAGAGAATTAAGAAGACTTCACTTGGAAAGCAAAGAGAAAGAAAAACAGAGAGAATTTGAACTGAGAATGGCAGAAATGAAGTCTGAAAATGAACAAAGTTCCCATACAGAAGTCAGCAGTGCCAAGAGACCACGACTTCCTGCGTTTGTGAATGGGAAAGACAATCTTGAACGTTTTGAACGCCACTTTGAAGCCAAGAAGTGGTCTAGACAGCAGTGGGCAATTGATCTGAGTGATCTACTGACTGGTCACGCCCTTGAAGTGTACTCCAGATTAACCAAGGATGACGCCAACGACTATGAAAAGCTCAAATCGGCGCTTCTACGCAGCTACGATTTTTCAGAGCAAGGTTTCCAGAGACGTTTCCGTTTCAGTCAGCCAGAAAAGAATGAAAGCCCAGCTCAGTTTCTAACCCGCATCCAGAGTTATCTTGAAAGATGGCTGGAGTTATCTGGAAGAGAAAAGGATTATGATGGTTGCATCAAATCCATTGCACCGAAAACCTGAAGAACATGAAGAGGTGGTTTGGTGTGCATTCATAAACCATACCAAGAGTGACCTCAGTACCATGCCAGTAGTGAAAGGGCGCTATTTGATCCTGAAAGAGCAGTTCCTGGAATCATGTCCCAAGGACCTGGCAGCCTACCTTCTACAGGAGAAAAACCAGAGCCTAGAATCCCTGACAGAAGCAGCACAGAGGTTCCTGGAGTCTCAAAATCGAAAATTTGACATCAAGGCGAAGCCAGCCACAGCATCTATGGACAGACCAAAGACAGTCCAAGACCCACGATCATCGAATCAGAACTTGAAATGCTTCAACTGTGGACGCATGGGACACAAAGCCATTGAATGCAGAGCACAAGTGAGGACAGACAGAAGTGGTCTTCAACACTCTGGCCATGAAGAACAGAAAAGCCTGGGTCGAGCTGGAAACAGGAAAACCATGACTTCTGCCAATGTTGCCATCAGAGAAAGAAGTCTGGACAGAAAACCTTCCCAGAGAATACCCAGGGTTGCATCAAATCCAGTGCACCGAAAATCTGAAGAACATGAAGAGGTGGTTTGGTTTGCATTCATAAACCGTACCAAGAGTGACCTCAGTACCATGCCAGTAGTGAAAGGGCGCTATGAAGACATGGAAGTGAATGTGCTTAGAGACACTGGATGCAGTGGTGTTATCATCAAGAGAAAGCTCGTACCAGGAGAACAATTTACTGGCAAGAAAGGGTACCTACGGTGCGTGCACGGACATGTTGAATCAGTTCCAAACGCTGGCATTGAGATCTCCACACCATATTTCATTGGTAAGACAAATGCCTTGTGTTTGCCTGATCCACCTCATGACATCATCATAGGAAACATTGAAGGAGCCCGAGCTGCGGAAGATCCAGACCTTGCATGGCAGCACAACTGTGCAGTAGTAACACGTGCACAATTACAAGCCAGGGCAAAAGAGGGAAAGGTGACCATCCCACTGAAAACCAATGACTCTGGTGGAATTCCAGAGATAAACAGGGAAAAGCTGGTCCAGTTACAATGAGCGGACCCCTCTCTGCAAAAGTACAGAAGCAAAACGGGCACCAAAACCAGGGACAACACTGAAGTCTCTTTTGAAAAGAAGTACAGGATCATGTACAGACTGTATAGAAGATCATCAGTTGATGGAGACCAGACCATACAACAAGTCCTTGTACCAGCCAACCTACGGAAAAGTGTGATGGAGCTAGCCCATGACTCTATCCTCGGGGGTCATATGGGGGTCAAGAAAACAACTGACAAGGTCATGGCATCTTTTTACTGGCCCGGTATACAAGGTGACGTGGCTCGCTTTTGCAGGTCCTGTGATGTCTGCCAGAAGACAGCTCCCAAAGGAAGAGTCCCAAAAGTACCCATGCAGAAAATGCCCTTAGTCAGCAGACCTTTTGAGAGGGTAGCCATCGACCTCATAGGAGAAATCAAGCCAGCAAGTGAAGCATGACATCGCTATATCCTTACCTTGGTGGACTATGCAACCAGATATCCTGAGGCTGTCCCGCTGAAACGCATTGATACTGAGACTGTGGCTGAAGCACTAGTGGACATGTTCAGCAGACTGGGAGTCCCTGATATAATTCTGAGTGACCTGGGGACGCAGTTTGTGTCTGATTGCATGAAAGAAGTCACACGTCTCCTCAGCGTTCACCAGGTGACCACAACACCCTATCATCTCATGTGCAATGGCCTCGTAGAGAAATACAATGGAACACTGAAGTCCATGCTGAGGAAATTGTGTGCTGACCAACCCCAACAGTGGCATCACTACATCAATGCCCTGTTGTTCACATACCAGGAGGTCCCATAGGAATCCACTGGGTTTTCCCCCTTTGAACCACAGTGTGGACGGACTGTGCAAGGCCCAATGCACATCTTAAAAGAGCTGTGGACGAAGGAAGTGGAATCTCAAGAAGTCAAGAACAGCTACCAGTATGTGTTTGAGTTACGTGAACGACTCGAAGATACCCTTCAATTGGCCAAGAGTGAACTGGAAAAGTCTCAGGGCAAGAGCAAGCACTACTATGACCGAAAAACCAGGGTCAGAAAGTTTGAGCCTGGAGACAAAGTCCTTATTCTCCTGCCAACTGACCACAACAAGTTGTTGATGCAGTGGAAAGGACCATATCCAGTGAAAGCTGTCAAGGGGATAAACGACTATGTTGTGAAAGTCAAAGGAAAAGAAAAGATCTTCCGTCCAACCTCCTGAAGAAGTACATTGAACGGGAAGCAGAGAAGCATGCAGTGAATGCACAAGTTGCTGAAATCCGGGGGTGGGCACCATTTGTCACTTGCAGCGTTGTTAGTGACTCTGCTGATGAAGAAACAGTGAAAGATGAGGAACTGTTGGAGTTAAGTAACTTCAGTCCCCAAGAAACTGTAGAGGATGTGGCTCTTGGACCCCAGCTCAACAACCAACAGCAGGCTGAAGTACATGAGCTGTTAAAAGAAAACTCAAACATATTCACTGAATTTCCTGGAGAGACTGACCTGATTCAGCATGAAGTGAAGCTGACATCATCCACACCCATCAGGTCAAAGCCCTATCCCATGTCATATGCCAACAGAGAGTCACTGAAGGCAGACATTAAAGAGATGCTGAAGCTGGGGGTAATACGTGAGTCCAGAGGGTCACCTTATGCTTCTCCAGTCGTCATTGTCAAGAAGAAAGATGGTATCAACAGAGTATGCATTGACTTTAGGTGGCTGAATAAATTTACAGAGCTTGATCCTGAACCAATGCCAACTGCTGCTGACCTGTTCCAGAGACTGAGCGGAGATAAGTTTTTCTCCAAGATTGACCTCAGCAAAGGGTACTGGCAAATCCCCATACCAGAAAATGTTCCCAAGACTGCTTTTGTGACTCCAGATGGGACTTATGAGTTTCTCCGTATGCCGTTTGGCATGAAAAACTCTGGGGCAACGCTGAAACGAGGCATGAGGAAACTACTGGGTGACGTGAAAGGTGTGATATTCTACTGGGACGACATTTTGGTCCATTCTAAAATGTGGACTGAACATTTGGAAATCCTCAGAGAACTTTTCAAGCGATTGACAGCTACCAACTTGACTGCTAGGCCCAGCAAGTGTATTATTGGTGCAGACGATGTTGACTTCATTGGACATCGCCTCTAGGAAGGAGTGAAAGGGGTCCTTGAGGACAACGTCAAGAAAATTGTGCAAGCACCTCACCCCCAGACCAAGAAACAGCTGAGATCCTTTCTTGGTTTGGTGGGGTTCTACAGGGAGTACATGCCCCACTTTGCAACTATAACAGCACCACTGTCAGACCTTCTTCGCAAGCGATGACCCAACCAGCTGGAGTGGAGAGCAGCACAAGATCAGGCCTTCAGCACCGTCAAGGAGTTCCTGTCAAGAGATCCAGTGTTAAGGTTACCTGATCCCTCAAAGACTTTTGTGCTCAGTGCTGACGCTTCTGACGATGGTATTGGTGCCATGCTAATGCAAGGACATGAAGGGAAGCTGTTTCCTGTTTCGTACGCCAGTAAGAAGTTGTCCAGAGCGGAGCGGAAGTACGCCACCATGGAGAAAGAGTGCCTTGCCATCATGTGGGCTGTGCGTAAGTTTGAACTGTTCCCCCAAAGGTTCGCTTTGTGTTGCGTACTGACCATAAACTTTTATCGTTTTCAGACTCTGCCAAATTCGTCAATAACAGAGTTATGCGATGGGCAATGTACCTTCAGAACTTTGATATGAAGGTGGAGTATGTGAAAGGTACAGACAACCATGCTGCAGACTTTCTCAGCAGAATGTGATGCAGATGGACTAGTTTATGTATTTGGACAGAAACTAATTGTATTTTAGTTTTCCTGTATAATATTGTTTCCTTTTTTTAATGTAAAGAATTTTGAGAAATTTAGTGAAATTTCTTTAAGAGGGGGTTATGTTACATTCCAAAACAGAAACTCCATGTGAAAGTGTGAAGGCCGATAAGAGAACACACTTCTCTTATCGGCCTTCACACTTTCACATGTGTCTGTCGATTCAGATATTCTCCGCTGTTCGTTCTTGAAGATTAGTTTGTGATTCGCTCGATATGAATCGAAAATATTTGTTTTGGTTTATGCTAACACTGACAATATATGTTTTAAGTTTGATTTCGTTGTATGGAAATGTGTAGAATGCTTCGGAACAATCTAGAAATGACAAGAAAAACGTAGAATACCTTAGATCTTGCGAGAAGGTTCCGGAAATTGTAAACAAATTTAATCTGTACAGTGATTGGCTAGAACTACAGAATATTCTAGAAGGGAAGATTCGAGAATGTGACTGTGATTGGCTGAAAATCTAGGGAAAAGCCGAGAATATTCGGGAACTTTCCAAGATGTTATAAATAAAGCGTGACTGTGGGTAGAGAAGATAGAGCGATCGGAAGAGTTGAAGTGTAAGTCTGCTGTCGGAGATTAAGAAGTTGCCGTAGATTCGTGGAGTTGCTGTGTGTGTTGATTTGAGGGCTGAAGAAGAATAATTCTGCAAACTAGAAGTGGTGCATTGGATGTGTGAAATATTTACCCAGTTCCTGTTGTGTTTTCTACGTTCTTTGAATAAAGGATTATTTTCGTTTAACCTGGACTGGTGTATCTTGTCTCTGAGAAGAACGAACGACTGCTAGATCTTCACAAACCTGCATAAACTGCAAGACACTGCTAGTCACCTACATCTTTACGTTGTGACACAAGGCAAATGATTAAACTTAGCCCTGACAAAATTTTACGAATATATGAAGGTAACAATTTTGTTACCCATAACAATTCACACACATAATTGATCCACATGAAATAAGTTCATAGAACGTAACCACGACATGGGCCCAAATACAAAACATTAACCGGCCCTGACAATAGCCACACACTCATACTGGCACTCAATAATAAAGTTACAATATCCATTTTATCTTTAACTTCCTCGTCAACTGTCTGTCAGTCTGCCACATGACACACATAACCTTATCTCCAAATGGTAAGCTCCTCTACGTTTATCTCCAAACGGTAAACAGCCCAATGAACTTATTATCAGTAAATTAAATTGGTTATCCTAACCTCACGGCATGGATTCACAACACGAGGACTAATCAACAACCCAAGGCGCAGAGAATTGAAAATAATCGTTAATTTACATCTCGACGACGACGAATAAATCCTGACCCAAACCTATGTTATGACGCCACACAAACAGGTTGGGCAAGCCTCTCAAACCAGTTTGGAACCTGGGGAAACCAGAAATTAAACCATAAACGCGAACAACACACCACCACACAACGACCAAGAACGCAACTCCCTCGAATCGACATAGAGATTGGAACAGCACAGAACAGCACAAACTCGTACAGACGCCACATCACCCTTGCCAAGTTCACTCAACTGGACTACGGGGTGAACATAGAAAACAGAAAAATCGACATAGAGATTTGAACAGCACAAACTGATGGTGTTCGTCTGTCGTCGTCAACAATGACCACGGCTTCATGAAGTTGATTTGAGTCAGTCTGTCCGGAGGTGACTAATCAATCCGATCCGGGCAGGGAAGTAACGTCCACAGGTTGGACATCTGTGGTCGGTTACTGTGGTTGAAGGGTTTGCAGCCCTAGCTTTCTGTGCAGCTCGTTTTTCTTGTGCAGATTGGATACGAGACCCTTCTGAAGTGGTACATCCGGTTTCGATTCTTCTACACCAGACTGTACGATCGAGGGCAAGGTTTTCCCAATTCTCCCAGTCTATGTTGAGGGATTTTAGCAATGCCTTCAAGCTGTCTTTAAACCGTTTTCTCTGGCCTCCAACTGTTCTCTTGCCAGACGCTAGTTCCCCGTAGAGGAGTTGCTTCGGAATTCTGGTGTCAGACATCCTGTACACACGGCCAGCCCAGCGAACTTGACTCTTTTGAAGTAAAGTGTGGATGGAGGGGAGATTGGCTCTCTCTAGTACTTCTGTATCAGGGATCTTCTCTTGCCATCGGATATTGAGAATCTTTCTGAGGCTTTTGGTGTGAAAATGATTCAATTTCTTTGCGTGTCTACTGTAAACAGTCCAGGTCTCACTGCCATAGAGGAGTGGTGAGGACCACCGCTTTGTACACTTTGAGTTTAGTTGTGGCCGAGATACCTCTTCTGTCCCATACAGTAGGATGCAGCCTCCCAAATGCAGTGCTGGCCTTAGCTATGCGTTTGTTGACTTCGTCGTCAATATGCACACAACGTGATAGGGAACTGCTGAGATATGAGAAGTTGTCGACTGCATGTAGTTTTGTGCCCTTGACCTCGATATTTGATTCAGTATATGGAACACCTGGAGCAGGCTGATACATGACTTCGGTTTTCTTGGTGCTTATTTTAAGACCGAAGTTGTCACAAGCAGTTGAAAACTTGTCCATGCATTGTTGCATCTGTTCACCACTGTAAGCATTTAACGCACAATCGTCTGCGAAAAGGAGGTCACGAAGAGTGCTGTAACTGCATTTAGTTGTCGCCTTGAGGTGTCTTGTGCTGTACAACTTGCCGTCTGTGCGGTAGCGTATATCTATGCCAGGGTCTTCTGGAGAGAATGCATCTGATAACATTGCCGAGAACATCATAGAGAATAGTGTAGGCGCAAGGACGCATCCTTGTTTTACGCCATTGCTGACTGGAAAGTCTCTGGACATTTCTCCGTCATCAAGGACCGTGCCATCATACCATCGTGGAATTGTCGCACCATATTTATGAAGGCTGGAGGGCAGCCGAACTTCGCCATTATCTTCCACAGCCCCTCGCGACTCACTGTGTCAAACGCTTTTGTCAAGTCGACAAAGGTTGTGTATAGTGCTCGGTGTTGTTCCTGCGCCTTTTCTTGCAGTTGACGAGCAGCAAAGATCATGTCCACCGTACCTCTCCCAGCCCGAAATCCACATTGACTCTCTGGCAACAGACCCTGCTCAAGATGATTAATGAGGCGGTTCAGCAGCACCCTTGCTAATATCTTGCCTGCAATGGACAGTAGTGATATTCCTCTGTGGTTGTCACATGATTGTTTGTTTCCCTTCTCTCTTGTATAGGTGGACTATTGAGGCATCCTTGAAATCTTGAGGGAGTGACTGACTGTTCCAGAGTGTTTCAAACATCTCAGTTAATCTTTGTGTGAGCATTGGATCTCCCGCTTTGTAGATCTCAGCAGGTATGGTGTCAGCGCCAGGGTCCTTGCCACAGGAGAGTTGGCCAATGGCCTTTGTGACCTCTTGTATTTCTATTTGAGGGAGGCGATCAATGGCTGCTTCATTTATTGAGGAAGGGCGGTTCAAGACACTGTCAAAGTGATCTGCCCACCTTTCAAGAATTTCTCACCGCTCGGTGATCAACATTTCCCCATCCGCAGATAGTAGTGGAGAGGTGCCAGATGACGTTGGCCCATAGATAGCCTTCAGGGCCTTCAGCCTTTCAAAGTGATACAGACGCCACATCACCCTTGCCAAGTACACTCAACTGGGCTACAGGGTGAACATAGAAAACATAGAAAAATCTACAAAACAGCACAAACTCGTACAGACGCCACATCACCCTTGCCAAGTAAATGTACACTCAACTGGACTACAGGGTGAACATAGAAACATAGAAAACATAGAATAATCTCGAAAGTGAACCAGAACTACATCTTAGATTCACTTATAACCTGTTACCAATTAACAAGGTTATCTCGAGGAAGAGGCACTACCACCCTTCCATAAACACAGATATTAAAACTCCTCACCTCTCCAAAAGAGTCACAGAATCATACTGGTCTCCACCAGAAGTTTTTCCGCTCCTCAAACAACATAGAAATTGGAACAGCACTGAATAGCACAAACTGGTACAGACGCCACATCACCCTTGCCAAGTACACTCAACTGGACTACAGGGTGAACATAGAAAACATAGAATAATCTCGAAAGTGAACCAGAACTACATCATAAGTTCACTTATAACCTGTTACCGAGTAACAATGTTATCTCGGAGAAAAAAAAAAAAAAAGGACTAACACCCTTCCCGAAACACAGACACACAACAACTGACCAGAAATGTCCAAGCCAGTACAATGAGAACTCAAAAATCAGACCTGAACTCAGGTTGGCCCCACAATGCACTGAATCCGCACGTAAAGCGTGATTCCCAGGTCCAACAGAAACAGAGAGTGATTCGCCCCTTGGAACACAGATCCACAGATTAACCTTCACACACATGAGGCAAAACAGCAAGGGAAACAAGCCCCACCGAGAAAATATTTCCCAAACAGACATTAGACTCCCTTGACCACCAAGATAGCATCAATGAAACTCCACCTGTAACCAAGACAACCATGTGGGCCATGAAAAACAACCTTGGTTCCTAAACGATAATCTAATCAAGGCTCATCAAGAACAAAGTCAGCACCCAGACGACTGCGACCCGACACCATCCTTCAACATATCAGAGATGATTTCATGATACCTGGACTCTGACTCTAGATTTTTGCTGAAACGATGAGTTACACATATTAATCAAAGAACATAACTCTTGAGAGTAACGTAGGAATTATCTCCCATGTTGTATAACTTCTCAAATCTAACTCACTTTGCGCTACCCATTCAGCTAGCACAGAAGCAGATACAAAGCACAAAAACCGTAAGGTCAGAGTGTTCTGGGCTTACGGTTTTTGTGCTTTGTATCTGCTTCTATGCTAGTTGAATGGGTAGCGCAAACTGTGTTAGACTTGAGAAGTTCTACAACATGGGAGATGATTCCTACGTGACTCTCAGGAGTTATGTCCTTTGATTAATATTATGAAAATTCTCCCTGCTTCCCTCATATTTCTTTGATGAGTTACACATTTTAAACGAGACCTGGCTAGCTTTTCATTGTTCAGAAGTGAAGATTTCATTCCTTCACTCTTCCACGGAAGGGACACAACATACCTTCCTTCTGGTGACTGGATAGACCTGTTAAAACCATCCAACACTGGATCAATTGAAATGGGATGCTTTCCCTGTATTGTTTCCAAGTCACACATGCTTTTCAAAGAAGATTCAGATATTTGTGAACAAAACAGCTGATGAGAGATGTTTACACTTACAGGGCTGGAAAGAGACTCATCTCCAGGTACTGGACCAGACAATACCCAACCAGACACTGAACGTTGAGCAACCAAACCCCCTGACAAAAAACATCATCTAACTGCTCATTAACTTCCAGTAGGCATCAAGCCCAATCAAAATGTCTACTTTAACTTCTTTACCCTCAGGGACATCACAAAATTCTACGTCCATTCCCAAAGGAGACAACATGCTGTGGGGCACTAATGGACGATAAAGAGGGACACAGATAGCGCTAGTGGAGATCTCTGTGGCTTTCACTAGTTTCAGAGTGACAGCATTTCCAACAAGCCCTTGCAAATGCATATTGTTTACATTTCTATGTTCAACGCTGCTTGTTTCATTACTGCCAAAGGTTGCATATGCAAGATCATGAGACCCAACCCATTCAGGCCCAATCTTATCAACAAGTTGACTGGAAACATATTATTTATTAGATCCAGTGTCAAACAAAACAATGGCTTCAGCTACACCTGCCTGGCCATGTACAGAAACTTTGGCAGTTTGCAGCAAAATATTACATTTTTCAGAGACTGTATTAACATTAGACACATTCACTTTACCAAGTGAGGTATCTGAAGTTGGCTTTGATGTGCATGCAGTGTTGGGTTTTGCATTGCTTGTTGTGGTATCATTGGTGGAACAAACTTCCACATAATGTTTCCCCCTGCATTTTGTGCATCTAGCCCGACATCTACTGAATGGATGACCTTTTGTTGTTGTTAAACTAGGAAAACTTGCCCCCACACCCTTTAAAATCTTTTCTATTTTCAACTGGAGCCTTGGTAAGATTAAAACACTGTTCAAACTTGTGTCCTGGACGGTTACAAAGAACACAAGTAGGGCTAGTAGGTCTGGTCTCAGCCACAGAATGTAACGCCGAACAGGTAGCCACAGGTTGCGCTTCACCAACTATGAGGCTTTTCAAAGGTTCAAGGACGGGTCTCGAGGTCTGGGATCGTTCTCGGCGTTCGATCACCTGCTGAAGAAACTTAAGTAGAAACTGCAGGTCACCTTCTCGTTGATCACTATCTTTGGCCCACTCCAAACGCAGCTCTAAAGGAAGAGGCGATAGGATGAGAGGAGTTAGAATAACACCATACTCATTATCATCATCATCAGGTGCCTTGCCACATGGCGTTGGCGATTATGGACTTCTATCTGTCTCTACCTCTTGTTGCCTCAAGCATCTCTTCCACCTTCCTTGTCTTCAGCCACACTGCAAGTCCGTCTAGTATCTTTTCTCTGGGTCTACCCGGTGCTCTCCTTCCCTCCAGCTTTCCCGTTGTGACCAGGTGCTCCAATTCCCCCTTCCTCATAAAATGGCTTATGAATGTTGCCTGCTTTTCCCAATCTTCCTTATGATTGATCTACTTGTGTCTGCCTCCATAAAGACTGTCTCGTTTGTTTTCTTTGCTGTCCATGGAACTCTCAACATCTTTCTTAGAAACCACATCTCGGCTGCCTCAATCTTGTTCTGGCTTTGCTTGTCGACTGTCCATGCCTCACAACCGTACAACAGTATTGGTTCTATATAACATTCAAGAACTCTCTTCCTGATGTTAATTGATAGGCTTTTGTTGGTAAGAATGCTTTCCATCTTCTTGAATGTTGTTTTGGCTTGGCCGATTCTGCTGGGTATTTCTGATGTGCATCTGCCGTCTCATGAAATGATCGTTCCCAGGTATTTAAACTGATCAACCTGTCTCAAGGTTGTGCCGTTTGCTGTTATCTTGCATGAGGGGATTTTATGTTTTTTACTGATCACCATGACTTCAGTCTTCCTGCTGTTTAGTTCCAACCCCTTACCTTTGCTTTTTATTTTAAGTATATTCACAAGGTTTTGTAGATCCCTTTCACTTTATGCAGTTAGCACGGTGTCATCTGCTTATCAAATGTTGTTTATCATTTTTCCTCCAACCTTTAATCCAGGGTCTTCCTCTAGGTTTCTCATGATGTTTTCGCTGTAAAGTGAAAACAGATCTGGTGACAAAACACAACCCTGTCGGACTCCTCTTTTGATGTTTTGGAAAGAGCTTATATCGTTTTCTATTCTCATTGCAGCTATTTGTTCCCAATACATATTTCTGATTATTCGTAGATCTTTTCCATCAATATTGAGTCTTTCTAGTTGGTTGATCAATTCATCATGTCTTACCCGATCGAAAGCCTTGGTATAGTCAACAAAGCATAAATATAAATCCTTGTTCACCTCGATTGACCTCTCTATGATAGTTCTTAGGATGTATATGGCATTAATAGTTCCTTTCCCTTCCACAAATCCACACTGTTCATCTGCTATTACTCTTTTGATGCTATTCCTTGTCCTCATCATGATTATTCTTATTAGGATCTTGGTTACATGACTCATCAAACTGATTGTGCGATGGAGTTCGTATTCTATAGCCCCTGTCTTCTTTAAAAGTGCAATGAAAATTGATTTTGACATATATTTGGGGATTTTTCCAGTGTTGTAAATTTCATTAAGGAGGACTGTTATTTTTTTCTATATCAAATTCCTCCAGGGCTTCAATCATCTCTGTGGTAATGTTGTCTGGTCCTGGGGCTTTTCCTGGTTTTATCTTTTTCAATGCTGCTCTAACTTCATCTTTCATTATGGGTGTTCCTTCAAAGTTCTTTCTTATAATGTGTTCTTTGTTTCTGTCATCTTCAAAAAGGTCTTTAATGCACTCTCCCCATCTGTCAATTATTTTGTCTTTTTCCATGAGAATCGTACCATCTTTCCATTTTAAGCAACCAGTTGATGTGCATTTTATTTTTCCTGTGGACAATTTCTTCAATTCGTCTGTACATACCCTGAGGATCCGTTCTGTGTCTGTCTTCTATTTCTTTGCATTTTGTTTTCATGGTTTTGATTCATACCACTTCTATACCTGCCTACCTGAGCGCGGGTCAGAAGGGTGGTGCCACTCACCGTGGAATAAGAAGGGAATGAGCTTTGCGTGAGCGTCGTCGAAAATATCGTCACGCCAAAGCTAGAAAACGTTACGCAAACGGAGACTTCGACTCACTGGCCAGTCTTCTGGATGCAAAACAGGTCACAGTCGCCACTCAGCATGCTCCTGATCGACTTCGACGACAACGGATTCCACCTGCGACAAGGACAAGCGAGAACGCTCACGTTGAGAGCCGATTTGAACGGTGACTTGAATTCGATCTGTATTAGTACCGTACAAATGAGTGTGCCAAAGAGACAATATTCAAATTTGATTGATTCGTTTGATGCCTCATATGTTCATGCTATCTAATATTTGAATATAAAATACATATTTCAGCCACGCTTCCTTAGCTTCATTGCACCTATTCCCGATTTCTTTGTTTATCTTCCTGTGTATTTCCTCGTTTCTCTTTGCCTTCCTCCGTTCCTCCATCAAGCCTAAAATTTCTTTTGTCATCCAGTTCTTTTTTGCTTTTCTATCTACTATAGGGATTTCTTCACAAGCTTCATTTATCGAATTTTTCAACTTTGTCCATTGTTCCTCACTGTTACCAACGTCTTCCAGAGCACTGAATTTGTTTTGAACATGTACATCAAATTTTTGACGTATCACTTCATCTGTCTTTAAGAGTCCAAGATCTAGTTTGATGTTGCTTTTGGTCTGTTTCCTTTTCCATAATTTCAACCGAAATCTTCCCACTACAGGATTGTGGTCACTGTTGCAGTCTGCGCCTGATAGTGTTTTTGCTGACAGTAAAGAATTTCTAAATCTTTTGTTGATCAGGATGTAGTCAATCTGATTTATTGGTATTATCTCCTGGACTCATCCAAGTCCATTTTCTTCTATTAGGCTGCTCAAACCAGGTGTTTCCTAAAACAAAATATTAAAAAATACCTTGTTTGTAAAAGATCCTTGGGAGTATAAAACACGTTTCGAGCCCAGGCCCTTTGTCGGACAAGGTATTTTTTAATATTTTGTTTTTACCCTCAAGATCCAGCAGTCACATTTTGTTTTACCTTCAGGTGTTTCCTACTATGAACTCATTCATCTGTGCCCATTGTACAAGTTTCCTTCCCCTTTCATTTTGTGTACCGAGGCCAGAGGTCCAACTATATCCTCTACCCTATCCTTTCCCACTTTAGCATTAAAATCTCCCATTATTATGGTAACTTCTTGTAGTTTGCATTGGGCCTTGGCCATCTCTAATACTTCGTAGAAGTTGTCGATGTCTTCCTGAGTACTTGTGGATGTTGGTGGATACACCTGAACGATGTTGATATCGAATGGTCTGCCTCCCAAGTTGACCAGCAAGACTCTGTCGGACACAGCCCAGTATTCCTTAACTGTTTTTGATTTGTCCCTGTCCATTACAATGCCTACTCCTCTTTCATGTGCGTTTCCACATTATACTCTCCGGATGTTATCATGCCTGCCCCCTTCCATCTCACTTCCCCTAGTCCTAAAATACTAATGTTAAGCCTTTCCATCCCCATTTTGACATTCTCTAATTTTCCCTTTTGCAGCAATGTCCTCACATTCCATGTTGCGATCTTGGTATTTTTGAGTTTGAGCTTGATCGCAGTATCTGGCTGACTGTCTGGTGTCACCTGCGCCGCATGACGATCCCTACCGGACGGAGGTGCTCCCGATGGAGCACCTATTCACGTCGTTATCTTCATTTTCCTTCTTTTTTCTGTCCATAATGTTCTTGGGAGAATACAATGGTGGTTTCCCATTGCCTTCCATCAGGTTTTTTTGCGGTCTGTCCGCTAGCCTTATTCTCTCCCGAGATGTCGACAAGGCAGTGGAGCTATTACCCATAGCTGGGGGTCTGGTTCGTGGGCACCAGGGCATATCCACACGCCGGTGGGCCTGCGTGCCGCACGTCTGGGGGCCAGACCTACTCCGAGTCCCACGAGATTTAGCCTGAGTCCGTGAGGTGCTCAGTTACCGCATTTGCTTCAAAATTAAAAAAAATAATAGAAGGCATATGAACACTTTCATGCTTGCTCAAACATCAGTTTATAACCATGTTAGTATCACCAATAACTTTCAAGTCTATCTGTCTTTCCTATGATTTTTTTTTTAATGATGTAGTCTGAATTGCTGTTGTTGTCTTTGGGCATATGTGTACGTTACAACATTGACATAATAAACATTGCTTGTTTTCATTGAAAGACTTACAGCTGGTTTCTGAAAATTGGTACACATCATGCCCAATCATATTGCAACTGTCTAGAAGTGTTTTGATATCATAGAGCTAAAATTGTGGGTTTTTTATTCTTTGCATATATTGGTACCCCCCAGTGCAAACTTTTGACAAAATAATTTACAATAAAATTTCTAAAAACTGTATCAAACATGTCAACTGTTTCATTCTTGCACAAAATTCAGTTTGTAACCATGTAAGTATCACTGGAAACTTTCAAGTCTGTATATCTTTCCTATGATTTTTTATGATTTTGTTTTGTTCATGAAGTGTGAATGGCCATCGCTGTGTCTGTGCGTATGTGTACATTATAACATTGACATAAGGAACATTGCTTGTTTACATAGAAAGACTTGCAGCTGGTTTCTGAAACTTAGTACACATAATACTCAATCATATTACAACTATCTAGAAGTGTTTTTGATTTCATAAAGCTAAATTTGTGGGTTTTTTTTTATTCTTTGCATGTATTGGTACCCCCTGCGCACACTTTTGAAACAAAATATATAACTTCAAAATTAAAAAAAATAATACCAAACAAGTGAACACTTTCATACTTGCACAAAAGTCAGTTTGTAACCATGTCAGTATCACCAGAAACTTTCAAGTCTGTATACCTTTGCTGTGGTTTTTTATGATTTTGTTTGTTTGTTTATATAATGTGAATGGTCATTGCTGTCTCTGTGCGTGTGTGTACATATTATAACATTGACATAATGAACATTGCTTGTTTACATAGAAAGACTTGCAGCTGGATTCTGAAACTTTGTTCACAAAATACTCAATCATATTACAGCTGTCTAGAAGTGTTTTTGATGTCAAAAAGCTAAATTTAGGGTTTTTTAATTCTTTGCATGTATTGGTACCCCCCTGAGCAAACTTAAACAAAATAGTTAACTTCAAAATTAAAAAAAAAAAAAGGACCAAACAGGTAAACAATTTTTCATTCTTGCTCAAAAGTCAGTTTATAACTATGTTAGTATCATCAGGAACTTTCAAGTCTGTCTGTCTTTCCTATGATTTGCTATGATTTTTTTCGTTTATGTGTCTGAATTGCCATTGTCATCTGTGGGCGTATGTGTACATTATAACATTGATACAATGAACATTTCTTGTTTACACAGAAAGACTTACAGCTGGTTTCTGAAACTTGGTGCCCAAAATACCCAATCATATTACAACTGTCTAGAAGTGTTTTTGATGTCAAAAATCTTAAATTGTGGGATTTTTTTTATTCTTTTCATAATGGTATCCCCCCCCCTCCCCACTGCACAATTTAAAAAATATCAATAATAAACAAAAATGGTAGGAGACAACTCAACACCTTCATACTTGCACAAAAATTGGTTTGTAAATATGTTAGTATCACCAGAAACGTTCAAGTTTATATATATTTCCTATGATTTTTTATGATTTTTTTGTTTATGTAATGTGACTGGCCAATATTGTCTCTGTGCATGTGTGCACATTATAATATTGACATACTAAACATTGCTTGATCACAAAGAAAGAGTTGGTGTTTTTTTCTGATACTTAGTACACATAATGCCCAATCATATTGCAACTGCCTGAAAGTGTTTTTGATATCAAAAAGCTACATTTGTGAGGTTTTTTTTTATTCTTTGCATATTGGTAACCCCCCTCCCCCCCCCCCCCCCCCCGCACGATCTTTTAAAACAAAATAATTCACCTCAAAATTTAAAAATAAATAGTACCAAACAAGTCAACTCTTTCATACATGCACAAAAGCTGGTTTGTAACCATGTTAGTATCGTCGGAAACTTTCAAGTCTGTCTATCTTTCCTCTGATTTTTTATGATTTTTTTTTTGTATATTCAGTATGAATGGCCATTGTTGTCTGTGCGTACACTTGTGTGTAAAATTTAAAATTTGCATACTTCAAATTGTTTGTTGACAAAGAAAGACTTGCAGCTAGTTCATGATACTTGGTAAACATCAAGCCCAGTCATATTGCAACTGTCTAGAAGTGTTTTTGATATCAAAAATCTAAATTTGTATTTTTTTTATTCTTAGCATGTATTGGTACCCCCCCGCCACCACCCCAGAAAGCAGAAATATAGGGCTGGAGCTGAAAAGCAAGAAGACTAAAGTCATGGCAATCAGAAAAAAAAAATCCGCAAGAATTCCCTAATTTAAAATAACAGCAAATGGAACAACACTGAGACAAGTTGATAAGTTTAAATATCTGGGAGCAGTCATCTCACCAGATGGCAGATGCACATTAGAAATATTTAGAAGAATCGGCCAAGCTAAAACAGCATTCAAGAAAATGGAAAGCATTCCTACCAACAAATGCCTGTGAAGTAACATCAGGAAGAGAGTTTTTCAGTGTTACATAAAACCAGAACTGTTGTATGGATGCGAAGAGCGGACAGTCAACACGCAATATCAGAACAAGTTTGAGGCAGCTGAAATGTGGTTTCTAAAAAGAATGTTGAGAGTTCCTTGGACAGCAAAGAAAACAAACAAGACCGTCTTGAAAGAGGCAAACACAAAAAAGATTATTAATGAAGAAGACTAGGAAAAGACAAGCAACCCTTTCTAGGACATTTTATGAGGCAAGAGAATTTGAACAACTGGTAACAACAGGAAAGCTGGAAGACAAAAGAGCACCAGGTAGATTCAAGGAGAGAATATTGGACTGATTTGCAGAGTGGATGAAGACAGAAAGGGTGGGAGATGTACAAAATACAGATTCATATGGAGGGCCATGATTGCCAACGCCATGCAGCAGGGCACATGATGATGCTGAATATATGAATCAAGTAAATTAGGAAACTCATCCATAAATATTTGTGAGTTCATTTCTTGTGCTGGGTGACAGATGGAGAAAGACAAACGATTTTTGCACTGTAAACGGACTTCACAGATTTCAAATGCTTTAAAATCAAATGTCTTGGAGGGTATTTTGATATAGGATGCGAGGTTGTCTCTAAAAATTACAGCAGAACCACCCCCACTGCCAGTTTTTCCTGACATTGAAGTTGCTTTCAAAGACTATGTTTGAAATATCACTTGTGTTATTTCTGTATGACTGGGTGTTAAACCATAGATTTGAACACCCTTGATTCCGCCTGTAGATTGTGGCGTTCACAGTTTTCAACTTTAAAGGGCGGTGGCTAGATAGGCTCTTCCTTTGATCTGACGCATGGGCACAAGGGATGGAAGGGATGGAAGCTGACTGGCCATTTCTAGTAAACGTGATGACCGGTATTTGTTTTTGTTTCTCCCTGCCACCACGACAAGTGCGCTTGTGTGATAAGCAATATTCAATTCGAAGTTCACTCAAGTGAGAAGCTATATCAGTAGATAAGGCGATGGTTTGATGGTCGCGAGTGTAACGACACCCTTCACTTTGATACCTATAGACGTAGCGGAGATACTTTAATCGCACGTATTTCACACATGCTGAGTTGATTGGCGTTGAATATACTGTTCTTTGACTGTTCAAGAAACGCCTAACTCAGGATGGATCTGGTATGTTGGTTTAAAGACTGGTGTTGTACGTAGCGATCATGGTATGGTGATATAGTATTGGTGGGCAGCTTAAACTGGCGAATTGGTATGCACACAGGAAGATTAGAAATGAAATAGAACCATTTTTTTGAGATGGAGGGACACAATGGTACCACAAATTTAAATTCCAGGATACTGCACGTATTTTATATTAACATCACATTCAATCAGTTCGAAGACAAAAGGATGAGAGTAAGGTTCACTCAAGCCTATAAAGCGTATGAGCCAGTAAAGAAACAAGCATGTGTGTAACTTTTGGTATTTAGTGTACTTTTGTTGAGCATCAGATTTTACCAGGAAAATGCACTTTTGTTTAAAATATTCCCGTTTTACACAAGTGCTAACATGATCTGAAGTCTACATGTTTTAAG
This sequence comes from Monoplex corrugatus, assembly GCA_030674185.1. Lineage (NCBI taxonomy): Eukaryota > Metazoa > Mollusca > Gastropoda > Littorinimorpha > Ranellidae > Monoplex > Monoplex corrugatus. The sequence continues at coordinate 102,077,260 of CM060305.1, read as the reverse complement.
AGAGGCAAAACCTCAGAACCCCTGAAAGGTTACTGTGACCTTTCAAAAGTAAGTCAAAATTCCTCTCACACAGATGTATGAATTATATATTGCATGTCTCTCTTATCAACTCCAAGGACATCTTGGATGAATGATTATTTGATAGATTCAATTATTTTAATTACTTTGACAGGTTGAGATTAGGTCATGGGTTTCGTTACATTTTACAGATGTCTTTAACTTGATATATGTTTTTTCCTGTTTTCATTTGATTAGGACTATTAGGGGAAGGGGGAAAGATTTTAGCAACACTCTCAATAACGCATCCGTGAAGTTGATGAGACGACTGTGTGGTCCCAGTCTTCCCAATGAATCCACAGCATGCCCAACTCTGGGTAGGAGCCGGTTCTCACCTGTCGGCGTCACCGGGTTCGGTGTTGGCCGCTGCATATCTGGATGCCACCATCTCTCTCCAGGCCACTCTGTCTTGACTTTTGTGGACAATTTCTTGAATATTTAGGTAATTGATGTTGGTTATGTTCTGGATGTATGAGGTCTGCCTTTTTTCCTTTTTGCCACTGTTTTTCCTTGAAAGATGGTTGCCACAAGGTCCGTCTTCTTGTTGCGTGACACATGGCCAATATATTTTAGTCTTCTCTTGTTGATATCTGCTAGCAATTTTCTGGTGATATCAAGTTCTTCCAGGACACTTTCATTAGTTCTTCTGTCTGTCCATTTGACACATTGTATTCTGTAAAACCACATCTCTGCGGCCTCGATTCTTCTGCAATCAGTTTTTCTCAGAGCACAGGCTTCGCAGCCATAAATCATGACTGGCCAGATCAAACATTTTAGAAGTCTAACTTGCAGGCCATTTGGTTTGCCTATGTCTTCCCAGAAGTTGTTGAGTTGGACCATTTTTTGCTTTGCCATTCCAATTCTTATTTTGATGCCTTTGAATCAGGTTCCATCATCAGTTTTTACAGAGCCAAGATATTTGAAATCCTTAACATTTTCCTAAGGAACTTTGTTAATTGTGGTGCCATGATTGTTTCCAGTGTCTTTGCCTTTGTTATGTAGCACTTTTGTTTTCCTGGCGTTGAAGTTGAGACCAGCCTTTTTGCCTGCTGCATCTACCCTGTACAGAATTCTTTTTACACTGGTAATGTTGTCTGCCAACAGCACAGTATAATCGGCATAGCGCAGGTTTGTAAGATTTTTTCCTCCCATCTTTATTCCCATGCCTTCTATGTCAGCATCTCTCATGACTTGTTCTGTGCAGATGTTAAAGAGATACGGTGAGAGGATACAACCTTGTCTGGCTCCCCCGTGGATGTTGAAGAATTCACATTTCTGATTGATCTATCTGACTGTAGCCTTTTGGTCTTTATGTAACGAGGCAATTAATGCAGTGATATGTTTGGGAAAGCCCATTTTGACCGTTGTGCTGAACAGGTGGAGATGATTGATGTTGTTAAATGCTTTGCTATAGTCTATGAAGGTGACAAAAGCTTCTTTTTGGGGCTTTTTATTTTCTCTGAGTGTTTGTAGCACAAAGAACATATCGGTTGTGCTTCCACTGGATTCTGTAGCCTGCTTGGCAGTCAGATAGTTCTTCTTCTATCTTGGGCTTCAATCTGTTGATAATAATCATAAACAGGATCTTACTGGTGTGACTGATTAGGGCAATGGTTGTATAGTTGTTGCAATCTTTGACATCGCCACTCTTGTGAAGCATCACAAATTCTTGAAGTTTCCAATCTGTTGGCCACTGACGATTATTCCAGATTTTATAGCAAAGAAGGAGCGGGTTAGAGCCAAAAAATCCTACAATGGTATATTTTTAAAAGGACTGATGGGGATTCGAATTCACAACTTTCCAGTCGGTAGTGTGTTGCGTTAACACTACACCATGGCGACTGCTTACAAGGGAGATGCAGCGCATCTGATGTTAATTGTATGTTCTCCAGGGACTTGCACTGATGTGACAAAAGTCTCTGTTGCAATGCATTGACTAGATGGTGTGCTGTTTTAATCAAACATCATCACATTAAATCGTTCAATCTTATAAAAGCAGTGGATTGACAAAGCATCTTTTCCAAAGGACTGTATAGTTCCTGGAAGGTTGGCGTTGCATCTAGGTATTCTGACCAAGCATCCGAAGCTGTGATTTTCCCTTGTCAGTACTATCCATGTACAGGCAGTGCACGGACACACGAAGCGTTTAGCCCCTGCCAGTGCGCATATTCTGCTACTTTGTTTATAATTGTGATAGTACTTACATTATTATGTGGCGCCACATCTTGATAAATCAAATCAAAGTGCACTTACGCACCAGACATACGCATGCGATCAACAGAGACTACATATAGAAGGAAAGAGGGAAAGAGGGAGTTGTAAAATTCATTGCCGGGGAAAGGTGGGTTTTCAAATTGGATTTAAAAGCGAAAAAGGTAGAGATGTCAGGTTAAGTCCTGAAATAGCAAAAGAATGCTGTGGCCAGGTGATAGTTTAAATCTAGGAACCTAAGGCAAAAGGATGTCTGAAGGTGAGCGGAAAGTGCGAGCTGGCGTATAAATATTGATTTTGTCATGAACTTGAAAGTAGGATGGAGCAGATTGATGAACAGATCTGTAGCACAAGATATCCAGCTTATATTCGTTTCTATCTGAAATAGCCGACCAGTGCAGGGAGCAAAGGAGAGGACCGACATATTCAAATATTTTCTTTCTGAGGACAAGACAAACAGCTGCGTTTTTGTATGCTTTGCAGACAATGGAGAGAAGAAGCCGGCAGGCTAGAAAGGAGAGTGTTACAGTAATCAAGACAAAACAAAATAAGAGATGCCGCTAGCTTAGATGCAACCTCAATTGAAAGGTATTTTCGAATATTACTAATGTGCCGAATCTGATAGTTGCATGATTGGCAGATCTGGGGCAGAAACTTCTACATAAAAAGAGGGTAACACTCAGATTGTTGACAAAATCTAAGATGGATGGTAATCAGAGTAATAGACTCAAGTTTGCTTTTGTTTTATGACGATTTTCCCCCCGTGGGGATACCGGGGACTCTTCCAGAATAAATAGTATCACCACCTTCTGGAAATTCTGTGCTAGAAATTTCCTCTTTTCTCCCACTTTCTTTATTTCTGTCATGTTCTTTTGCTTTCTGTCATTTTTTCCTATCATTTTTTGCCTTGCTGATCCATTCACCTGTATGTGTTCGAGAAAGTCTTATATACTTTCTGTTAGGATTGATAATTGGGTACATGTGTTAAGAGCACTTTTGGGGTCTAGGGAAATGAGACATGCGGAAGCAAGTTTACGTAACTTAGTCCTGTTTTTAGATATTTTTTAGTGTCCTCAGGTATGTTTAAAATTTTGTTCAGGTAATTTTTTTTAATCCCCTTTGTGATAAATTGAGTGGAATGGTCAAACGCTAGAGGCATCTTCTTAGATTGTGTGTTTGAATGCATCAATTGGTATTTGTAAATAATTGTCTTTTCCATTTTTTTCCTGTTGAAGTATTGTGTAAGTTTTGGAATGGTTACAGCCCTGATATGGCTCTACGCAGTCGGCTGGGCTTTGAACAAAAATAACAGTAACTATCACCATTTAAGTGTAGTTTATAGTTATATTGTGTCACCCAGTTCTGGATATCAGCATAGCAGCTGGATGCTTCTGAGACAAGGGGGGGGGGGGGGGTTGATATTTTCATGGGTCGAATTTTTTCTTGTATAGAATCTAGGCAATACGCGTTTGACAGTGCCATGCACCATCATCTTTGTGATAATTAAGAAGATGGGCTTCCCCAAATGTCTAATGTCTCTTATTACGTAACAATCAGATGGAACAGCCAAAACTGCGAATATTTTAGCATCAAGAAAGGAGCCCAATAGATGTGCGCCCGCTCACGTCATTTCTTCAACATGTGCATGTTTCGAGAGAAGCAGATATTGAAGATGTGTGAATAAAAACTGACCGTTGAAACATCACAAATCTGTAAAATGCTGGCTCTGCATTGATGTCGGATAATATCACTAGCACGAACGATTTGTACAGAGTAGATGCAGCGGGCAAGAAGGCAGGTCTAAATCTACATGCTAAAAAAACAAAAGTAATGCATCTAGAATGAGAACAGAATCAAGCATATCAAATAATTAAAATCAGCAAGACTTTATTAGAAGATGTGAGTGATTTTGAATATTCAGTTTCAGTTTTAGTTTCTTAGGATGGCGTCTCTTCGCTCGTAAAAAATTCCATATGCATTGACGCCACAGGTGTCATGTTACGGAGAAGATACAAAAGGATCATGGCACAAGTCTAAAACCTGCACATATACCTATGAGCTGGCCAGGTCTTGAGATTAGGTTTTAGGGTGAGCTGGCCAGGTCTTGAGATTAGGTGTTAGGCTCAGTTAAAGTTTATGACGCCACCTGTATTAAAGACATCAAAGTAGCAATGGCAAGGCAGAAAATATCCAACTCAGTAACATTTGGAAAGAGAAGTGTACCAACAATCCTTAAAATAAGAACTCCAAAATACCTGATCTGGCCAATGATCCTATATCGCTGTGAAGCCCGGACATTCAGAAAAGCAGATGAAAACGAATTTGAAGCAACAGAGATGTGTTTCTACTGGCAGTTTCTCTGAGTCATATGGACCAATAGAGGAACAAATGCAAGTATTTTGAAAGAACTCACGATCCAACGTCAACAGCTGGCAGAAATCAACAAAAGAAAATGAAATGCATTGGTTATGCAGCCTGTAACACCAGCACGATCCTAATGACAACAGTTTTACAAATAAAAGTTGAGACCAAAAGAAATCCGGGCAGACTACCCACCTCCTGTATAGACAACATCGCCAACATTAGCGGTTTGAAGGTCTACGAGGTAGAACAGAAAAGTCAAGACGTGACGCTATTGCGGCGGCTACCGTCAGATCCTGACGTGTGACGGGTGATCTGGACAATAACTAATAGTGTTGTGTTAGATATCACTGGAAAGAGAAAACTTTTCAACAAATGTTTAAAGTATATATGAATCAACGATTGTCTCTAAGAAAATATGATCCACAGTTTCAAAAAATATTTGTGTAAATTCTGTTCCGTTCTCGTACAACACCAAATTAGAGTCAAATGGAGAAAAGTTCTATTATTTTTCTTGTGAGTGTCTGCCTCTCCTTGTACACATCCATTACAAACGGTGAACAGATCACTCTCTCCTGACAAGTGCTGATGAGAATCTTGCCAGGGACAAGATGTTTTTCCATTTCTTTTGTCAGGAACATGATGAGATTCTGTTTGTTCTCACACAGCGCAGAAATCCCTTCCAGTTGGGTAGAAAAGGTGCAGATCTAGACATTTTTCAGTGCTGTCCTTGTCCACGCTTTCGTCGTAGATGCTTTCAGGCTGACGTCAACTTGACGAGACACAGTCGTTTCAGATGAGTTATGTGGTTTTTATATTTCAGATTTCGATAGTTAGCACTAACTCAAGATCCTGGAGAAAATCATCATCTTGTTGTATGGCATCTTCCTCAACTCACTAATGGAGATGACCCTCTGATGGCAACACCTTAGAAAGTTTTTTTGCTGTTTTCAAATTGGTGCAAGAAATCTTATTTGTTTCCTGCCCTCGTTTCATCTTTTTTGCTCAGCGATAGTGGTGTGTGTTGATTTTCATGCTTGAAAAATCCTTTACATTTCAGCATGGGAGAAGGGAGAAGAGTGGCATAATGGTTCAGCCTACCATTAACTAAACTCGAGGTTCCATGGTTCCTTTGAGGCCTCGACTTTTCTCCTCAGTTTGCCCCGAAAATCGAATTGACGGTCTAGTCCAGTGTGTTGAGTGTGTGTGTATGTGTGTGCGTGCGTGCGTGCGTGTGTGTGTGTGTGTGTGTGTGTGTGTGTTTGTGTGTGTGTGTGTGTGTGTGTGTGTGTGTGTGTGCATGTGTGTATGTGTATGTGTGTGTTCTAGAGAGAGAGATACAGGATGACAACTTAAGGCAAGGGTCACACGCCTGGCAGGTTGAGTGTATCCTAGCTCAGCATCCGTTGTGTGTACGTGCACACGCATTGTTTGTTCTATTCCTGTAAAGTGCAACGAGTATGCTTTTGACATAGACTGCTTGCGTTCTGTAAGTGAAATTTATTGTCATTATAGCATTGCACTGTTCATGTACATGATCTTGGGCCATGGCAGAGAATCATAGCCGAGTTTTCTTTACGACAAAAGCACCTTTTTTGAAACCGTGGTATACTGTTGGATATTTGTTTGGAAGTTGACATAGGTCTCGAAGATGCACAGATAATGAACGTGCATAGTGGAGGTGATCTATCACAAATAACAATTGCATCAGGCTTGTCAGTAACTGCACAAATTTCTCAAAGTTTGCAGACCAAATAAAGTTAAATGCGATCAATTCAAGTTCAAGGACATGGTTCCAGTAAGGAAACGTAGATTAGCTGACTGCCTTGTTCTCGTGCCATATTTTGATAATCTTTATCTGCATTTTCTCTTTCAGTGAAGGCCCTTTTCTGGAGAATATATTAAGCAGCTGCTGTGATCTCTTGGCCCTGTCGTGTTCTTGTAACGTGTGATACCATAAGAAAAGAATGTCTTAAATGCTTTTATAACACCAGCTGATTCGAACATGCTTGTCTAGCCGCTCCCATCTAACCATTCACCCAGGAGCCACAGAGCAGTTATTTCATAACAATGAAGAAATCTTTTCCAAGATCTTCTGGCCAATAACCAAGATATTCAAACTAACTGGGGCTTATTTACATTTTGGATCACAGTGCGTCAGCACCGTTTAAACGATTGCGCAGAGTCTGACCTTAGTTAAAATTTCAAATTTCATCTAGCCCATAAACTGCAGTTAAGCTTTTTATTTACATAATTTGTTTTTACAGAGAGAGAGAGAGAGAGAGAGAGAGAGAGAGAGAGAGAGAGAGGAGAGAGAGAGAGAGAGAGAGAGAGAGAGAGAGAGAGAGAGAGAGAGAGAGAGAGAGAGAGAGAGAGAATCCGCCTAAACCAATCGCTCCTTACAAAAATGGAGGTGTGTGAAAAAATTGATATAATTTGCACCAAGAATGCATTAAAAGTATCATTGTATGTTCCTGTGGAACGATTAGTAATCATGCTTAGTCACGAACTGTTAAGTTGTTGTTTTGTTTGTGTATTAGATGTATTTCTACTGTTGGTCTCTCCTTTGACTGTATGTCTGTCTGTTCTAGCACAAGTAAAACTTGGGGCGGGGGTTTGTACATTTCATATAATCTACAGCCTATTCGTGCAAATATGTTCCACAATACAGATAACAAGACAGGTGTTCCAAGCAGACTGAGAAAAGCATGCCCAGTGTTTTAAATCAATAGAAAGGAAGCCGTTCTGACTATTACGGTCGACCATACATTTGCATACTTAATGACAGTATTGACCTCGAATTTACGCAGATCGTCGACTTTAGCATAACATTATGATTTCATGAAACAACGTACAGAACGTATGATTGTGTTTTAGTCTTACTTTTTTCACATTTGTCGTAGATAAAAATAAACAACTGAGTGCAAAAATAAACAAAACATGAACGAACTATATCCTTACACCTGCTTGCGGAGACCGAACATCCAAAGCAAGTCGATCCAGACACATGACATAACACTTGCTGCTTCTGGCAGCTGTTACAATGCACACTCAGACTGGACCCTTCACAGTTTTTACTGTCTTTGGTCGTATGACTGAAAACATTACTCAGCATTCCATTCTGATTAGATGATGCGTATTAATTGCCGTCTTGAACTGTGTCCTTACAGTCCTCTAGTAAAGCATGAAGTCGCGCCTCTTGAGATTCGTAATCAATGAAATTGATATTGTTGATCTTCAAATATGGAATATTTTAAACCATAAGCGCACTCCCAAATTACTCCCTTTCCACGCTAATGTTGATGTGTATGGGTGCGTGCATGCAGGCGTGTGTGTGTGTGTGTGTGCGTGTGTGTGTGCATGTGTGTGTGTGTGTGTGTGTGTGTGTGTGTGTGTGTGTGTGTGTGTGTGTGTGTGTGTGTGTGTGTGTGTGTGTGAGTATGTGTTCTTTTAACTTACATTTGAAGTTTAAAATGACAATTGTTGCCAAGAATTTTTTTTTTTTTTTTTTTTTAACATTCGAATTTCTTTTGTGGTATTGAAAATGTGATACTTTTGAAGTAATTCGAGTTTTATTCTTCAAGTATCATTTAGTTTTTAGTTTCTCAGTTGGGTTATTGTTACTGTTAAATTGTTTCAGTACACCATTAACGCTAACCTTCGTTTATGGTGATGACGACGACAAATGTCATAATTCTTTCTCTCCCGCGCGCGCGCGCGCGCGCGCGCGTGTGTGTGTGTGTGTATGTGTGTGTGTGTGAACAGATCATGCATGGAAATGTGGGACTGGGCAGAAGCAAACAACGTTCCCGGTTTAGCCTCCAAAGCAAAGGGTGTAGCACTGAGCCATTTCCAGGTGCTGCGCCATACAGAGGACTTTCTGCGAATTCCTGTGGAACGGTTGGTTATCATGCTTGGTCACGAACTGTTAAAGGTAAATTGTTTTGTTTGTGTATTAGACGTGTTTCAACTGTTGGTCTCCTTTGACTGTATGTCTGTCTGTTCTAGCACAAGTAAGATTTGGGGCGGCGGTGGATCCTTATTTTTCTTCTCCCCTAACTCTATGACGAAATCATCAGGGCGATTTAAACTAGACTCTCAAAACTCACCTTTTCTCCTCTGCATAAAATTCTGACCTCACTCATCCCCCCTCTGTAGCCTGTCTCCACTCGGAGGGGAATCACATTGTAATATATATTTGTATATAATATGCTCTCTATAATTTTCCATTGCTTTTATTCTTTTTCCCCATTTATAGCCATGTGTGTGCGTGTGTGTGCGCGCGTGCGTAAGTGTATGTTCAGCGCTTAGATTTGATTTTTATCGAGATTTTGCGCTATATAAATATTGTAATTATTATTATTATTAGACCAGTTTTGTAAAACGTCCCATGACCCTTTCAGATCTGAACTGTTCTGGACCGTTTTGCTCTGTTTATTCTGGAATGATAAAAGCGTACCAACAACGTGCTATTGTTATTGTTATTGTTGTTTAAAACCCAGCCGACTGCGTAGAGCCACATCAGGGCTATAACCGCTTCAAAATATAAAATTTCTACAGGGGAAAAAAAAAGAAGAAAATTAAGTACATATATCATTCGCGCACATAATCTGACATGCCTCCGGCGCTGACCGCTCCGTCCAATTTATCGCACAGGGGATTTATAAAACACAACTGAATACAAATTTAAGCATGCCTAAGGACACCAAACATATCTAAAAACGGGCATAAATTACCTAAAATTGCTTCCGCATATCTCACATCCCTAGAGACAGAAATGCACTTAATACATGTACACAATTATCTATCGTAAGAAAAAATACGCAAGACTTTATCGAACACATACAGGTGAATGGACCAGCAAGGCAGAAAATGATATGAAGAAATGACAGAAAGCAAGGGAACAAGGCAGAAACACAGAGAATGACAGAAAAGAGGAAATTTCTAGCACAGAATTTCCAGAAGGTGGGGATACTATTTATACTGAAAGAGCCCCCAACATCCCGACATAGAAAGAACGGCTCAGCAATGTCGCACTAAGATTTAAAGATTTAAAAAAAAAGAAAAAAAAACACATGCGGTACAAAACCGCAGCAGCATGGTGCTTCCTGGGCGGTGCCATGTCTCTTCCTGAAATAGATGTTTACCGCTCTGTATTCAACACAAGTTTTCTCGAGTTATGCTCGCTGTTCACCCCGAGCTCACCCCGAGCATAATCCGAGAAAATTTGTGTGGAATGTATAATAATAATAATAATGTTTATTTATATAGCGCATATTCCATGCAAACATGCTCACCAGCGCTTTACATTTCGCAAAACAAAAAATGTTCACAACTACGTATACAATGAGAAAACAACCACCATCAAAGCTACACAAGTAAGAAGATACATCAAAAACCACAGAATATTCAAGTTCAAACACTGACTTACGCAATGAAACAACAACAGACCTTTCGTAATAATAATAATAGTATAATAATGAGCATTTATATAACGCACAGTCCAAAAAATTGCTTCTGGCGCTTTACAAGTACAACAACAACACACACACACAGACACACACACACACACACACACACACACACACACACAACGCACGCACGCGCGCGCGCACGCACACACACACACAAACACACACACACACAACATACACGATCGCAGGTTGTCAATATCATAAGCATAAAGAAGAAGCACCACGAAGAGGAGAAGTCAGCATGAGAACAGATGTGTTTTGAGTGAGGTTTTGAAAGAGGTAATAGACTCTGCGTGCCTGAGAGGAGTTGGTAGGGTATTCCACGTAGTGGGAGCCTGGTAAAAGAAAGATCGTTGGCCATAAGTTTTTGTCCTCACAGAGGGAATGCGGAGAAGTCTAGTGTCAGATGAAGAGCGGAGAGAGCGAGAAGGAGTGTAAATGTGAACAAGTTCAGAGAGGTATTCAGGGCCAGTGCCAGAGACAGCATGGTAGGTCAGTGTATGGCGGTAAACACCTACTTCAGGTGCCATGTTTCTTTCTGAAGTAGATTTCTACTTTTACTTTTGCTCTTGGGTTGTTGATATAGTTGTAATAATGTAAATATGGATCAAGGGCTTGATTCTTGTCAACTATTCACGTGAGACTTTTGACAATTATATCGAATGATTTTTTTCTTTTTCCTTTTTGGTAAAAGGAGGAGCTATCTTTTTGGGGCCATGAATACCTAGCAAAAGAAATTTCTTCCTCATTGCTCTCACTTTTTTCTACTTTGTTAACTTTAAATTCAAAGTTGGTATTAACTAATATTGCCACTCCTCTTGCATTAGACTTGTATGATGCACACAAAAAATATGATCCCATTCTGATGTAACATACTTTCTTTATTTTGTACTAAATTGAGCATCTTGTAAACAATATATGCTATACAGTTCTTTTGTCGATCACCAAATCCCTGGCAATTCAGGGACGATACTGTTACGTTAGCCATATGTTGTAGAAAACCTTCAGTGATGTCATCAGACCACATTTCAGTTTAAGAATATATTTCATTAGTTGACAAATTCTCTTTGTGCAATACAAAATAAACATGGCTAAGTACACATCCCAATCAAATACAACACACTGAGCAAGATACAACCTTGTTTGAACGTTTGGCTGCCAATAAATTGAATTATTTTACTGAAAATGCAATTCAACATGTAGTGGTTTTGATGCACCATTATGTGTGCATGCCCATCGTGTTGTCATAGTATAACAAATAAACACATAATTAACATGCATTACAATTACGAGACAACACAAAGGTCACACAGACTACTCTATTCAACAAAATTAAACAATGAACCGACCAATTAGAACAAGTTAACTGAATAATTAAAACCATAAAAAATACACACCAAGGTAAAAGTACATGCACAAAGAGCCATGTCCAGATAAAAGCGCATGAAGTGGCATGATACTGAATTCTGTTGAGGAAATCTTTATGGTTTGTCATTGAGGCTACGTGGCTTGCATGTTCTAAATTTATCTATGAGATGGGATTCTCTTTTTTCCTGTCTATGGTGCTGCTACTGTATAGAAGCCACACTTTTCACTTGGATGTTGTTGATTAAGTGGTCCGACTGATTGGAGATAGTTTTATCTTTTTGATGTCGGATGTCAGCCAAGTGTTCTTTGAAACGTGTATCAAGGGTACGTCCAGCTTCGCCAATGTACAGTTGAAAACATCTAGAGCAGCTGATCAGGTAGACAATCTTGTACGTTTGACAGTTAAAATGTTTTGTAATTTTCATATGAGATTTGGGGCCTCTGATTGTGGTGGCTGAGCACACGAAAGGACTGAATGAATCGAATTAAAATCATTTCATAACAAATGTGAATTTCACACATTTACACATTTATTATTTGCCAGTGTTAAAGTTGAGGTTCAAGTATGATTTTGATTTAGAACAGTTTTACAGCACTGAAATTACCATAAACGGTCGGTTGGACTGATGTAAGAGGTGTAATTTCTTGTTTATAACCATGTGGATGCAAACTTTTTCGTAGCATTCTTCCATTTTGTTTTTCTGTCCTTTTATGTGTTGCAGTACCGTTACGAGGATGACATTCTTGAAGCTATTCTGGACTGGGTTGAATTTGACACCAATGACAGACGGCAACACCTGAAAGAGTTGCTCCCCTTCGTCTGCTTTCCCTATCTCTCCACACGTTATCTGAATGACCTGAGGAAACATCCATTGATTGGATTCCGAACAGAGTTCTTCTGTAAGTTCTCTCTTTTTCTGTGTTATCGTTGCTTGTATGTGGACACACATTTGCATAATGTGCGCTATTGTACGAGGATCTCTCCACCGGAGTGTTTTTGAACACGGTGGCGATATCAAGTGCAAGTAAAGGTGGCGGGAAAAAATTGATTGTAAGCTACGCACAAAAACTTAAGGATCACTTGCACAAAAATTCATAACTTTCAAAATAAGAAAGCCAATGCGTTGAAGTTTGGCAAACATTTAATTCCATGCTTTAGTGATAACGATACACAATTGCCTTCAATGTCGAGCAATCGTTTGGTGTGTACATTTGATCAAAGTGGGTACGTATCGAAATTTGATTTCCCAAAGTCATTGAAATCACAAGACAGGGCATTCTGATGCTCCCAAAAGTTCAGTAATGCGTGTAACCGCCATGGCTGTTCTGGCATTCGACGAAGCGAGTCCTCATCGAGTTGACCAGGTTGGTGAAGATCCTCTGTGGAAGCGCCTGCCACTCAGCCTGCAGCATCTGGTAGAGGTGTTGGGCATCCCTGGGAGGGGGGTGGTTGCTCCTCACTTTGCGATCCAGCTCATCCCAGAGGTTCTCAATCGGGTTGAGATCGGGACTGCATGCTGGCCACTCCATTCTGTTGACTCCAGACTGCTGCAGGAAGTCGTTGACCACCCTTGCCCTGTGGGGGGAGCGTTGTCATCCTGGTAGACAGCCGTCGGTCCCATCTGCTGCAGTGTAGGCACAGCCAGCGGTCGAAGGATCTCATCCCGGTATCAGAGGCCAGTCATGTTACCCTGTACATGATACAAGGGTGTTCTGTGGTGAAGGCTGAAGGCCCCCCAGACAATTACAGAACCTCCACCAAAGGCCACCTTTTCTTGGACAGTGGTGTCAATAAAGCGTTGCCCTGGGCGCCTCCAGACCCTCAGTCGGCCGTCGTTGTGGTTCATGGTGAAGCGTGATTCATCACTGAACAGGACCTGGGACCATTGCTGACGTGTCCACCTCACGTGACGTCTGCAGAAGGCGCGGCGTGCTGCCCTATGGGCTGGAGTTAAGCGTGGCCGTACAGCTGGGCGACGAGAACGGAGGTTAAACCCATGAAGGCGGTTCCGCATGGTCTGCTGGCTGATGTTGATGTTAGTAGCCACCCTCATCTGCCTTCGAATGATGCTGGAAGAGGCTGTTCTTGTCTGCAGGGCTTGTCGTTCAATGAGACGATCTTCACGTGGGTTTGTCTTCTTCGGTCGACCAGATCTGCGTCTTTCATGGACCCTCCCAGTGGCTGTGAAGCGTTGAATCAGTCTGACAATGACCGAGATGGACACCTGAAGTCGCCTGGCCACTTCTCGCTTGGGAACACCATCTTGGAACCATGCAACAGCTCGTCCCCTCTCAAACTCGCTCAATTTTCGTCGTGGAGGCATTGTCAGATCAGGCCTACTACTGGTGGAATGTCTTCTTATAAAGCCAAGCAAGAGACAGCATCTCACACATAAACAGCAGTGCTTGCACGTGCACAATGGTTTTTCCATCTGGCTTGTGCAATGTGTTCAGGCAGAACGGTCCAAAACAAGGTCCTTTTTCGCAAGTTTCCGCTTTTCCGTTTGCGGCCAAGCTCAGTAGTAGAGAATCCCGTGCAATTTTCGCACTAACACAACATCGCCCACTTACAGCTGAACAAGAATTCATAACAATTTGGCTGGACTGAAAAATAAATAACAGTAGCGAACTGAGTTTATTACGCACCTGTTTTCTCATAGTGATCCTTAACTTTTTGTGCGTAGCTTATATCCCACAGTCACTGGATCTTGGCATTTTGCCTCGTCGCCTTGTTGTTTCAACCAGGTTTCTCAAGGCTTCAGCAAAACAGAAGATCTGCCCGCTTCCAGTGCCCAGAACTCCGCTGGTCTGGGGCACCTAACAAGACATAGCAACCCCAATGACTTGTTCCCCAACCAGCACACACTGTCCCACGTGGACGGCCAACCGGAAACCTGGCCTGTCACCCCCACACATAGCACGAGATAAATCTCGACAACTGGATCGTATAGGTGGTATAGCTGGGGTACAAGCTGCCCTGAAATCATTCGTCAATCTACAAATCAATGAAAAATGAAATGACTGCTTGAACAAATCACTAGACACGCAAAGGAAGTCAATCAATAAGAAAATCATGGATCCGTCAATCAACCAGGCAACCAATGAATCGATTAATCAGCCAATTAATCAGTCAGTCAGTCAATCAGCCAACCACTTTACTGTGTCAATCCGTCCAAACTTTCGACAATTGATGAATGAACAAACAAATGGATGAATGAATCGTATTAGCAATTGTGTGACAGTCAATCAACAAGTCAATCACGAAATCAACCATTAAAATCATTTAAAAGATATACGGTTCAATTTTCAGTCAACAAATGAGTCTAAAACGAACTTTAGGAAAAAAAATCAGTGAATCTATAGATCAGTATATCTTCAGTCAACCAGCTAACTGACCAATCCACCAAAGAGTCAGTCAGTGAATCATTCCATCTACACATTCACTCATTTATTGATGGACGAATGTTGTTCCTGCTTTAAAAACAAACAAACACAAAACAAAAACAAAAACAAAAAAAGCTGAGAGTTCATGAATAACAAAAAGTTTAAGTTAATGAATGAATAAATATGCAACGCTTCTTGAATAAACCAGTAAATACATCCATGGAGATGTTATTGTTATTGTTGTTTAAAGCCCAGCCGACTGCGTACAGATATCAGGGCAATGACCGCTTCAAAACATATAAAACTTCAACATGGGGGGGGGGGGGGGGAGAAAAGAAAATTAAGTACACATATCAATGCATTCGCGTGCATAATCTGAGAATATGCCCCTGGCATTGACCATTCCGTCCAATTTATCGCACAGGGGATTTAAAAAACACACCTGAACACAAACTTAAGTATACCTAAAGACACCAAACATATCTAAAACCGGGCAAAAATGAGTTTTTTTCTTTCATTGTGATATTTCATATTTTTATCTTAAAGTCATTGTGTTTTCTTAAAATATCAGACCTCATCAAGTGGATTTTGTTTGATTTAATTTCTTTTGCTAAAATGACTCATACTTCAATACTTCAGTACACAGCAATCCCTTCAAATGATGAACTCCAGTGCAGTGGAAGTACATCAATTACTATCTACAATAGTTTTGATATTTGCGTTTCCAACTTGTAGTGATTGTTTTAGAAAAAATTAGTAGCGATAATGTAGTAAGGATTAGAACGACGAGACTGTTGAACAGTGTTTACACAGGAAGCAGTCAGTGTTTGAAAAGGGAGCCCCAATAGTGAACACTCCATTGCTGCCACTTGGACAAGAGCCATCTTAATGGTCGCACGTACTATTGCACTGTGTGGTAAGCCTTGCTTCTTACAGACAGACCTGGAGGCCTCTGCTCACCTGCAGCGAGGGTACTGAGTCTATCCTTCGAATGCCACAAAGTACTGAAAGGACTGGACAGATAGTCACCTAGATAGTCAGTCAGCCGGGTCAACGGCCATGAGCGGAACCACCACATCAGTAGATCATGTAGAGCATGTTTGTAAGGTTAGTTAAGCACTTCACTTTAGTCAGTGTCAGGATAATAGGACTGAAAAAAACACCCCAAGCCAAACACTTTATTGGGTGTTTGGACAGAAATAAACAGTAAAAAGTCCCACCAACAACAACAGAAGAAAAGGGGGAAAAAAAGAAAACCTGGTCCACGCAGCATGTCCCTACAACCACAGAGCTAGAAATAATGACCTGCTTGCCAGGAATAAAAAAAACCCAAGCGTGCCGCGTAATTCATGGCTTTTCGTGAGCAATGTTCACCTAAGTTCATTGCAGTTTTGGGTTTTAAACACAGTACAAATCTCTTGATCTTGATAAACCTTTGATATGAGATCGAAGATTTTGTCGAAGATTTTAAAAAGGATGGTGAGATTTATCAAGTAGCAGTCCTTCAGCAAGACAAATACAAAATGGATGATTTCTGATCCCTCTCCATTTATTAACGTGATGAAAGCTAAGTCATTTGCAAGGTGTACCAACTTGCAGTTGAAATGCTGTGGCAGAAGTCAGTCAAAGTTGGAAATTAAAACAGTTGCATCTCAGTTAAGAATTCCAGCTCAACTGAAATTACCCAAAGACAGGAAACCTCTTTGCTGTGCCGTCGTGATTTTCAAGAAAGGAGACACCAATCACCATCAAACTCCTGTTCTAGATCATGCCAGTCGATGAAAATATTATCCAGGAGGTATAGATGATCCTCTACCTCGCACTCAACATCTGGATCCTAGTTATCCAAGAAAAGGCCGATCAGAGGATGCGCTGAACGGAAGATCTAGATTTCCAAATAAGCTGTGTAAGGTACAACTATAGATCACAGTCCTCATCAGCAAACTATCTAACATATGATGTACCTGTACACGCCACCGACATGAAAATGAAGGGTATTTCAGGGAAAGAAAACCAGATCACAGTCCTCATCAGCAAACTATCTAACATATGAATGTACCTGTACACGCCACCGACATGAAAATGAAGGGTATTTCAGGGGAAAGAAAACCCGCCATGGAAGATCAGGTTCCTCTCATTTGTCTTTCCTCGCCAGAAGACAGAAGCACAACCGAAGACATGTTGGGTCCAGATTGGGATCAATGTGCCATCATCAAGCATGGACGACATGATCGGCGTACAAGCCGAGAATGATCTGGCCTACATTAAATTATTCTTTGTAGAGTGATAGTGATCACAACCCTGTTCGAATGTTGTATGACCGTATTATTCACCTATCGATTTACTCTGTCACTGATCCACATTTTGGATCCTGGTGGTTTGAACTTCACAATCTGTAGTAGAATCAGTTCTGTCAGCTCTGATCGCTTCAGTTTTCTTTTGTCCATCTGTTTCTTGGCTGAGACAACTGCCAGTTTGAGCAATGTCTTTAAAGTCGGCACTTGGGTTCTCGTCCTGCTTCCGAACGGCCTTTGGGCAGGTGAACTGTTCACAGTCTCTGTAGGGAATATGTTTAAAACTCGACTTAAGGCTAGGAAAAGACCTTGACGATTGTGTTTTACTTTCCTCGTAGCCTTTATTGTGCTGTTGATTTCCCGTTGGACTGTGGGGAACTTGTCACATGCTCAAATTCATATGTTTTGCTGAACTGGGTTCCACTGTCTATTGTCATACGTTCTGGGATTCCGTGTCTTGCTATATGTCCTTTCAAACACCTGAGCACCTCTGTGGCTTTTATCATTTGCCTACTATCAATCTCAAAGTAATCTAAGTTGTGATCAAGGTACTTTTGCCATCGTTCTCGAATATGTTACAGGCAATGTGTTGCCATGGCACGTGTAGGGTCTCTGTGCTCATGAGTGGTGGTTCTTTCTGCTGACCACGTTTGAATGTGTTGCAGGAGCTGCATTTCTTGACGAAGTTTTCAATGTCTTGTTTTGTTGTATTAAATACGCGTTCATATTCTTCTTTCGTGTTTTTTTCTGGTTTCAATGTCTATGTTCATCCTTTCAAAATGCAAAGAGATAGAAGAACGACACAAAATGGATCCTCAGGGTATGTACAGACGAATTGAAGAAATTGTCCACAGGAAAAAATTGTCCACAGGAAAAATACATGCACATCAACTGGTTGCTTAAAATCGAAAGATGGCACGCTTATCATGAAAAAAGACAAAATACTGGACAGATGGGGAGAGTACATTAAAGACCTTTTTGAGGATGACAGAAACGAAGAACACATAATAAAAAAGAACTTTGAAGGACCACCCATAATGAAAGATGAAGTTAGAGCAGCACTGAAAAAGATGAAACCAGGAAAAGCCCCAGGACCAGACAACATTACTATAGAGATGATTGAAGCCCTGGAGGAATTCGGCATAGAAAAAATAACAATCCTCCTTAATGAAATTTATGACACTGGAAAAAAACCCAAAGATATGTCAAAATCAATTTTCATTGCACTTCCAAAGAAGATTGGGGCTATAGAATGCGAGCTCCATCGCACAATCAGTTTGATGAGTCATGTAACAAAAATCCAGTTAAGAATAATCATGATGAGGACAAGGAATAGAATCAAAACAGAAATAGCAGAAGAACAGTGAGGATTTGTGGAAGGGAAAGGAACTATTAATGCCATATACATCCTAAGAACTATCATAGAGAGTCAATTGAGATGAATAAGGATTTGCATTTATGCTTTGTTGACTATACCAAGGCTTTCGATCGCGTACGACATGTAGAATTGATCAACCAATTGGAGAGACTCAGTGTTGATGGAAAAGATCTACGAATAATCAGGACTATGTACTGGGAACAAACAGCTGCAACGAGAATAGAAAACAATGTAAGCTCTTTCCAAAACATCAGAAGAGGAGTCAGACAGGATTGTGTTTTGTCACCAGATCTGTTTTCACTATATAGCGAAAACATCATGAGAAACCTAGAAGACCCTGGATTAATGGTTGGAGGGAAAATGATAACATTTGTACGCAGATGACACCATGCTAATTGCAGAAAATGAAAGGGACCTACAAAACCTTGTGAATATACTAGAAATAAAAGGAAAGGTAAGGGGTTTGAACTAAACAGCAGGAAGATCAGTAAAAAGCATGAAATCCCCTCATGCAAAATAGCAGCAAATGGCACAACCTTGACACAGGTAAATAAGTTCAAATCCCTGGGAACGGTCATTTCATCAGACGGCAGATGCGCATCGGAAATAGCTGGCAGAATCGGCCAAGCCAAAACAGCATTCAAGAAGATGACAAGCATTCTTACCAACAAATGCCTATCAATTAACATCAGAAAGAGAGTCCTTGAATGTTATATAGAACCAATACTGTTGTATGGATGCGAGGCGTGGACAGTCAGCAAACAAAGCCAGAGCAAGATTGAGGCAGCCGAGATGTGGTGTCTCAGAAGAATGTTGAGAGTTCCATGGACAGCAAAGAAAACAAACGAGACAGTCTTGATGGAGGCAGACACAAGTAGATCACTCATAAGGAAGATTAGGAAAAGACAAGCAACACTTATAGGCCATTTTATGAGGAAGGGGGATTTGGAGCACCTGGTCACAATGGGAAAGCTGGAGGGAAAGAGAGCACCAGGTAGACCCAGGGAGAGAATGCTGGACAGACTTGCAGAGTGGCTGGGGATGAGGAGGGTGGGGGAGATGCTGGGGGCAACGAGAGATAGAGATGGTTGGAAGTCCATGGTCGCGGCAGGGCACCTGATGATCATGATGATGTTCATCCTAGGTCAAAAAACCACTTATGCAACTCTGAATTCTTGAGTGGCTTGCATGTAGTTTATCCAAGATGTCCATATTCATCCTGGGTAAAAAAAAAAAAAAACACTCACGTGCTCTTTTTATGCAACTCTGAATTCTTGAGTGGCTTGTATGTAGTTTTATCCACGATGTCCCCTCTGCTTTGTTTTGGTACAATCACTCTGTGATTTTTGAAGACAAGACCGTTGTGGACTGAAACTTCTTCTCGAAATGGAAAGTGATCTTGTAGTTGCAGTGGAAGTTGTGGTTTCTACCTTGTAGAATGATTGTCGTTGGAGTTTTCATGGTTGTGTTTTCCTGCAGACGGATCAGTCTCTCCTGGTTGATGGCTAGTTTTTGTAGAGCATCAGTATTCTCAAACTCTGCGCAGAAGAATGCTTCTTTGTAGCTGGTTTGCTGTTCTCCCTTTCTGCTGACCGCTCTGCTGAAGGTGTCAGCCAGGTTAATTAATAACTTCTCAGCTCCCACTGTGTACCTGAACTTTTGAGTCTTGAGTAGCATACGCTGAATCCTCTTGTGGATAGTTTCAAGTGGTTTGTGATCAGTCTTCACCAGGATGCCTCTACCACAAACGTATCTCTCGAGCCTCTCTAAAGTGCGGTCAACATTTCCTTCTCTATCTACGTATAGCTTCTTTTTTTTTTTTTTTTTTTTTTGGTGGATGGGAGGGTTGGTCGATTGTCGCGATGTATACTGAATGGGTTGACTACCTTGCACGAGACATGCTTCAAGTCCACACTGTGAATCATCACATTGAAAGATAGTTGTACGTTTCCCCGAAGAATCAAAGTAGCAAGGAACAAGTGGCTCAGCGAATGTTTTGTTCACTTTCTTCAGGGCTTTCTGTGAACATCTTTATCCCATCTGAAGTGGATGTTCTTTTTCACAAATTCTCTGAGTGGTGCTGTTGCAACTACGACGGACGTGTTCACAAAATAAAGAGATGTACTTGAAGAAGGAAAGTTAGAAGATCAACTGTACCGAAAAACTTATCCAGTTCATTGGCTATCTTCAGAAATTCGCCCCGAATCTGTTCAGACAGATTCGGGGCGAGTTTCTGAAGATAGCCGACTACGCCAAGTAGTTTCTGCACATCTGCTTTGTCTTCTGGGTTTGGGTTGTAGTTTCTTTGGATCGGCTTTTAAGCTTTCTCTTGAGAAAATGTGCCACAGATATGGCATCTCCATCTGTTTCAGTTCAGGTCTTGTCCTTGCCGAGACTGATTCCTTTCTCTCGTCATTGTTGTAGTAAACAGTTCAAGTTTTCATTGTGATCTTTGCCTTCTGCTTCATCAGTTGTTTCTTTATAAAAAAACGAAGATGTCATGAACTTGTCACCACGCCTGGCAGTCCTGCCAGAGCTGCTGGCATCTTTTTCTGGAATTTTTCTGGGGCTGTTGAAATTCCAAAGGGCATCCATTTCCGTCTGCACATGCTGAAAGGCGTCTCGAATCTCTTCAGATGGCGGCTGTCTTCGTCCAATTCATCAGGCCAAAATCCGTTTCTGGCGTGTAAGTATGTGAAGTATTTTGTGCCTTGCTGATGAGGCAGCTCATTTTTTATGGTTGGCATGGGGTATTCATTTATCCTTGAGGACCTTATTCAAATGGCATCGGATCGACGCAAAGTCTGACTTTCCCGTTGCTCTTTATTGCCACGACCACGCTGCTGGTTCACACATTTGGCGTGTTTGCTCTGATGACAACGCCCAGTTTTTCCAATCTCTCCAAGTCGTCCTTCATTTTCTCTTGTACCGCTGTCGGCCACTTTTTGCATAGCATCTTCACAGGAGCTATGCTTGGATAAGTTTCTCGGTGCAGTTGACCTTCTAACTTTCCTTCTTTTTCAGATACATCTCTTTATTTTGTGAACACGTCCGTCGTAGTTGCCTCACCTGCCTTCTGATCTACCGCTATTGCTGCAATGTACAGCTCTTGAATCCTAGCTCTGGCTTACAGTCCGTTATTGTAATCACGAAATTTTCTTTGTACTTTTTTCTTCGGACTTCATTCCCAGTACCATCTTCCTAACTGGCTTCATTTCTGTGCCGTTGAACATCACTAGATTTTTGTCGTGTCCTGCAAGTCAGAGCATCTTTCATCTCCAGTAATATCTCTGTACAGATTCTCTGGCGACACGTTCGTTGTTAATCCCGTGTCAAGAAGGGATCTTATAGGCTTCTCGTTTATCAGTATTTTTACCGTTATATTGTTGTCTTTGCTGCTGTTTCGCCGATTTTTAAGATTTCGTCTTCACTTTGTGTGTCTCTCTCCTTCTTTCAATTTGTCAAAGTCTCGTTGTTCTTCGTGGGGTTTTCGGCGTTTTGCATCATGAAGCAAAGTGGTTATTTGCGAAACAAGCATTGTATCGTTTCCCGTATATTGGACATTTGTCTTTTGCTTTTGGTATTTTTGCCACAGTATCCACATTTCACCCCAGTCGCTGGTTTATACCCTTTGCTGCTCCCGTTTGCTGCTTTCTTTTTCTGAAAAACTTGGATCTCTTGTATACCTTGTGTCATACTTGCTATCTATCTGCATCGTTTGATGCTGACTTGTCTCATGCGCTCTGCAGATATCAATACACACTGTCAGTGTCATTTGTTGCACTTTCACTATCTTTGATCGCCTCTGATCTGGTACGCCTAACACGATTTGGTTTCACAGCAGTCTGTCTTGCAGTAGACCATAATTGCAGATCTTGACAAGTCTCTTCAGGTCTGTCACAAACTCTTAAGTGCACACTCTTGCTGCCTGGTGTTGGCAGTTGAACTTGAATGCTTCGTAAGTTTCATTCATGGAGCCCACACAGTACTCTTGAAGGTTTGTGAGAACTGTGTCCATATCATTTCTTACAGTTTAATCAGCGAATGACGAACCTTCGTAAATGTCCAAAACATCTAGTCCAATACACGAGAGAAAATCTGCTGTTCTGTACGCTGGATCTCCATCCCTCTATCCTGTCACTATCTCGAAGTTATCCTAGAGCCTTTTGAATTTCCTCCAGCTGCTCTGCGAGTTTCCTTTCTACACATCAAATCTGGGGAATAAAGGAATCTTGATCTGTCACCGGTTGCCTCTTCTTCCTTCTTGTTTGTCGTCCATGTTCGATGTTCAGTGTATCTTGCTCAGTGTGTATCTATCTTCTATTTTCAAAATCCCACTTCTGACACCATATTTCTCTCGACGATCAACTCCGAAGACAAGTTAAACTTCATACGTCTGTACTGCTTGCTGTCTGATTCACAACTGATAGGGGATTTACAAAGAACACTTATCACTTCACATACATACGCACGATTAACTTTTTCGTGTTGCTGCCAGCAGGCTGATTACAGTTTACAGTTAACACATGTCACAACTGATGTGTGACTGCACGTTTTTATTGTATTGTGTTGTGTTGTGTTGTGTTGTGTTGTGTTTGTTGAAGTGTTTATTTTTCCATGATGGAAGATTCACAGAATGAGTGATCATCTTGTCTTTATATTTTTAAGCATATGTAGATGAGGCACTGACGTACCACCTCGCAGCACTTCAGAAGGATGGCAAAAAGATCCAGATGGAAGTTCTTAAGCGTCAAGTTCGCTCCTTGAAACGATTGATGCCAGGGATGCGTCGAGTTGTGGTTCTTCTCGGGGGCACAGTAGTACAGGACGAACCCCTCACTAACGTTGTTGCCTGTTACCTCGACACGGCTCATTCTATGAATCGCTACCACGAAGTTCTGCAGTTTTCCATTGCTTCGTTGCCACATCCTCTTGGCCTTCGTTTTGCCTCATCAGTGTGGAAACATGACATCTATGTCAGTGGAGGTTCAAGGTAAGAAAATTTGCACGAAATGAATGGTATTTTATTTCACATGAAGCGTGTGTGTTTGTGTGTGTCTGTGAGTGTGTGTGCTATCCAGCATTTTTTAAATAAAGTTACATAGCCGAAACTTCGATTTTTTACATGGAACGTGTGTACAAAAGAATCTATTTAAGCAAATACATGTCGATGGCTACCTCCATGGTGAAAACAGATGAACTATGATAATACACTGTTAAAGAAGCAATAAAAATTATCATGTCAACATATCCACTTCACATGTCAACCAGCGTAAAAAAGAAATACAAAACACTCCCCCCCCCCTCTCTCTCTCTCTCTCTCTCTCTCTCTCACACACACACACACACACATACTCAAAACCAAACACACACACACGCGCGCATACACATACATCACACACACCTATTGCATAGGCGTGCGCACGCACACGCGCGCGCGCAAACACACACACAAGCACGCACGCACACACGCATGCACACACACACCTACACAATTACACAGAAAAAGACACACTGACATACATATACATACATGCTCTGCACAGTCACACATACACACATTCACACCACACACACGCATGCACTCAGTCTAACCCATTAATACACGATTATTTACACACACACGCGCGCATGTGCGCGCGCATGCACGTACGCACACACACACACACACACACACACACACACACACATACATCATCATCATCATCATCAAGTGCCCTGCCACATCGCGTTGCGATCATGGTCCTCCATATTCATCGATCCCTTGTTGCCGCAAGCACATCTTCCACCCTCTCTGTCCTCAGCCACTCTGCAAGTCCGTTCAGTATTTTTTCCCTGGGTCTACCTGGTGCTCTCTTTCCCTCCAGGTTTCCCGTTAGGACCAGGTGCTCTGATTCCCCTTTCCTCAAATATGTATATATATACTAGTCACAACAAGTTAAGCACAGGTCCTTGGACACAGGGGGCTGATCCATTCCTTCAGAAAACATTATTTTCTTTTTGTTATGCGGCAACCAGTGATGGAATCTCAAACAGCAGTGTTTGGGCGAGCCTGTGGCAACTTGTAGTGCGCATGGGGGTCTTGGTGACCTCGTTGCCGCGCGGGATAAAAAGTGCAAAGTTGCGGTAAATGTGCCTGTTTTGCAGTGAGCTTGCTGGCGACACAAGATGTGTAAAATGAAAAATTCGTTATACCCGTGCAAGAGCAGTCTTTCGAGTGAGTTTTATGCCCCTTCCTTATGCTTTATAAGCGCGGGCTTGGTTACTGTCAGCCCGTTTCTCACCATGCCACCAAGAAGAAAACTTAGCACCTTTGACAAAACCAGGGCGATTGCGTGGATGCAAGATGGCATTGCCAAGGCTGAAGTGGCGCGACGACTTGATGTGCATCATTCAGTTATTGTTAGACTGAACCAGCGTTTTAGGGCGACCAACAGCGTTGAAGAGAGGCCACGGTCAGGTCGGCCTAGGCAGACGACTCCAAGAGAAGATCGGTTCATCGAGAGGCAGGTCCTACTGCAGCGGGATGCCACCTCAACCAGCATCCAACGGCAGCTTCGTAGGGCAACTAACACCATCCTCAGCCGTCAAGCCATACGAACCGTCTTCACCACTTTGGCCTCAGATCACGTCGTCCAGCTGTGCGACCACGACTGCTAGCAGCCCATAAGCTGGCTCGCCGAGCTTTCTGCCAACGTCATGCGAGATGGAACCAACAACAGTGGTCGCAGATCCTCTTTTCGGATGAGTCGCGGTTTTGTCTTGAACACAATGATGGCCGAACTAGAGTTTGGAGGCGTGTTGGTGAACGTTACATTGATGCAGCTGTTCGTGAGACCCGGGCCTTCAGGGGAGGATCTGTTATGGTATGGGGTGCCATCAGCTTCCACCACAAGACACCACTCTACCACATTGACGGAAACCTCACAGGCCTCCGCTATCGGGATGAAATACTGGCGCCTTTCGTTGTTCCGACCATGCAACGAATCGGACCCATGGCAGTCTTCCAAGACGACAATGCTCGGCCACATAGAGCCCGGGTGGCCTTAGAATTCCTTGTGCAGGCCGGTATCAACAGGATGATCTTCCCGGCGTATAGTCCCGACCTCAATCCCATCGAGCATCTTTGGGATGAGTTGGGGAGACGTGTAAAGAAGAACCATCCACCTCCCAGGGACCGTCAGGATCTCTTCCGAATGCTGCAACTGGAATGGCAGGGAATCACACAGAGGGTCATCAGAACACTGGTCTACTCGATGAGGAGACGCTGCATGGAATGTCTCGCCAATCGGGGTGGTCACACCCATTATTGAAATGATTTGGTGAACTGGACAGATTTGGCAAACTTTGATTTCGACCCCTCCTCCGTTTAATTGTCTGTATATCCCAAACCGTTTGTGCGATCACAATGAAATTCAATGTACGTTTGAACAAGATTATGAAATAAATCTGTTCCCAATTGGAAAGTCATGGCTTTGATATTTGTTGAAAATATGCGGGTACATGTAAACTGTGCTTAACTTGTTGTGACTAGTATATATTTAACGTTCAGCAAATTAAAACGAAACAATCAACTGTGAAAATTGGATGCTGTTCATGTTCATGACAATTGCTGGGGAAACACCGAGGTGGTCAAGACCATCAGCTTTCAGAGTCAGGGTTCTTCCTTGTCCACGTCGAAGGTTGACACGGTCGCTGAGGTTGGCAGACAATATGTAACCCAGGGGAGTGGGACACCTTGTCTGCATTCGAAGGCTGTGCCCGATCAGTCTCAATCGGCGTTTTCGAAGCGTCTTGCTCAAGGATAAGAGCTTAGTCCGAGAGTAGAGCGCCTTGGTGGAGATTTTCTCTGGCCAGTAGATGCCGAGTGCCGAGCGGATCATACACCGATGGATGGGAAGAGTCGATCAATTTCGAGAGAGTTTCGGTCAGAGGTATGGACTCCAGACCGTAGCAAACGATGCCATGCTCTCTATTGTCGCCTTGAAAAGTCTAATCTTGATCTGGTCATCGGCCTTCGAGCTGAAAATCGGCTTCAATTTGTTCATCGCTGCCCAAGCTTTGGCGAAGCGTTCGTCTACCATTGAACTTGCAGACGAGGTGTCAATTCCGAGGTAATTGAACTGCTCGCATGTCTGAACCACCTCGCCGGACTGGAAAAAGATTCGACGGGGAATGGTGTCGTGGCTGACGTGCATGACTTTCGTTTTGCCGTGGTTGATTTTTCCTCATGAAATGGCGTATAAATGTTGCCTGTCTTTTCCTAATCTTCCTTATGAATGATCTTCTTGTGTTTGCCTCCATCAAGACTGTCTCGTTTGTCTTTTTTTTGCTGTCCATGAAACTGTCAACATTCTTCTTAGAAACTACATCTCGGCTGCCTCAATCTTGTTCCGGCTTTGCTTGTTGACTGTCCACGCCTCACAACCGTATACATTATCGGTTCTATACAACATTCAAGAACTTTCTTCCTGATGTTACATGTAATTGATAGGCATTTGTTGGTAAGAATGTTTTTCATCTTCTTGAATGTTGTCTTGGCTTGGCCAGTTCTTCTGGCTATTTCTGATGTGCATCTGCCGTCTGGTGAGATGATCGTTCCCAGATATTTAATCATGTCAACCTGTCTCAAGGTTGTGCCGTTTCCTGTTATTTTGCATGAGGGGATTTCATGTTTTTTACAGATTACCATGACTTCAGTCTTCTTGCTATTTAGCTCAATCCCTTTATTTATGCTTTCTATTTCTATTATATTCACACGGTTTTGTAGGTCCCTTTCATTTTCTGCAATTAGCACGGTGTCATCTGCGTATCGAATGTTTTTTACCATTTTTCCTCCTACCTTTAATCCGGGGTATTCTAGGTTTCTTACAAAGACAGACACACACACACACACACGCACGCACGCACGCACGCACGCACGCACACACACACACACACACTCTCTCTGTCTGTCTGTCTGTCTGTCTGTCTCTCTGATATACACGCTGAGGTGATTTTGACATTTTGTTTTTTTTTAAAATGCCGAATATGGAATCTTTTCTTCTCGTCTTAAGCATATATACAAATTGAAGGTAAAAATTGAAACTGAAAAATGGTAGTAACATCTCAAGATAAATAGAATTGTACACTAGAACTGCAAATTTTACTGTACCATGCCTGTTCTGAAAGTGTGAGCATACTGCAAACAATATAATAAATGTGAAAGAAAATTTTCCCTGCACATGGGCTGCATTTCATTTGGCTCTTTTTCTTTTATTATTCCATTCTTTGTTATACGTTTTCTTACCCTCTTCTTCTACTTCTTGTTCTTGTTCTTCTTCTCTCTGTCTGTCTCTTTCTCTGTCTCTCTCTGTGTCTCTGTCTGTCTGTCTGTCTGTCTGTCTGTCTCTGGGTTTTCTGTCTGTCTGTCTCTCTCGCCGCCCCTCTGTCTGTCTCTTTTGTAAAAAGTAGTCGAGAACCGATGTACACGCCCCTTTCTGGGTCTGGCCTTTACAAACGCATTCATTCATTCACATTCATGCATATTACATTTGAAACAAACAAACAAACAAACAAACAAAAAACAACCGAGTCTCCAGGGCAGATTTGAAGGATTCGATTGAAACTGAATTTCTTATGTGGACAGGGAGTACGTTTCATACTGCCAGACTTTGGTAATCCACGTTAAATGATTTATTTTAAAAGAAAAACACAAAGCACTCTGGGATCAAAAGAGAAGCGAAGTTTTCTGCGTGGGGTATAGATGTTGAGACTATTTGAATGATATCAAAGGACTGTTTCAGAGGCAGATGCAACGCTTAATGTGGAGAATTTATGGTTGAATCTAGACTGAAAAAGAATCCAGTACAATGATTTTAGAGGAGGAGAAATATGCGCATATTTGGAAAATTTGGAAAGCAGCTGAGCATCATTCTTTCTGGAGCCTGTGGAGAAGATATTTTGGAAGATAAGTTAAGCCAAGAGATGCATTGCAATAGTCAAGTTGAGACAGAGCAAATGACTAAACAAGTACTTTAGTGGCATCAATGGAAAGGTAATGGAACATAGCACTGGTTTTCCTGAGTTCTAGATATGCCATCTTGCAAATGTTAGAAATGTTTTAATAATAATATAATAATATATTTTATTTATATAGCGCAAAATCTTGACAAAATCAAATCTAAGCGCTGAGCGTATACATGCATACATACCTACATACATATGAGCGTATACATGCATACATACATGCTTACATACTTACATACATAAATCTAAGCTGAGCGTATACATGCATACATACATACATACATCAATCTAAGCGTATACATACATACATACATACATACATACGTACGCACATGCATACATAATAATTACAATATTTATATAGCGCAAATCTCGACAAAATCAAATCCAAGCGCCGAAAAGACACACACGCACGCACGCACGCACACACACACACACACACACACACACACACACACACCACACACATGCATGGCCACAAATGGGGAGAAAAGAATAAAAGCAATAAAAGCAAGAATAAAACCAATGGAAAACCACAGAGAGCACATCATATACAATTATATATTAAAACAAAGTGATTCCCCTCCGAGCGGAGACAGGCTGCAGAGGGGGGTTGAGTGAGGTTAGGATTTTATGCAGAGGAGAAAAGGTGAGTTTTGAGAGCGGACTTGAAGGAGGCAAAAGTAGGTTGCTGACGGACTGAGAGAGGAAGTTTGTTCCAGGAGAGTGGACCAGAAACAGAGAAGGCTCGTGGACCATAGGTATTGAGCTTAGTGCGTGGAAAGCGAAAAGTCAGAGGATCGGAGGCAGAGCGGAGGGTACGTGAGGGAAGATAGATCTCAAGTAGGCTTGACAGGTAATCGGGGGCTGCGTTATTGAGGCTTTTGTAGCACATGGTGTCTAGTTTGTACTGTATGCGCTTTGATACAGGGAGCCAGTGAAGTTGTGCCAGGAGAGGAGATATGTGGTCAGCTTTTTTCTTTTTGAGTACAAGGCGTACAGCGTTGTTTTGAATGCGCTGTAGGATGTGAATGGTGGAGGCAGGAAGACCAGACAGGAGTGAATTGCAATAGTCAATGCGAGACATTATGAAGGAGAGAACGAGTTTTGCAGTTGTTTCGACAGAGAGATACTTCCTGATCAGGCTTATACGATGGAGATGATAGTAGCAAGATCTGGCAGTTTGAGAAACAAAGTTGTTCATGGACAGGGTAGAGTCAATGCAGACACCAAGGTTTTTAGCTGAATCAGAAATTGGGACTGATGTGTTACATAATGGGAGAGAAAGAGGAGGCAGCTGGGAAAGTTTCTGAAAGTTTTGTGTAAAGGAGAGCCTCTTGTCGAATGTGACACAAAGGTTAGGTGCATATATGGTAGGAATGGAATGTATGTGCCGTTGATAACAGGTAGCAGATAGAAGATAACACTTTTGGAACTTTGGTATGCCCATCGTAAATGAGCATTGCTTCTGTCTTTTCATCATTTTGCTGAAGTTTATTCTCTTTCATCCAACACGTTCATAAGCCGTACAATTCTGGGCAGTAGAAATCATCATATCAGCATATGTCAAAATGGTACAGTGATAAATCTGCGAATCACCTGCAAACCTTTCGTATGACACAGAATGAGAGAATGAAATGAGATACTGGTTTAAGAAGCCAGTGCAGTAATTTGAGAAGGAGTGGGGGTGGGGGTATGCTCATATTTATAGAACTTGAAAACTATCAGAGCAATGTTGTTTTGAATTTTCTAGAGCTTGAGACTTTATGAGTGCACCCATTAAGATAAGATTTAAAGCATAAAAGCAAAGTACTGCAGATTTCATGACCGTCACCTGTCTTACCTGTCGGCGTCACCGGGTTCGGTGCTGGACAACGCCACCCTCCTCCAAATGGCTCTGTCTTGACTTTTGTGGAAAACTTCTTGAATATTTTGGCCACTGATGTTGGTTATGTTCTCGATGTATGAAATTGGAGGTCTGCCTTTCTTCCTTTTTTCCTCTGTTTTTCCTTGAAAAATGGTTTCCGTAATGTCTGCGTTCTTGTTACGTGACACATGGCCAACGTATTTTAGTATTCTCTTGTTGTCTGCTAGTAATTTTCTGGTGGTATCAAACTCTTCCAGGACACTTTGATTAATTCTTCTATCTGTCCATTTGACACGTAGTAGTTTCTGATAAAACCACATCTCTGCTACCTCAAGTCTTTTGCGGTCAGCTTTTCTGAGAGTCCTGGCTTCGCAGCAATAAATCATGATTGGCCAGATCAAACGTTTTGAAAGTTTAACTTTCAGGCCATTTGGTATACCTTTGTCTTTCTGGGTCCAATTCTTATTTTGATGTCTCCAGAGCAGGTTCCATCATCAGTTTTTACAGAACCAAGATATTTAAAATCTTCAACATTTTCTATGGGAACTTTATTAATTAAGATGTCTTGATTGTTTTCAGTGTCTTTGCCTTTAATATGTAACACTTTTGTTTCTTTGCCGTTCAAGTTTAGGATAGCCTTTTTACCCGCTGTATCCACCCTGTATGGAATTCTTTTCATACTGGTAATGTTGTCTGCTAATAGCGCAGTATCATCGGCATAGCGCATGTTTGCAAATATTTTTCCTCCTATCTTTATAACCATGCCTTCTATATCAGCATCTCTCATGACTTGTTCCATATAGACGTTAAATATACGATGAAAGGATACAATCCTGTCTTACTCCCCTGTGTATGTTAAGAAATTCGCATTTCTGATTGTTCCATCTAATTATAGCCTTTTGGTCTTTGTGTAATACGGCAATTAATGAAATGGGATGTTTAGGAAAGCCCGTTTTGACCGTTGCGTTGAATAGGTGGAAATGAATGAAGCTATCAAATGTTCTGCTATAGTCAATGAAGGTGACAAAAGCTTCTTCGTCTGTGCTTTTTATTTATCTATTCTGTGAGTATTTGTAACACAAACAACATGTCATTTGTGACTCTGTTGGATCTGTAGCCTGCCTGGCAGTTAGATAGTTCTTGTTCTGTCTTTGGTCCAATCTGTTGAGGATAATTATGAGCAAAATCTTACTGGCATGGCTGATAATGCAATGGTTGTGTAGTTATTACGATCTTTGACATTGCCACTCTTATAAAGCATCACAAAATCTTGAAGTTTCCAATCTCTGGATGAAGTGTCAGTGCTATCCCAAGGTGAGGAATGGCTATTAAAATCGCCCAACAGCAAAAAAGGTCGTAGAATGAGATCAAGCAGTTGCTGTTTTGTGACAAGTACAGAGGGATAAGTAGAAACAGCCGATAGTTACACTTTTCTTTATAGTTACTCTTGCTGCTACTACTTGTAAAGAGGGTATTAAGAGGAACAGGACCCAACAGGATTTGTGCAGGAGCACAGAAATACTCCCGTCACTCGTTCTTTCTTGGATTCTGCCTTTTTTTTTTTTTAAAAAGAAATAATGAAAGCTGTTAAGGAAAATGTTTTCCCATCTCTCAGTTTATCGTGGAGCCAACACGATAGATTGTAAGTCATTACAAAGTAGTTATAGCTTCTCAAAATTCGATTGTAGACGTCTTGTCTTCCATTCACTTATGTTATGGGGGACGTCTCGATACGTCCCAGGTTCGATATGTCCCAGGTTCGATGCGTCCCAGGTTCGTTGCGTCCCAGGTTCGATAATTCTCAGGTTCGATATGTCCCAGGTTCGATGCGTCACAAACACACACACACACACACACACACACACACACACCACACACACACACACACACACACACACACACACACACACACACACACACACACAATCTCTCTCTCTCTCTCTCTCTCTCTCTCTCTTTACTTGTCACCTTGGGGGTGAAGCCATTATTCTGTAATGCAGAATTCTGTAATTATTCTGTTATACGAGATGAAAAGTAATTTCTAGCAGACATTTTTCCTTTCTGGTTAGTCGATTATACATTGAATGTACACACAGTTATGTTAAAGGACACTTGCTGTTGTGTGGCATGAAATACGAGTGGTTGACAGTAAGATCAGTTTAAGGACAGGCAAAAATATGGTGGAAGACGGAGGTTTTGCGCTGGTTCCTTCACCCACTGAGGTGAGTACGCTGCCTCGGTGACTGAAACGAACAGGCTGATGGTTTAAATTTGAAATTGTTAACATGGCAAAGAAGATAAACTACGGTACAGTCATGGTAACCGATAATAGGGTTACATATTCTTAATGAAAAATACTTCACTTACAGGTTGCAGTCAAAAACAAAGTAGGAACTTTAAATGAATACTACTACTACTACTATTACTACTACTACTACTAACAATAATGATAATAATAGTAATGGTGATGATACTACTACTACTAATAATAACAATAATAAAAATAAAACCTAACCAAGGACACTCAGCGTGTGAGGCCAGTAAGTGGATTAACAATATCCTAACAAATTGTCAAGTGAAAGCTCCCTATCTATCTATCTATCTGTCTATCTGTCTGTCTGTCCGTCCGCCCGCCCGCCTGTCTGTCTGTCTGTCTATTCTATATACAACCTCCCTTTATGACCAGAAGAGTCAAACAACACAAAAACGAAACTCAAGAACCTGGTATTCTCTGACACTTTCTGGAAAAAAAAGATTATCACCATGAATTTAAAAAGTTAAGAAATGAAGAAATACAATGAATTTACCAAAATACAAAATGAAATAAAAACAAAACGAGAGAAAAAACGCACACACACACACAAAAAAAAACATTTCAAGAACTAATTAGAAATAAATTTGATGCCGGTACAACTTGGAATGTAGTAAATCAGCTCACTAACACAGTTACCAGACAAACTGTCATTAGTAACATAACACTGAACTAAATGATCATTTCTCTACAATAAGTAAAGAACTAATCGCCAGTGATGGAAAATCATAAACAAACGAACGAACGAACGAACGATTGAACAAACGAACGAACGAACGAACGAACGAACGAACGAACAAACGAACAAACAAACAAACTTTCCAACCACCTAGAGAATTCTGGCTCTCTACAAATATTCAGTGTGAATTATCAATTCCAACACTGACGATCTACGAATTTTATTTTACCCTAGTACTTCTCAAACAAACGGGAGCACGTGTTCTAGATGCTTTACATGGTAAAATACTCTCAGCTCCGGCAAACAGTTATTTATGCATTGACCAATATCACTTTCCTGGTTGTTTTGAAAAAGCTAAAAGTAATTTCTATAATTCAGAAATTAACTCAGATCCGTCCAACTATACACCAATTTCAATCGTACCCATTCTCTCAAAACCCTTTGAAAAACACATTAATAAAGATATTACTATGTCTATAAATACGAATAAACTCGATCATCTAGAACAGTCTGAATTCAGAATATAACACTCATGTCAAACAGCCCCAAAAAGGCCTTATTGACTGGTGGCTTCACAACATGAACGATAACCAGTTTTGTGGTACCCTGTTTGTTGATTTTCAGAAATCTTTTTGAAGTAACTGACCACGAACTTTTACTAAACAAACTGACCATGTATTGTCTATTGACAAATACACAAAAACCAATAATTCCTATCTCATCAACAGACAAAAACCATCTTTCATTAATCGACTCTATCTACGATGTACAGAGTACGTCAAGGTTCTGTTCTTGACCTCCTGGTATTTGATTTATCTATCTATCTATCTATCTATCTATCTATCTATCTATCTATCTATCTATCTATCTATCTATCTATCTATCTA
Source organism: Monoplex corrugatus (assembly GCA_030674185.1). NCBI lineage: Eukaryota > Metazoa > Mollusca > Gastropoda > Littorinimorpha > Ranellidae > Monoplex > Monoplex corrugatus. The sequence goes on along the minus strand of CM060305.1, from coordinate 102,042,981 downwards.
TCTATCTATCTATCTATCTATCTATCTGTCTATATCTATCTATCTATCTATCTTTCTGTCTGTCTGTCTGTCTGTCTGCCTGTCTGCCTGCCTGCCTGCCTGCCTGCCTGCCTGCCTGCCTACCTACCTACCTATCTATCTGTCTGTCTGTCTGTCTATCTATCTATATTAATGGTCTTCCTCTCTGCATAAAAGCTCAGTGTGACCTGTTTACAGACTTTATCACAATTCATTTAAATGATCCTATTGTGTGATTGTGTGATCGGTTGGACAGAACTAAATCACCTGTCACTTCATCCACAAAAATGAAAATGTATGTTTATGACATAAAAGACAAAAAATTTGTCTTTGAAACACCACCAGATCACATAAAAACATGTTGTTGAAGAAGTTGGTTTCCACAAATTGCCAGGTGTAACAATACATAACAAAGTTTGTATCTATTTCAAGCAAAATAGTGTATTTTTCTAAGTGTAATAAGTGCTTTGCTCTTTTACAAACTGTTGCCCATTTACCTACAATGGCGCTCAAAGGCAACATGATGTAGTGTCACAACCATAATGTACTAATTTTACTGCCTCTGCTGATCATAGCTATGATCAGCAGAGGCAGTAAAACATTGCACATAGGTAATACATTGCACAGTTAGGGTCCTGTTGTTATATCTGTATAAACAACGAATAGGGCCTACATGTTCTGAATCTGTGTCAACAAACTTTAAAACATTCATTACAGCACTTTTCTGCGGCCCCAAAGACATTATAAAAATAGACCGCAGGCGTGGACACGTGACCCGTGTCAATTTGATCGACTCGGCCGCCATATCCGCTAAGGCTAACTTAACACAAACATGGTACGTTGTTGTTGGGTATGCACTCTAGTACCTCAGCAAGCTAATGTTGCGAGTTGTACTGTCATTCAGATGGTGTCAGTGTGTTAGTTTTCCCTCTCCAATCTTCGTGTGGAAAAACGCAACACACACACACACACACACACACACACACACACACACACACACACACACACACACACACACACACACACACACACACACACACACACACACACACACACACACACACACACACACACACACACACACACACACACACACACACAGAGTGAGTACGTTGGTTATAAAGCTATTCCAACATGTTTTTAAAATCATTTTAAAGTACAATCTGTTTTTAGTTGAGAATTAAGAGTAGTCTGCTTATGACTGAACAATGTTTGTTTTCTGAGATGTTTTCTTTCTAAAAACCACTATGCATTTCTAACCAGCCTACATCTCAGCGCTGCTCTCTCCTTCTGTCTGTCTGTCTGTCTCACTCATTCTCTCTCTCTCTCTCTCTCTCTCTCTCTCTCTCTCTCTCTCTCTCTCTCTCTCTCTCTCTCTCTCTCTTTCTAAAAATGACAGGGAAGATGAAGTGCATTTCTCTTTTCAGTGTCCTGGTTCCAAGTAGGAAATAATTTGCAATGTTCTCACCATCTTATATACATAGCCTTTTCCTTATTGAGTGAAGATGACTATTATTGTTTCCCTAGCAAAATTGGTCTTTGACGCTTTGAAATGTGAAAGTAAAGCTTGATCAACAATACATATGTCGTCTCTTTATCATTGTTTGAAATGTGTGTTGTAAACGGTTAACTATTGTTCACACCTCTCGGCACAGGCACTGCACTATGCTACATTTTGATGGATTTAAGTGAGTACAAATATCAAGAACATATTTCATACAGTTGTTTATGGGAAGTGTGTATGAGTGATATTTGTAGGTAAACTATGTACATATTTAGTCACGTCAGAATGTAGATTTGATCAGCTAAATAAGCTGCATATTATTGTTTGACTTATTATGATGTGACATGAAATTATGCCCTCGTTATCCTCTATGGGGATGCCAGGGCTCCTTCAGTATAAATAATATCCACTCCTTTTGGAAATCCTCTGCTAGAAATTTCCTCTTTTCTGTCGATCTATTTCTACCTTGTTCCTTTGCTGTATACCATTTCTTTCTACCATTTTCTGGCTTGCTGACCAATCATCTGTGTAAGTTCTACAGAGCCTTACGTCTTTTCTATTCAGATTGATAATTGGGTAGGCCTGCGTGGTTTGACTGCATTTTTGGCTCTGAAGAAATATGATGTGCAGGAACAATTTCAGATGATCTAGGCCAGCGTCTTTTATCTATAAAATCTGTTAAAATTGTATTAATGTTTGATTGTTTTTTTTCTGTTTTTGTCCCCTGATGATAAATCGACGAGAATGGTTAGCGCCAGGATATGATCTTAAACTGTGTGTGCAGATTCATTGATATACAGGAAAATAATGATAATGATAATGTCTTGGTTGATATGTCTGTAACTGTAATTTGTTTGTTTGTTTTTTTCAGTGTTATTGTTATTTTGAAATCAGACCCCCATTTTGTTTTAAGCTCAATGCTTTTAAAGACATTAAATAATGAAATTTCAAATTGTCAAGTTGTCAACTCTCTCTGTTTCTCTTTTTGTCTCTGTCTCTGTCTCTGTCTCTGCCTGTCTGTCTGTCTGTCTGTCTCTCTCTCTGTCACACACACAACACACACACACATACACACACACACACACACACACACACACACACACAACACATACTATGAAAGAATCTGTTCATACAAAGACCGATGACTGTAAATACGGAACGAGTGTATGAAAGCGTACACTCGTTCCTTATCTACGAGGAAAAGAGATAACTATCAAAAACACTTCCTAACAACAAAAGCAAACAGTGTTAAAATAATAGGGTATATTCCTTGCAGGGACGGTCTCAGTGAACACTGAATCCGCTTTCGTACATCGTCTGCCACTGGTCGTCGGAGCCAGAGTCAATTTGGCACGCGTTATCAAACGAGACAGTCTTGATGGAGGCAGACACAAGTAGATCATTCATATGAAAGATTAGGAAAAGGCAAGCAACATTCATAGGCCATTTTATGAGGAAAGGGGAATTGGAACACCTGGTCACGACGGGAAAGCTGGAGGGAAGGAGAGCACCGGGTAGACCCAGGGAGAAGATACTAGACGGGACTTGCAGAGTGGCTGAAGACAAGGAGGGTGGAAGAGATGCTTGAGACAACAAGAGATAAATACAGATGGAAGTCCATAATTGCCAACGCCATGCGGCAAGGCACCTGATGATGATGATGATATCAGTTGCGGTGTCACTGGCTGTCTAGTTATAACATCTTAGTGCGGCCCCAATCTTCAGGTTGATTAACCTTATTACGTTGCAACTGTATGGGCTGTGTGCAGATGACGTCACTCCGGGCCGGTAGAAGTTACCTTTGCTATGTCGGTTCCATGCTTTTGTACTGTTTACCGCGTTGACATCCTAAAGAAAAATATATGGAAGAAGTGAGGAAATAAAAAGGTAGAGATAGTAAACAATTGTTGTGTGCAGGATGTCACAACAAACAGTCGAGAAAAAACAAAATTACAACTCACCACGTGTGAGCCTGTGGAAAAGATATAGAGGGAGCTGACATGGTTAGAGACAGCGAGAATGGCTGGCACAGTTTCAGCTCTAAGGCCTAATATTTGATTCTGATAAGACCTACAGATTTCTTCTGACCACTTTGAAAATTACGTGGGTTTTTTTGTTTGTTTGGTTGGTTTTTTTGAGTGCTACAGATTGATTTATTTATTTTTGATGCATGCATGGTCTTGAGAGAGATCTACTTTCGCTTTTACTCACGCCCTCCAACCCTCCCCTCCCCTCCTGCGTCGTCTGTCACAGACGGCAGCGGGCACAGCATTTGAGAGGTGGGTGTATTTGCTTATTCAAGTTACATCTTATTTTTAATCACGGATGAATGTAAACATAAATCACTGATGTACACAAACAATTATTTTCATTGGCAGACATAAGCTTTCTTCTTTGTTTTCAGTTTGTATGAACAGATGCTGTCTCTTACTCAGAACACTGAACTGCTCTGTTTCCATTTCAAGTGTATTTATGTCCATGCCTCTGTGTGTGTGTGTGTGTGTGTGTGTGTGTGTGTGTGTGTGTGTGTGTGTGTGTGTGTGTGTGGCGCGCGCGCGCGCGTATGTGTGCCATTTGAAGTATGTGCTTTCCAGTTGAAGTGTGTGTGTGTGTGCGTGCGTGCGTTCGTGTGTGTGTGCGCGTACGCATGTACATGTACACAATAGCTTATCTACATTACATAGCCTGCCATTTGAGTCCTGTGGAGAATTTTCAAACTTTTTTTTATGTTACACTGGATGCCAGGTTTATTCAGTTGCCCGTGAATATTAGTCATTCGAACAGTTTGAAATATGGAACTTGTGTATCATAGGATATTTCTCTCTCACACACACACACACACACACACACACACACACACACACACACACACACACACACACACACACACACACACACACACACACACACACACACACACACACACACACACACACACACACACACACACACACACACACACACACACATACACACACTCAGTTTTAGTTTTGTAAATCATGTCTTTTTTAATTCGTGTCCATATGAGTGAAGGCTTGCATTATGGATATCACTGAACCCAGCTGGAAACAAGCTCTGAAGCCTGAATATGAGGACCAGAAAGAAGCGAAAGAAAGTAGGTATTAGAAGAATCAAACAGAAATGATTGCAATCAGAAAAAAATCAGCCTCAGCTGGTGATGAAATCACTGATTTGGAAAATGAAGCACATCTTGGAACACATATACTCAGTCTGAAAATGGTACTGAGACCATCATCATCATCATCATCAGGTGCCCTGCCGCATGGCGTTGGCGATCATGGACTTCCATCTGTCTCTATCCCTCAGCATCTCCCCCACCCTCCTCGTCCCCAGCCACTCTGCAAGTCCGTCCAGCATTTTCTCCCTGGGTCTACCCGGTGCTCTCTTTCCCTCCAGCTTTCCCGTTGTGACCAGGTGCTCCAAATCCCCCTTCCTCATAAAATGGCCTATAAATGTTGCTTGTCTTTTCCTAATCTTCCTTATGAGTGATTTACTTGTGTCTGCCTCCATCAAGACTGTCTCGTTTGTTTTCTTTGCTGTCCATGGAACTCTCAACATTCTTCTTAGAAACCACATCTCGGCTGCCTCAATCTTGTTCTGGCTTTGTTTGTTGACTGTCCACGCCTCGCATCCGTACAACAGTATTGGTTCTATATAACATTCGAGAACTCTCCTCCTGATGTTTATTGATAGGCATTTGTTGGTAAGAATGCTTGTCATCTTCTTGAATGCTGTTTTGGCTTGGCCGATTCTGCCGGATATTTCTGATGTGCATCTGCCATCTGATGAAATGATCGTTCCCAGGTATTTGAATTTATCAACCTGTGTCAAGGTTGTGCCATTTGCTGTTATTTTGCATGAGGGGATTTCATGTTTTTTACTGATCACCATGATTTCAGTCTTCCTGATGTTTAGTTCCAGACCCTTACCTTTGCTTTCTATTTCTAGTATATTCACAAGGTTTTGTAGGTCTCTTTCACTTTCTGCAATTAGCACGGTGTCATCTGCATATCGAATGTTGTTTATCAGTCTCCCTCCATCCTTTAATCCAGGGTCTTCTTCTAGGTGTCTCATGATGTTTTCGCTGTAAAGTGAAAACAGATCTGGTGACAAAACACAACCCTGTCGGACTCCTCTTCTGATATTTTGGAAAGAGCTTACATTGTTTTCTATTCTCATTGCAGCTGTTTGTTCCCAGTACATATTTCTGATTATTCGTAGATCTTTTCCATCAACATTGAGTCTCTCCAGTTGGTTGATCAATTCATCATGTCTTACCCGATCGAAAGCCTTGGTGTAGTCAACATAGCATAAATACAAATCCTTATTCATCTCATTTGACCTCTCTATGATAGTTCTTAGGATGTATATGGCAATAATAGTTCCTTTCCCTTCCACAAATCCACACTGTTTCTGCTATTTCTCTTTTGATTCTGTTCCTTGTCCTCATCATGATTATTCTTAACAGGATTTTTGTTACATGACTCATCAAACTGATTGTGCGATGGAGTTCGTATTCTATAGCCACTGTCTTCTTTGGAAGTGCAATGAAAATTGATTTTGACATATCTTTGGGGATTTTTCCAGTGTCGTAAATTTCATTTAGGAGGACTGTTATTTTTTTCTATGCCAAATTCCTCCAGGGCTTCAATCATCTCTGTAGTAATGTTGTCTGGTTCTGGGGCTTTTCCTGGTTTTATCTTTTTCAGTGCCGCTCTAACTTCATCTTTCATTATGGGTGGTCCTTCAAAGTTCTTTTTTATAGTGTGTTCTTCGTTTCTGTCATCCTCAAAAAGGTCTTTAATGTACTCTCCCCATCTGTCTAATATTTTGTCTTTTTCCATGATAAGCGTGCCATCTCTCGATTTCAAGCAACCAGTTGATGTGCATGTATTTTTTTCTGTGGACTATTTCTTCAATTCGTCTGTACATACTCTGAGGATCCGTTTTGTGTCGGTCTTCCATTTCTTTGCACTTTGTTTTCAGCCAAGTTTCCTTAGCTTCATTGCACCTATTCCAAAGAAGGCAGGGGCTACAGAATGCGAACTCCATCGTACAATCAGCTTGATAAATCATGTAACAAAGATTCTATTAAACATAATCATGACGAGGACAAGGAACAGAATCGAAAGAGAAATAGCAGCAGAGCAATGTGGTTTTGTCGAAGGGGCAGGAATCTCACTGCCATATTACATCCTAAGAACTTTGATAGAAAGATCAATTGTTTTGAAGAAGGATTTATATTTATGTTTTTTTTAATTTTAATTTTTTATTATTATACCAAGGCTTTCAATCGGGTAAGACAAGAAGAACTGATCAACCAACTAGAAAGGCTCAATGTTCATAGAAAGGATCTAAGAACAATAAGAAATATATATTGGGAACAAACAATAGCAATGAGAGTAGAAAATGATCTTTCCAAAATTTCAAAAGAGAGGTTAGGCAGGGATATGTTCTGTCACCAGATTTGTTCTCACTTTACAGCGAAACCATCACGAGAAACCTAGAAGAATGCCCTGGGATAAACGTTGGATGAAAAATAACAAACAATCTGCGTTATGCAGATAACACCTTTGTAATTGCAGAAAATGAAAAAGACCTACAAAGTGTTGTAAATATAATGGAAATAGAAAGCAAAAATAAAGGTCTGGGAGCGAAGTAGCAAGAAGACTGAAGTCATGGTAATCAGTGAAAAAAAAAAGAAAAAAAACCAAGAAATCACCTCATGCAAAATAAGGGCAAATGACACCACTTTGAGACAAGCTGATAAATTTAAACATCTGGGAACAGTCATCTCCCCATACGGCTGATGCACATTAGAAATAGCCAACAGAATCGCCCAGGCTGAAACAGCATTCAAGAAAATGAAAAGTGTCCTTACCAGCATTTGCCTATCAATTAACATCAGGAAGAGAGTTCTTCAGTGGTATATAGAACCGATATTGTTGTATGGATGTGAACCATGGACAGTCAACACGCAAACTCAGAACAAGATTGAGGCAACTGAAATGTATTTCCTAAGAAAAATATTAAGAGTTCCATGGACAGCAAAGAAACAAACGGGACAGTCTTGAAAGAGATAAACACAAAAAAATCATTAATGAAAAAGATTAGGAAAAGACAAGTAAACGGTGGAGGGACTTGCGCAGTGAATGAAAACAGACAGGGTGTGGGAATTACTTGCAGAGACAAAGGATTCATATGGAGGGTCATGTTCGCCAACGCCATCCGGCAGGGCACATGATGATGACAGCGGTCGCCAGTATATAGGGACTGAGCCTCCTAGCGTGCCAATCCTGAAAGAGGCAAACACGAAAAGATCATTAATGAAGAAGATTAGTAAAAGACAAGCAACATTTATAGGACATTTTATGAGGCAAGAGAATTTAGAGCATCAGGTCACAACAGGAAAGCTGGAGGGGAAAAGAGCATCAGGTAAACCCAGGGAGTAAATGGTAGATGGACTTGCGCAGTGAATGAAAACAGACAGGATATGGGAATTACTTGCAGAGACAAAGGATTCATATGGAGGGTCATGATCGCCAACGCCATCCGGCAGGGCACATGATTATGACAGTGGTCGCCAGTATGTAGGGACTGAGCCTCCCAGCGTGTACACGAACCGCGTGTGCCGAAGTTCGCATAGGTACAACAATGATAAAAGACTATTGAATTGTCAGAAAATGAAAGAAACTTTAACATACACATGCGTGCGCACGCCCGTGTGTGTATGTGTGTGTGTGTATGTGTGCAAGATTCAGACTTTCACATTCCACAGTGGATCATGCTTTTGTTTTGCAATATTTTGTCAATATTTTTCGCCACACAAAATAAGAAAGTGTGCATTTGTTGATTACAAAGAATATTTTCGTTCTGTTAGTGACAAGGCTTATGGTTTAAACTCTTATCAGTGGCAAGTTCTTAAACGTTATTGTCAAGAGGCATAATCAAGTTAAATCTTGTGTTTTAGTGAATTAAAAAAATCAAGTTTCTTTGGCAGCTGGAGAGGAGTTAGACAAGGTGAAAATCTTTCGTCTGTCCTATTTTCTTTGCATTTGAATGATCTCGAGCGATATTTGTTAGGCAACCATTGTATACCATGTGATAATTATTGACTTTGGTGTCCTTAATGTAGGCATGATTCATTACATTCAGTTACTATTATTGCATTATGTTGGTAATACACTTTTACTATGAGACTCGAAGACAGGTTTACAATATCTCTCGATACTACTGATCCAATGGAAGCTTGGAGTGGACGAAAATAAAAGCAGGACGATAGATTTTAATGGACAAAGCAGTCCACGTGACAGTTTATATTTTTCACTAAAACATTGAAATTGTGATAACTTTTACATATTTAGATGTAAAATTTTGTAGGACTGGTAAATTTTATAAGGGTTAAAAAATTTGTGCATGATCAAGCCCACAATGTTGTTTTCCTTATTACAGGCAACCAGAAATCAAGATGCCAGGAAATATGTTTATGTTATTAACAGCACTGATGTACCTATATTCTGTATGGTTGTTATTATGGGGATGTGAGAACTTGAACTTATTTGAGAAATTTCAGCTTACATTTTTGACCAGTTTGTTATAATCACCGAAAAACACCATCGCTGAGATGATGTATGGTGAAACAGTTTTCTCCAGTTTGAGTGTTGGTTAAATCTAATTTATTCATTTGTGATGTAGTATTTTGCCAAATGGCAACGCAGAGAAATACTCTGTCATTTTCCTATGCCTGATATGCAAAAACATATTGTACAGTCTAGATAAGTCATATTCAGAAATTATTGATGGACATGGGGTTTTGAATTTGGAGAACAAACCTGGATTTTGTAAAAATGTTACTTACTGTCTCAAGACTAATTATAAGCAAGACTGAAAGAGAGCTTCAGCTTTGGAAAACAGTAATAAATGCATATTATATCGAAATTTCAGAAACGACTTTGAAATAGATAAACATATTTCACTGTTACCATACATACATATATATTGTTACCATACGAGTAACACACTGAAATCCATGTTTTTCGTTTCACTGAATTTCGATGCAGCTGTCAAAAGCTTGAGACTGAATTAGGCAAACGCAAAGGAGTAGAAAGATGAAACAGGCTATGTAAGTTTTGTGGTGACACTCCTTCAGGCGATGTGTTTATTTTACTTAATTTCATTTTTAAACTCCATGATAACCGACTGAAATTTATTGCACAAAAATATCCGTCAGTAAATCAGTGTTCTCATGTCTCAGTTCTATAAGCAAAAAGAATCTTACCCGATTGAAAGCCTTGGTATAATACAAAATGTATTAAATGTTCAAAACTTGTTTAGTCATATTCTGAATATTTGAGTTTTTATGTTAGACTGTTATGAATTCTTTCTGCTTAACGTCATCCGTTGATTCTGTTGGATTTTTGTTTATTTGCTGTTATCCTCCATGCCTCAAGTGGGGCTAAAGGATCTCTTAAACATTGAAAGGTTGTATACATTGACGTCGTTCATTGTGGTGTTCATGTGTATTTTTATTGGGATTACTCACGCAGAGATGCATGTCACTGTTATCATCATCATCATGTTTATGAATGACGTCAACTTACACAACCTTTCAATGTTTAAGTAAGTAAGTTTGTCATGATGTTATATATGTGTGTTTCCTCTTTGCTGCTGCTGCTGCTGCTGTTGTTGTTGCTGCTGCATGTGTTGTTCTTGCTGTTGTTGTCGGCCATGTGGATATGGGTGTGTGTGTATGAATGTATGTGTGTATGTCTGTGCGGGCATGTGGATATATGCAGGTATTTAGTGTTATTTGTTGTAATCATATCTTACATACTTCTTTATTTTGTATTTATTTATTCACCTATTTAAGTATATACTTACTTACTGTTTACTTACTTACATACTTACTTACCTACTTACTTACTTACCTACTTACTTACTTACTTACTTACATACATACTGATCTATTTCCTCTTTTCTTTTTTAGGAAGTGAACGGTAGACTGGCCGGCTTATGATTAAGAAAATGTTATCTTCATCTAGTTGATAGACAGCTGAGGCTTTGTGCAGGGGGGGGGGGGGGGGTCTTTCTGGTATGTGAGACGAGTTTATACAGAATAGCTAGTTGTGTTGTGATTCAGACCTTTAATTATTTATTTATTTACTTTATATATATGTTCCTTTTACTGAAGATAAGATACACACAGATACATTTGTCATTTAAATGTAAGCAAGATTATTTCAGTGATAGGCTGATACAATACCAGTATAACATATAGACCAGGTAAAACACAGGCTAGGTAGGGCCTCGGGACCTGGCCAGCTCATGGGTTTATGTGCAGGCTTAAGGCAATGACCATACGCATGACATCTGTGACGTTAGTGCATATGGAATTCGTTCCGAGCGCGAAGACGTCGTCCTGAGAAACTGAAACTGAAACTGAAACTGAAACTTCAATGTTTAAGAGATCCTTTTAACTTCTATTCACATACGTGATTTTACACAACGGGCGCGCGCGTGTGTGTGATAGACAAACAAGAATATATAGCTTCACAAGCTAAGGAAACATCACCGGCATGTAGGCTTATCGTCTCGCCGAGATTAAATAATGAGAATCATTTTCAGTTATATATCATCTGTGGTGTTGGGAGAAGAGCGGCAGAATGGTTCAGACGTTCGCCTGCCATTAAATTAATTAAACTCGAGTTTCCAGGGTTCGCTCCCCGTAGAGGCCTCGACTTTTCTTCTCAGTTTGACCGGAAAATCGAACTGAACGTCTGGTCCTTCGGAAGGGGACGAAAAACGAGTCGGACCCGTGTGCCTTCTGGCTGCGCACGCTAAAGATCCCACGGCAGTTGAAAATCGTGAACAGCAGAGCATTGCCCGGCTGTCTTGGTATAAAACATTGGAGAGAGAGGTTGATTTCCCAGGTCCCACCCCGTGAAGACTAATTAACCTTCTTGCCTTTCTAAAGTCTTGGTAAAATTGTAAACATGAATATGAATTTGAAGCGAGAGAAAGGGGATGGGAGATGCCTCGTAATGCTGGTCCCGGGAAAAGTTGAGGTCTCGTGTCACCTCGCTCCCCTACGTTATGGAAACTATTTAGATAGGACCTCAGGACCTGGCCAGCTCTTGGGTTTATGTGCAGGCTTAAGGTGTATGCCGTGATCATTCTGGATTTTCTCCATCACATGGCACCTGTGACGATAGTGCATATGGAATTTAATTTAGGGCGCGGAGATGTCTTGAGAAACTGAAACTGAAACTGAAACTGAAACTGTGGTGTTGAGGCATATGGCAGTTTCCGAATGTGGAAATATGGTCTGAAAACTGAAACTTTTACAGTTGAGACCTTTAAAACTGAAACTGTAACATCTGAGACAATGAACTAAATGGGATTTTCTATCTCACATGTGCGTCTTCTTTCACAGGGCCCCCGACACACTTAGTGTGTACAAGTCGCAACAGAACGCTTGGCATTCATTGAAAGCCTTGCCTCAGGGACGAGAAGACCACGCTATGGTTTCTGCTGATGGAAAGCTGTATCTCCTTGGTGGCCGAGTTAATTCCAAGGGCGGAGGACAGGTCATCTCGGACGTAAGTGAATACGACATTGAGGCTGAAACCTGGAAGCAGGTTGGGCAACTTCTTGTGGCTGTGGAAGCAGCTCCTGCAGTCTCATTTTCTGACAAGGTACAATCGTGCAAAGTTCAAGTTTTCTTTCTTTCTGTCTTTCTGTTTTTCTTTTCTTTATTTCGTTCACAGAGCGAAACAATTTTTTAAAACTTAAGAGTTGGATGGGCATTGAGTAATATTTTTTGTTTATCACAGATGTTTTTATTTGTATGACATTTAGGCAGTTTATCCTCCCCCCCCCCCTCTCTCTCTCTGTCTCTGTCTGTCTGTCTGTCTGTCTGCCTGTCTGTCTGTCTGTTTGTCTGTCTGTCTGTCTGTCTGTCTGTCTGTCTCTCTCTCTCTGTGAGAAAGTATGTAGAAATACAGATAGCAAGAAAGATGACTGGCTTGATCAGGAATGTCATAATAAAGAAGCAAATATTGGAAAATTGTTTAGAGTATCCCATGAAACATTAAAAGGTGAAGACAGTATCAATTATTGTAAAGCTCATTGATGATATGAGAATCTCATACAAAGGAAGGAAAAAGAGCACAAAATATTTTATCAAACAATTCAATGAGCTCAGTAAATGGCCAACGTACATTCTGGCAAACTAAGCACAGATTTAGGCGAAGAAAATCTCATACATCCAATAATATTACACTTCATGAATGGCACACACATTTTAAAGAGCTTCTGGAAAAAGATATTGCAGAAGATGAAAGCGACGATAATGAACATGAGATAGGTTCTTTGGACCACCCAATCTTAAGAGATGAAACATTGTTAGCACTTAAAACTCTAAAGAGCAAAAGTCTGCTCGCCCAGATGGAATAATAGGAGAATTATTGAAAAATGGTGGCTATGTTGTCACTGATTTCTTTGATGAATTATAATGCCGTCTTCGAAAAAGTATATTTCCAGACAGATACACATAATCAGTCATATTCCCATTGTTAAAAAAAGTGAAGTCAGTAATCAAAGTAATTACAGAGGTGTATCACTACGTGATGCAAGCAGTAAATTATAGTTCCATTATAAATTGTGGGTTACAGAAGCGGGTGAGACAAATCGTCACAGAAGAATATCAAGCTGGCTTTAAGAAAAGATATTATACTATTGATCAAATGTTTACACTATTAACAGTTAACCTAAAGCAATTTTCATCTAATCGTAAGTCTATGTAGCATTTATCGACTTCGAGAAAACCTTCGATTCTATGTCAAGAAATCTGCCTTGGCCGGCCAATACTTTGAAAGAATGGGATTAAAGGTAAACTTTCTCTGTGTATTAAGAGTATGTATAAGAATGTGAAAGCATGAGTGGTACTATGTTACAGATCATTTGCAGTCCTGTTCTCTTTTTCTTTTTTTTATAAAATAATTAATGTCAGATTCAATTGAGAATGGTAGACATGGTGCAGTGCTCACTTCTGATGCCATTGAATTATTATTTTGTTGTTAGCTGATATTATTATTCTGCTGGCTGAAACTCCAGTTGGCCTTCAAATTCAGCTGAATAATTCATGCAGAGCAGCATCTAAGCTTCAATTGAAGGTAAACGTGGAAAAAGTAATATTAATGTATTCAGAAAAGGTGGTTATTTGACAGAAAGGGAGGGATGGTATTTCAGTGGAGAGATGATGGCTGTTGTAAATTGTTATAAATACCTTGGAATACATTTTTCTACACGTCTTAGTTTTAGAGTTTCTTGCCAGTATCTAGCGAGCAGAGCAAAGAATGCGGTGCTGTCTATTGTACATAACCTGTATATGCTTCAAAACAACTCCGGTGTTTCTTGTTAACTTGATGGCTTGGCAGCTGGCTTCAAGGAATCGGGTCTGATGACCACAGGGAAAGACCTGCTATCATCATCATCATCATCATCAGGTGCCTTGCCGCATGGCGTTGGCAATTATGGACTTCCATCTGTCTCTATCTCTTGTTGCCTCAAGCATCTCTTCCACCCTCCTTGTCTTCAACCACTCTGCAAGTCCATCTAGTATCTTCTCCCTGGGTCTACCCGGTGCTCTCCTTCCCTCCAGCTTTCCCGTTGTGACCAGTGTTCCAATTCCCCTTTCCTGCTAGCTGCTCGATAAAACGGCAAACTCGAAATCCTTTTCGGGGCAAGGTGGCTGGGCGGGCTGCCCAAAAGACAGATGAAGGCCCAGAGTGCTGCGAGAGAGGGCTTTTCCATTCTGTCTTGGTCTGATGGCCAGACCTGTGGACTTGACTGGCGTACGTTTTGTGGCAATGTCCTGGGGTTTGTCATCTTCTCACCTTGCCATTCGGTTTGTAAACAAGGTAACTGATGACAAGGTCCGAATGGGTCATGCAACGCGTGGACAGCCCCCCCCCCCCCCCCGCCCCGTTTGCTTAATGAAATGGCTATTGAGTGGCGTCGGGAGCTTGGGAGGTAATTGTCCGGAATGTGGCGAGGCATTGGTGCTCTGGGTCCCATCCACACCCTCCGGTGTTTCTTGTTAACTTGTCAACTTCTACACGTCTTAGTTTTGTAGTTGCTCGCCAAGATCTAGCGAGTAGAGCAAAGAATGCTCTGCTATCTATTATACATAAGCTACATATGCTTAAAAATAATTCACTAGAAGTATTTTGAACCTGTTTATACATACATAAACTAATATGCGCGTTGTATAAGATACTGGCTAAGCATTTTATGCATGAAAGAAAATAGATTGGCATTTAAAGCATACAAGATGCTGATGGAATTAGAATGAAGGGAAAAGACTACCTGGTTATCAGGTATTAGTTATTTGTTGTCACAGAACGGATTTGGATTTGTCAGGTTAAACCAAAGATTCCAAATTTGAAGGATTTTTTGTGTGATTGCATCAGCGACTAACTGATACAAGGTGGCAACATTAGAATGATCATATGCAAAGAAGCAACATTTTTATACAAGAAACTGTAAAAAATATGTACCTTTTGTTAAACATTGACAGACATCTCAAGAACAGTATGACAAAGTTTAGATTGGTGTAACAGACATCTGAACACGTTGTGATCGATACAAGAATGTTTCAGAGAATACAATGATGTGTCCATTATGTAATGATGCAATGGAAGAAGAAATACACCTTGTGATCTGTTGTTCTGCTTTCTCATATATCCGCCGAAAGTGCTTATCTCGTAAGTTTTATGAAAATCCATGTCTTTTTCGTGTTAGATTACTTATGGCAAACCAGAATGAAAGAAACATGAGAAATGTAGGCCTATATATGTATCTGTACAAAGCTTTGAAATTACGAGCTAGTATGCTCAGCTGAAGAATGTACCGATAAAATTCAAATTTGATACTTATTACGCTTGTCTGTATACATATATATATGTAGCACTGTTTTGTAACAAAAGAGCACTGTTTTGTAGAACAATATTTTCTTGTTCTTCTCTCTCTCTCTCTCTCTCTCTCTCTCTCTCTCTCTCTCTCTCTCTCTCTCTCTCTCTCTCATTACCTGTATAGATATGCAATGAAGTGAATTAATTTTTCATATATTAATCATTTATTTGCTTCAGTGTTTTTAATGTGTTTTTAGATTTACATTTTCGGTGGGCGAAATGCGTCAGGTGAGAAAATAGGCACCATTCAGTGCCTGGACACAAGTACAGGGCAGACCCAAGTGCGGGGCAGCTGCCACAGGGCATAGAAGGTGCAAAGGCCATTGTGCTAGGCAAGGCTATTGTCCTTGTTTGTCCAGATGGATATATCTACAAGGTGAGATAGCAGTCACGCTCACTTCGGATCGACGAACACTAATTAGTCTTAGTAAACAGTCAATGAAACTTCCACACAAAATTATTTATTTTTGTAAACAGTCATCAGACCAGACACTTTAGACATTGTAAGACGGAATATGAAAATGCGCGCGCGAGCGCGCGCGACACAGACACACACAGACACACACACACACACTTGTTCTTGTTTCTCATGCCTTTTTGAATCTCCTTTCCAATATTTTCTTTAAAGGAACAATATTCTATGATTATGTAGTTGCTCTGGTCAGATAAACAGCACCGTTGTTGTTCGAGCCATTCATAGATTCAAATTTCTTATCACATTCCTGATGGTACCGGGCCCAGTCGTTCACTAACTTGGCAAAATTCAGCATCCGAGTGGATAATTATCATTCTACAGAACAAACGTCACTGATGTGAAGGTATGGGGAAAACTCATTCACACCCCGTATGATTGCTTGGGAGTGACTTCGCTTGGCAGAATGACTCTGCTCGGCTGTTAACAGCTTATTTGAAACACATGAAACGGTCTCTCGTTAATCAGGGCATATCACAAAGTTCATTAACATACTGGTATGCCTTCTCTCGAGGATCCTTCCACTCCACTCTGTTAAGTTTCTGACCAGTCAGTGGTAACAGTGATGGCATCGCAGTTGGAAATGAAATGCTGATACTAACCCGCCAAGATCATGAAGAAACAGATCTGTTTCTTTGTCTTAGGCCGTAGAGCATTATTGGCCTTGTCGACGTTCTTGTCATGAAGACCTTTGACTCTACACTGTATCTTGCCTCTTACGGCCAGTGAAGTCCACACTGCCCATTCCCAGGAGTTTTTAAAAACTTTTTTATTCATCTTTTCTTTCACAACAAACGGACATCTAACACACAATGTGACAACAAAAAATGACAACAACAAAACATTTTACACATATGAAAAGACAATGTTGACACATAAACTCCACACAGTTTACAGAAATACATAATAATATTTAATACATTGGAAAATTTAAAATGAACATTAAGATTTAGCACATGTCAACATTTCCCCTATGAACCTGTTTCACAAACCACATCCCTTTGCTGAAAGACAATCAAGCATCGATCGACGAACAATGTGATAACAGAAATGATATCGGTTTATACATATAAGACAAATATTGTTCACATAAAAACAACCGATATCTTACGAAACATATAAGAATATTCTAATCAGTGATGGTTTTATTATGTACATCAATATTCAAGAACACGTCATGAAGAAAATGTGTTTTCTACGGGGAGAACATTGGCATATAGTTGTTCCACTGAGCATTAAAAATGGACAAGTGAAAGTTTATTTTGGCATTACGTTTAATTTTGAATCTCTGATTTAACATTCTTTGGAAAGTATGTATATTTGGAACACATTTGTCGACTTTGCATTTATATATAAATGATACTGCAAGCATTATTATAAGACTACTCTATGTTTTTACATTTTGATCAACACCGAACAACACTAGGTTTCGTGTGATTTTGATGTTGAATGTATTTTCCCTTTTTGCGTTGATTAGTTTTTCTGTTAAGTTCCAAAAGTTACGGACGCAATAACAGTTCCTCAGAAAATGTTCAATAAAGTCTCTTGCGTTATTACACCATGTACATTTTTTCGTGGTTGCTATACCCATAGTGTTTAATATTACACTGGTTGCAATAATCCGATGAACTATTCTTAACATCATTTAATTTATGAATATTTAGGAACCAGATATTAATGTTTAGTTTCTCTGACCACCTTGAACAACAATTTGGTTTGCTTCATCCAGTTTAATTTTTTCATTGTAAAGTTTTGCTCCATTTTGTACACTCATTATTAGCCTTATTGCACTTGGCGCATTCAAAACACTTCGCGTTTTTGTTCTTTTAAATTCTGGTTGTTCTTAAATATTGTTTGATTGAAGATATCCATCCATTTTTATTGACAAAATTAACATGGCAATCAGTGCTAGTTTCAAATTCTTCATAGGAAAACAAAAACCAAACCAAACAAAAAACAAACAAACACCCCCCCCCCCCCCCCCCATTTTCTTTAAGAAAATCATTATATTCCTTTCTCTATTAGTTTATTATTCTTGATTATTTTGTTATATACCTTTATTTTTTCGTTGTGAAAGGAATTCTTAGGTGTTATATGATAACACAATGTCATATAGGCCTTAAATGTATCAACCCAGAACATATTGTTCTTCATGAAATATGAAACAACCGCTGGTCCGTAGTATTCAGTGTTGTTGAGAAACGGATACATTTCAACTGCAAAACTTCTCCGTTTATGGTTTGAAGTTTTAAATTTTGTTATCAATGGAAGTTTGAAAGCATGTATATGTGTTCTTAAATCCGGTATACTCAATCCTGCTTGCTTTATGCTTTTAGTGGCAGTCTTTCTGCTGATTTGATCCCGTTTTCCATTCCATACAAACTGAAAACATAACTTCTGTAGCTGTTGTATAAATGATCTGGTGGATCAGGCACTAATATCCACAAGTGTACAAGTTTAGATAATACAAGAGACTTTAGAACTGCGACTTTACCCATCGGGGTAATGTTTTTTTTGTTTTTTTTGTGTGACCAAATTTTGAATGACATAACAGGACAGTCAGACGTGTTTCCGTAAGCCACTGAAACAGTTCGTGCAGTGTTCTCGGGTGCAGGCACACGAGAATGTCGCCACAGAGTAAATCACATTTTTCATGTTTGCTAACATTTTCCCCATGCTTCTCTCCACAGCAGCCATTCCAAAAATGTATTGACAATTGAATATATCAAGGGCTCGAACAAAATTTCTGCTGTTCATTTGAGCAAAGCAATTTAGTACACAAGTCTACGTCTTTGTTGCTTGTTTTATAGATAGTCCCCTTTTGGGGCTCCATAGGCTTGAACAGACCATTCGGTCCCGAAAGCAATCTAATATTTCCATTGGCGTGTCTACAAAGAAGGTATGATGTATTTGTATTCTCTCCTTCAGCTTCAGTTTTCTTCTCCTTTCTTTTCCAAACTGTGTGAAGTCATCCGACAAGAGAATTTAAGGCTGTATCACTTTTTTTTCATCTGCTACTCAGTTGTTTACACACACACACACACACACACACACACACACACACACACACACACACACACACAACACACACACACACACACACACAACAACACACACACGTGTGCATTCATGTGTGTGCATTCATGTGTACATATAGTTTATAGATTGCATGTACGTATATGAATATAACAAATGATCATTATGAACGTACCTACATACATATGTATATATAAAATCATGTCCGCTGATTAAGCTGTGTGTTTATGTTTATTTTGTGCTAAAGACAAATTGATTAGTTTCGTTTTGAATGAGGGGTAATGTTACAAAATAAAAACTGAAACAGAACTATCAACTTGATCGTTTAAAACTTTGAGAACGCTGTATTCTATTTCTGATTTTCCAGATTTTTTTCACAAGGAATAGGTGTTTTTTTCTCATGTTTCAAATGAAATTATGTAAATGCACACTTTTAATAATGGTAATGATTCCATTTATATAGCGCAAACGGTCTATGTCAGAGAATGCTCATTATACGTCACACACACACACACACAGACACACGCACACACGCACACACGCACACACGCACACCACACACACACACACACACACACACGTACGCACACACATACACACACACATACACATGCGCGCGCCAAGATTCTGGGGAGTATTGCTACTCATAATATGTACTGTACAAACACAGTCGTATACATACACCAATACATCAGTGCAGCATAAACACAGGTCATCAAGAATAACAGCAGATCATAGCATGAAATTAGAAATAGGTGGTGGTGATGCCACGTGGTGGCTTTTACACACACACACACACACACACACACACACACACACACACACACACACACACACACACACACACACACACACACACACACACACACACACACACACACACACACACACACGAAAGCAAATATAGACAGACATAAACGTTTACATGCGCACACATACTCGAATTTGAGGAGCGAGGGAATTACTGAAGTATGATAAACAGTAGTACGAAGAGTATAAAAGGAAGAAAAATAAACAGAATTAAACGTTTTTCATCTACATTAGTGTGGGATTACTATGTTCGAACACACGCATGTAAATACACACATATAAGAGCATTCGTCTAAAAGCAAACATGTGAATAGAATTGATAGAAATGACGAATTGTGGCATGAGCACATATACGCATAAACGCGCACACATAACTACACGCACATATACGCACACGTTCACATATATACAATACACACACACACACGGATATACATACAGATACATATACATACATATATATATATATATATATATATATATATGTGTGTGTGTGTGTGTGTGTGTGTGTGTGTGTGTGTGTGTGTGTGTGTATTTCATGTATATATATATATATATGTATACATATATATATATATATATATATATAATCTATCCATCTCTCTCTCTCTCTAAACACACCACACACACACACACACACACACATACACACACACACACACCCCACACACACACACACACACACACACACACACACACACACATATATATATATATATAGGCAATGAATATATACACACACACACATTTGACTAAAAAGCCACAAGCATTAATCTATGAATGTTGAAGATATTTCTGGGAAATATGTTTTGAGGTGCTTTATGAAATAACCAGACTACTAATTGCTTTAACCAGACTACTAACTGCTTTGTCTTGAAGACACTTCCATTTTTTTGTGCCAAAAACAGAAAAGGATTTCTTTCCGCAAGTAGTTAGCGAGAGCAATATGAATCCTGATATACATGTTAACATAGTATTCTAATTCAGACATTGAAATGTGGCAATTTTATTCTCAGTTGTTGGTTTGACTGTGTACATATTAAAGTTAGTTCAATGTGCTCCATTCTGCTGCGTGTCATCCAAAAAGATTCAAGAATGAAGTAATATTTATTGTACATGCTGTTCCAGGCGTTTCATTTTACTCCGTACGCTGTTCTGAGCTCAGCTCTTCCATCAAATTCTAGAAAAAATAATGTAACAAGACAGTATTCGAAATGTTTTGTGTTTTTAGGATGAAGTTCTAGGATGAAATAATACCAGACACTATCCACATGCTAAGTTTAGTCCAGTATATTTCTTCTTAAAGTGAGTTCTGTGATTCTAATGTTATGCTGGCTTATGCGTAGTGGTCAGCTTGTTCATATGAAGTATTGCAGGTCTGTATATTTGTTTGAAAGTACATTGGTAATTGAATACCTGCTGTTTTTACGAGTGAATAAATTTGATCTTTTGTTCTTCGTATCGTCATTCTTCTGGTCTGGAAAGCGATAGAAACTAGTCTACGTGTCTACCACTCTCTCCTAGCATTGAGCAGAAGACTTGTGACACACTTAAGTGAAACACCTTACCTGTCTCACCTGTCGGCGTCACCAAGTTCAGTGTTGGCCATTGCATATCTGGACACCACCATCTCCCTCCAGGAAGCTCTGTCTTGACTTTTGTGGACAATTTCTTGAATATCTAGGCCACTGATGTTGGTTATGTTCTCGATGTATGAGATTGGAGATTTGCCTTTCTTCCTTTATGCCACTGTTTTTCCTTGAAATATGGTTGCCATGAGGTCCGTGTTCTTGTTGCGTTACACATGGCCAATGTATTTCAGTCTTCTCTTGTTGATGTCCGCCAGTAGTTTTCAAGTGGTATCAAGTTCTTCCAGACCACTCTCATTAGTTCTTCTGTCGGTCCATTTGACACGTAGTAGTCTCCGATAAAACCACATCTTTGTTGCCTCAATTTTGCAGTCAGTTTTTCTCAGAGTCCAGGCTTCGCAGCTTGAGGGTTATTGTCTCTAAAAATGGTGCTCCATATTCATTCCATCTGTTCATAATATACTCTGGTTCAGTCAGTGTGGTACCTTCCTTACTGTTGATGCGCTCATTGTTGGGTTGGAATTTAGTGGATTGAACTTTCTTTACTGTTGGAATACACATGTAGATCCCTGGATCTTCTGCATTCAATAAGCTCATTCATTTTTACACATTCTTCCTCCAGCCAATTGTTCTTATCTCTTCTAATTTTGCTCTTGATTCCTCTTTTGATTTTTTTGTATTCTTCTTTTCTTCCAGATTTGCGAGCTTGGCTTTTCTGTTTGGCTAGATCCATAACTTCCTCTCTGATGTAGGGTTTAGTTGGTTTTCTGTTTTTCCTGCCTAACTTTTCTTCTGCTACTTCAGTGTCTTCTTCATGTCTGCCCAAATTTCTTCTGCATTAAGGTTAAAGGTTAAAGGTCCCATGGTCAATATGGCCGTAGGGGCGGTGAACTGTTAAAGATTCACCGTGTCTAGGGCACGGCATTATGAAATTATACTGGTCGTTTAATGTCCAGTCCTGGATTAAAGCCTCGAAGTGATTGCTGATTTTGATCTCAAAATCAGGTGCAATTTCTTGATTTTTCAATTTCTCTAGATCAAACTTAGGGGCCTGCTTGGCTTTGTTCTGTTTGTAAGCTTTGAGTCGAATTTTTGTTGCGACTAGGTGGTGATCGCTGTCAGTAGATAACGGAGCTCTACACAAAAGGTGTGATAGTATTAAACTTTTAAACTTAATCCCGGCGCTTTTAACCTCAGTTATTTACTGACAGCTCCTGGTTTTGTTTTCGAACTTAGTATAGAAGTTCTCCATGTCCTGTCTATCATGATGTGATCTATCTGATTTCTGATTTTTATTTTCTCTGTTTTTTTTTCCGAGTTTCCAGGTACATGTATATCTTCTACGATAGTGCTGTTTAAAGAGGGTGTTAGTGATATCCAATTCATTGGCCCGACAGAAATATGCTAAGGTATCTCCTCTTTCATTGCGTTTTCCCTGCCCATAACATCCTATTCCACACTCTTTGTCCACACCTTCGCCCATTTGGCGTTCGTGTCTCCCATTATCATGCAAACTTCTCTTTCCGGTATTTTATCCTTTGCAGTTTGTAGGTCGTTATAGAATTGTTCTATCTCTTCATCTGAGCTAGTGGATGCTGGGGCATATGCCTGGATGATATTTAAGGCAACTGGCTTTGTGTTCAGTTTAACGGTTATCAGTCACTCATAGTGTTATAGCTTTTCAGTGCTGCAGCATGTTGTTTATCCAGTATGATAGCAGCCCCATACAGGCCTTTTTTTCTCCCACTGTAAATGATGGTATGCTCGCCAATGGTGAGTTTTCCCTCACTGCTCCATCTGGTCTCACATAATCTCGTGATGTTCATACCTGCTCTTCCAAGTTCCGCGAGCAAGAGATGAAGCTTTCACATTTCTAGCAATGTTTGCACATTCCAAGTTCCGTTATTGATGAGCCCTTTCTTTTTCTTTTCTTTGTTTCTTTTTGCAGAGTCTCTACAAGTATGCTTCCGACAGCTGCAGTCACATACATACGTATCGGAAGTAACACAAAGAGAGCAAAATGTCAAACCAGAACCAGATCAGTGGCAAAATGTCATACCAGAAACAAAGCAGGGGCAAAATGTCATACCCGATCATCTCAAATTTTAATGTAATACCATTCTTTTTGTGAATAGTATCCTTGTCCTTAATTTATAGGGAAAATCGGATTCGTTTTTGTAGACTGGCTCTATACAAAAGGTGTGATAGTATTAAACATTTTAAAACTTAATCCTGACGCTTTTAACTTCCGTTATCTACTTACAGAAGTCATTTACGTCAACTTCTGTAAGAAGGTAACTGAAGTTAAAAGTCGATTGCATCAACTAATGGGTACCGTATTGTGGTACTTCCGGTTAGAAGCCCTGGGTTCCAATCCAGTCACCTCCGTCTGGTGGATAAGGGGTGAAGATTTTTTTATCTCCTTGGTCAGCGTGTGTGCAGACCTTCCAATGCTTAAATCAACTTTGTGTGTATATGCCTGCAAAACATCAGTTACATACATGAAGAATTCTGTAAGTCATGTCAGTGGCTGGCTTACAGAAACCTGAAAACATCGAGCATGCACGCTGACCGAAGACGGAGTATACAGATTGTGCAACAACATACCTCATGCACAGTGTGGGCAAGCAGACGTGCATACCACATTCGAGAAAGAAATGGAATGTTTAAAAGAAATTAACATCAACAGTCTGGAATCAAGTCTCGAGGTCAGAAAATAAAGCTGGGTATCTGAATGCAATCGAATCTTTGCAGGTTCAAGAGGATTCAAATGAAAGCGGCAAGGCTACGTTTGCTGGCAGCCATGAAACTGACGAAGAGACTTTGTCGTCACTGGATGTTCTGCAGCTGGCTGATGGTACTACCGAGACAAAAGAGGAGGAGGTAGGCCTATCATTGGCAGAAATTACAGTTCAGTGAAACTCGGGGCGTGGCTCTCTCCTCAGTTGAGATTCAAATTCTTCCTCTGTCTGTTGAAGTTCATTTGCAGATTATACAACTCCATATGCATTAACTTTCATGTAATGGTAATCTCCTCTCAATCTATGTGTGTGTCTCTCTCTCTGACTACTGCTCAATCACTACCTGTCTTTCCTTTTCTCATATTTCATTTGAATTCGCCCGGCTGAACATTATACTCCATCAAAATGCACCTGCTCCATTTCTTTGTAACGACCTCGCCCTAGTAAATATAACGAACTATCTTTGAAGAATTGCTATTGCTTCCTGAATATTGTGTTAACTTGGGAGACATTTGTGTGTTAGTGCATGACTTTACTTTTCATAAATGAATGGGTTATAAGTTCGGTAAAATACAAGCGGGACTCAGGAAAGATTAGCCAACAACAGATCACATCTTCACTCCGTCCGCCATTGTTCAAAAGCAACTTTATGTAAAGTACGTGTGGCGTCTATTGACTTCGAGAAAAGTTTTGATTCTATGTCGAAAAACCTATTTTTGAAACCCTCACAGAAAAATGGCGAGTTATTTAGTTGTTGTGTTAAAAATATGTACAATCATTAAACGTGTGTATTTCAGACGGGACATTATTAACAAGAAAATGTTAAGTGAAACACTTTGCCACACTAAAACAACGTGACGTTTATAATCCACTTTTGTTCTATTAGCCAAATATTTGATGTTAAATATGGAGGAACACATGGTACACTTTTTTAAGTGTTCCTTTTAATGTGTGCAGGTGACATAATATTTTTGTCACAGATGAAGTTGGTGTCACAGGCACACATGGGGTAGGATTCGATCTGAAACTTGTTCGCTTGTTTCTCTTCCCTAGCACACACAATCCGCGCGCCACACACACCACCACACACACACACACACACAACACACACACACACACACACACACACACACACACACACACACCATATGCATACACGTACACTCACACTTACCCACACATACACATATACACACAACTTACACAACACACGCGCGCGCGCGCACGCGTGCGTACACACACACACACACACACACACACACACACACACACACACACACACACACACACACACAAATTATACCGTCTAATATCACTTACAGTGAAAAGACGTTAAATCAAAGAACGAACGAACACACAAATTATATGAATAATCAGTACACAAAATCGCTTGATGCACATGTGGCAGGCCGAAACACGTAATAGTTAGCATACTTACAGTTGATACATCTACCGTACACTATCTTGATTCTAGTGATGAATTGTTTTGGTCTATATTTTCGTATTCCTCTACGCGACAGTTGCTCTTTGATTTCGTTTTGTTTGTTTTAGATATAAAAAAAAAAAATCTGTACCCATCTTAGGGTTTAGCAAAACAATAATCACATACAAGGCAGCTACCGGTTTAGACGTTTACCAGAAAAGAAACAGCACACCACATATGTTGGAGGAAGGATGGGGAACTGTTACCGTTATTTTTGTTTAAAGCCCAGCCGACTGCGTAGAGCAACATCAGGGCTATAACCGTTTCAAAACATACACAGTACTTCAACAAGAAAAAGGAAAAGAAAATTAAGTATTCATATCTATGCATTCGCGCACATAATCCAAGGACATGCCCCTGGCGTTGACCATTTCGTCCATTTTATCACAAAAAAAGAGATTCAAAACCATACCTAAATACAAATTTAAACATAACTAAGGACACTAAAGTACATATAAAAACGGGCCTAAAATACCTGAAATTGCATATCTCATTTCCCTAGAGCCAAAGATGCACTTAATACCCAATTATCAATCCTATGAGAAAGTAAGACTTTTTCGAATACATACAGTTGAATAGACTTGCAAGATAGAAAATGATAGGAAGAAATGACAGAAAGCAAAAGAACAAGACAGAAATAAAGGCAGTGACAGAAAAGAGGAAATTTCTAGCACAGAATTTCCAGAAGATGGGTATACTATTTATACTGAAAGAGTTCCCGGCATCCCCACAGGGGAGAAGAGGGAACTAGCGACCTTGCCTTTGTAATAGGTTGTGTGTCAATATATATCTGTGTGTGTGTATGTTTGGGAACAATCCAGATTTTGTAAAAGAAGAAAAAAAGCTACTTACTCACTCCAGGCTAATTACCAGCAAGACTGGAAGACAGCGTTGGAAAACAGCAATAAATGCATATTATATCAACATTTCAAAATTGAATTTGAAATAATGAAATACAATACACTTAGGTTTTGTAATGGAAAGATGAACAAATGGGTAAGCAAATTTATGACAGAAAAGTAGGTAATTTAATAACTTTATTATGAGGTAAGCAAATTAAGATTTTGCAAATTAAGATTTGAAAGTAAAAAAGGGAAACAAAATAGGCGGATGTGGTGGTGAAGAGAGTTGGTATTAGGCAATTACTACTGGATGATTCTTAAAGTAATCGTAATGACTGATATCATTTTCACCACAACAAAAATGTATTCAATACTCCACCACAAGATACTCCCACACCCAATCACTTCTAACAGACCTATCCATGCATCTCCCCTCCCCATAAAGTTTTAGGCGTGGAAATGAATGGAAGGGAAAAGGGAAGTACAAGGTATGGAAATAGACAAAGAGGAGTCGAATGTTTGAGTTTTTTGTGTGTGATGTGGTAGTAGAGGAGTTTATTTTTCAATCTCATGTTTGTGGGACGTTCACTTTGCAATGATTTTGCTGCCCTGCATTTTGTAGGGGCTTGGCTTGTACTTTTTTTGTTTTCTTTTGTTTTTTAACATTTGTTCTGCTCGATTTGAGTCGTAACAATGTATATTTGCAAGCATATGCGTTCGCAAAGTAATTAACCTATATAGCACTTGAATGCACATGTTCGAAGCAAGCTGAAAAAGTACACGAAATAATGATTATAATTGTAATAATAATAACAATAACAACAACAACAACAACAACAACAATCAATAATAATAATAATAATAATAATAATAATAATGATAATAATATATAATAATAATAATTACAATATTTATATAGCGCAAAATCTTGATAGAAATCAAATCTAAGCGCTGAACATACACATACGCACGCGCGCACACACACGCACACACACACTCACACATGGCTATAAATGGGGAAAAAGAATAAAAGCAATGGAAAATTATAGAGAGCATATTATATACAAATATATATTACAATGTGATTCCCCTCCGAGCGGAGACAGGCTACAGAGGGGGATGAGTGAGGTCAAGATTTCATGCAGAGGAGAAAAGGTGAGTTTTGAGAGCGGACTTGAAGGAGACAAAAGTAGGTTGCTGACGGACTGAGAGAGGAAGTTTGTTCCAGGAGAGTGGACCAGAAAAGAGAAGGCTCATGGACCGTAGGTATTGAGCTTAGTGCGTGGAAAGCGAAAAGTCAGAGGATTGGAGGCAGAGCGGAGGGTACGTGAGGGAAGATAGATCTCAAGTAGGCTTGACAGATAATCGGGGGCTGCGTTATTGAGGCTTTTGTAGCACATGGTGTCTAGTTTGTACTGTATGCGCTTTGATACAGGGAGCCTTGTTTTGAATGCGCTGTAGGATGTGGATGGTGGAGGCAGGAAGACCAGACAGGAGTGAATTGCAATAGTCAATGCGAGACATTATGAAGGAGAGAACGAGTTTTGCAGTTGTTTCCACAGAGAGATACTTCCTGATCAGGCTTATACGATGGAGGTGATAGTAGCAAGATCTGGCAGTTTGAGAAACAAAGTTGTTCATGGAGAGGATAGAGTCAAGGCAGACGCCAAGGTTTTTAGCTGAGTCAGAAATTGGGACTGATGTGTTACATAATGAGAGAGAAAGAGGGGGCAGCTGAGAAAGTTTCTGACGGGTGCCAATGAGGATAGCTTCCGTCTTGTCGTCATTAAGCTGGAGTTTATTGTATGTCATCCAGTTCTTAATGTCCGAGTAGCACTCAGTGGTGCGAGTGAAGAGGCGCTGTACATTGTCAGGTGAGTCACTGTCTTGAAGTTGGGTGTCATCAGCATAGAGGTGGTGTTTTATAGAGTGGGAGTTGATGATAGTGGACAGGGGGGAGGTGTAAAGAGTGAAAAGAACAGGGCCAAGGACAGATCCTTGTGGAACACCACAGGTCAGGTATGCAGGTTGAGAGTTAGTGCCATTGATGAGAACAATTTGTTTTCTGTTTGATAGATATGAAGTGAACCAGGAGAGATAATAATAATAATAATAATAATAATAATAATAATAATAATAATAATAATAATAATAATAAAATCACTTTCATACAGCGCTATTCTCCTATGCATAGGTAAAGACTCACTGCGCTTTACATTAATTAGTTCATTTTCCTAATCAGTCCTATGCCTAGTGGTCAATTATACTAACTCCCACTCCTAGTCCCCACCCCCTCCAATACACACTAGCACATCTGTTGCATGTACTACTGAATCAGAAAGATAAAAAAAATCATGTTTCATTACTGGTAGTATTTATCAAAAAGATAAGTTTTGAGGCCTGCCTTGAAAGAAGAGAGAGATGGTGAACAGCGGAGAGAGAAAAACAGATCGTTCCAGACAAGTGGGGCCTGGCAACGGAAGGCTGGGTGTCCTATGGTTTTGTATATTGATTTTGATTTTGCCAGAAGCTTCTGGTTGCTTGACCTGAGACTGCGTTCAGGTCTGTATATTTTAAGCACAGAAGAGAGGTAGATAGGCAAGGTACCATCAAAATGCCGAGAAGCCAGAGTGGCTAGTTAATATTCTACTCTTGCTTCCACAGGGAGCCAGTGGAGCTGCTTCAATAGGCTGGTTGCTGAGGTGGTCTTTCGCTTTCTGAATACCAGCCTAGCTGCACTATTTTGTGCCCTCTGAAGGCACTTAATAGAAAAGGATGGGAGACCTGCAAGAATTGCATTACAATAGTCCAGTCTTGACAGTACAAAGGACACAACAAGTCGTGCTGAATCGTTTATAGAAAGATATGATCGAATTGAACTGATTCTTCTGAGATGATAAAAAGCAGACTGGCAGACAGAAGAAATCGTGCTTGTCCAAAAACAGTGTCTCATCAAGATGGTCACCCAAGTACTTTGCTGAGGATTGAAAAGGCACCAATTCAGAAGAGAGAGTTAGAGGATCAGGCCTTATCACAGAAAGACGAACATGGTCGCCGATGGCAAGAAGTTCAGTCTTATTCTCATTTAACTTAAGTCTGTTTTTGTTCATCCATGAGTTTATTTCACTGATACACAGTACAGTTTGCTGAGAAATGTACTGGAAATTAGGAGGGACTCCAGCTGTCTGTAGTTCTGTATCATCAACAAATTTGTGATAGTCAAAGTGATGTTTCTAAATGATGTAGGGGAGTGGCTGAGTGTAGACAGTGAAAAGAATGGGACCTTAAACAAAACCTTGTGGTACACCAAAAAGTAAGGGAGATGGCTTTGAGCAGTAATAGACCGTGTACGTCCACTAAGGTATGACTCGAACCACTGGAGAGCATTCGATCTGATACCAAAGGAAGCGGAAAGACGTTTAAGAAGAATGTCATGATCAATAGTATCAAAAGCAGAAGACAGATCTAAAAAGGCAGCAATGGAAACAAAATTTTGATCCATGTAAGTCAAGAGTAAGGCAGTTACAGCAAGCAAAGCAGTTTCAGTACTGTGATATATGCGGCAAGCCGTCTGGTTTGTCTCCAGCAGACCATTTTGATTCAGATGCTTTAAAAGCTGTGACAGAATAACCTTTTCCAACAGTTTTGGGATAAATGGAAGGTTGAAAACTGGTTTGTAGTTTTGGAGAGAGTTTGGATCATGATTACTCTTTTTAAGAATAGGAATGACAATAGCATGCTTGAGAGAATTGTCAACCTTACCAGTGGACATCTCGGGAGAGAGTAAGCCTAGCGGAGAGACCGTACACAAACCGATGGAAGGCAACGGGAAACCACCATCGTAATTTTTCCCAGGTTATCATGGACAGAAACAGAAAAATAAATCACGACAACGACGTGAATAGGTGCTCCTATGGAGCAGCTTCGTCCGGTAGGGACCGTCTGACACCAGACCGTCAGCAAGTTACTGCGAACCCTAAACTCAGATTTAAAACATCAAAGTTGCAACATGGAATATAAGAACACTGTTGCAAAAGGGTAAATTAGAAAATATCAAAACAGAGATGGAAAGACTTAACATTGGTATTTTAGGACTAGGGGAAGTGAGATGGAAGGGGGCAGGCATGGTAACATCAGGAGAATACACAATGATATACTCTAGTGGTAACTCACATGAAAGAGGAGTAGGCATCATGATGGACAAAGACAAATCAAAAGCAGTTAAGGAATACTGGGCTGTGTCCGACAGAGTTTTGCTGGTCAAGTTGGGAAGCAAACCATTTGATATCAACTTCATTCAGGTGTATGCACCAACATCCGCAAGTACTCAGATATGTAAATCACAAGAAGTTACCGTAATAATGGGAGATTTTAATGCTAAAGTGGGACAGGATAGGGTGGAGGATATAGTTGGACCTCATGGCCTTGGTACGCAAAATGAAAGGGGTGAGAAACTTGTAGAATGGGCACAGATGAATGAGTTCATAGTAGGAAACACCTGGTTTGAGCAATTAAACAGAAGAAAATAGACTTGGAGGAGTCCAGGAGATAATACCAAAAATCAGATTGACTACATCCTGATCAACAAAAGATTTAGAAATTATTTACTGTCAGCAAAACACTACTAGGCGCAGACTGCAACAGTGACCACAATCCTGTAGTGGGAAGAGTTAGACTAAAATTGAGGAAAAGGAAACAGACCAAAAATAACATCAAATTAAACCTTGGACTCTTAAAGACAGATGAAGTGATGCGTAAAAAATTTATGTACATGTTCAAAACAAATTCAGTGCTCTGGAACACGCTCGTGACAGTGAGGAACAATGGACAAAGTTGAGGAATTCGATAAATGAAGCTTGTGAGGAAATCCCTAGGGCAGATAGAAAAGCAGAAAAGAGCTGGATGACTAATGAAATTTTGGGCTTGATGGAGGAAAGGAGGAAGGCAAAGAGAAACGAAGAGATCTACAGGAAGATAAACAAGGAGATCAGGAATAGGTGCAATGAAAATAATGAAGCTTGGCTGAAAACAAAGTGCAAAGAAATGGAAGACCGACACAAAACGGATCCTCAGGGTATGTACAGACGAACTGAAGAAATTGTCCACAGGAAAAATACATGCACATCAACTGGGTGCTTCAAATCGAAAGATGGCACGCGCATCATGGAAAAGGACAAAATATTAGAAAGATGGGGAGAGTACATTAAAGACCTTTTTGAGGATGACAGAAACGAAGAACACATTATAAAAAAGAACTTTGAAGGACCACCCATAATGAAAGATGAAGTTAGAGCGACACTGAAAAAGATGAAACCAGGAAAAGCCCCAGGACCAGACAACATTACTACAGAGATGATTGAAGCCCTGGAGGAATCTGGCATAGAAAAAATAACAGTCCTCCTAAATGAAATTTACGACACTGGAAAAATCCCCAAAGATATATCAAGGTCGGTTTTCACTGTACTTCCAAAGAAGACAGGGGATATAGAATGCGAACTCCATCGCACAATCAGTTTGATAAGTCATGTAACAAAAATCCTGTTAAGAATAATCATGATGAGAACAAGGAATAGAATCAAAAGAGAAATAGCAGAAGAACAGTGTGGATTTGTGGAAGGGAAAGGAACTATTAATGCCATATACATCCTAAGAACTATCACAGAGAGGTCAAATGAGATGACTAAGGATTTGTATTTATACTTTGTTGACTACACCAAGGCTTTCGATCGGGTAAGGCATGATGAATTGATCAACCAACTAGAGAGACTCAATATTGATGAAAAAGCTCTACGAATAATCAGAAATACGTACTGGGAACAAACAGCTGCAATGAGAATAGAAAACAATGTAAGCTCTTTCCAAAACATCAAAAGAGGAGTCCGACAGGGTTGTGTTTTGTCACCAGATCTGTTTTCACTTTACAGCGAAAACATCATGAGAAACCTAGAAGAAGACCCCGGATTAAAGGTTGGAGGGAAAATGATAAACAACATTCGATACGCAGATGACACCGTGCTAATTGTAGAAAGTAAAAAGGACCTACAAAACCTTGTGAATATACTAGAAAGAGAAAGCAAAGGTAAGGGGCTGGAACTATACAGCAGGAAGACTGAAGTCATGGTGATCAG
This sequence comes from Monoplex corrugatus, assembly GCA_030674185.1. NCBI lineage: Eukaryota > Metazoa > Mollusca > Gastropoda > Littorinimorpha > Ranellidae > Monoplex > Monoplex corrugatus. Next base: position 102,010,364 of record CM060305.1, on the reverse strand, counting down.
TAAAAAACATGAAATCCCCTCATGCAAAATAACAGCAAATGGCACAACCTTGACACAGGTTGATAAATTCAAATACCTGGGAACGATCATTTCATCAGACGACAGATGCACATCAGAAATAGCCGGCAGAATCGGCCAAGCCAAAACAGCATTCGGGAAGATGACAGGCATTCTTACCAACAAATGCCTATCAATTACCATCAGGAAGAGAGTTCTTGAATGTTACATAGAACAATACTGTTGTACGGATGCGAGGCATGGACAGTCAACAAAGCCAGAACAAGATTGAGGCAGCCGAGATGTGGTTTCTTAGAAGAATGTTGAGAGTTCCATGGACAGCAAAGAAAACAAACGAGACAGTCTTGATGGAGGCAGACACAAGTAGATCACTCATAAGGAAGATTAGGAAAAGACAGGCAACATTTATAGGCCATTTTATGAGGAAGGGGGATTAGGAGCACCTGGTCACAACGGGAAAGCTGGAGGGAAAGAGAGCACCGGGTAGACCCAGGGAGAAAATGCTGGACGGACTTGCAGAGTGGCTGGGGACGAGGGCGGTGGGAGAGACGCTAGGGGCAACGAGAGATAGAGACAGATGGAAGTCCATGATCGCCAATGCCCTGCGGCAGGGCACCTGATGATGATGATGATGACCAGTGAGTAGAATGTGATTGATGATATTGGTGATGAGGTGGAGAAGATCATTTTTGCACAGTTTGACAAATTCTGTTGGTATGGGATCCAGAGAACAGGTTTTATCTGGAGACTGCTCTAGGAGTTTTCTGATTTCTTCAGGAGAAACTGCCTCAGACTGAATCAGGAGAGAACCATGAAATGGCTTGTGGGAAGTATCTGTAGGAAACTGATCCAGATCTTGCCTTATCTTTAAAATCTTTTCAGAGAAGAAAGTACAGAAGACATCAGGAAGAAGGGACTGGGGCATGTTGGTCGGAAGAACAAGAGATTTTGATTTTCCTATTAGTTTATCAGAGACAGCAAAGAGTTGTTTGTAGGAAGAACTGTTTGAAATTTCCGAACTGAAATATTTTCTCTTGGCTTCTTTCTGCAAACTAAGCTAAGTATTTTGCTCTGCCACATAGATCATACGATCCATAGGCAACTTGGTGGAGCGCCATGGCGTTCAACTTTGCGCAGTTTGCATTTCCCTTTCTTGAGTTCGTCTGTCATCCATGGCACAGAGAGACGATCAGGAACACAGCGTGTAATGAGCGGCGCATGCTGATCGAAGATCTGCTTCAAACCATCAATATACACAGTCGTGTCAGGGGGATTAGTGTTATTTGCTGCAGCAGCAAAGGCAGAGATGTCAGTGCGAAGCTGTTCAATATTGATTTTTTTAACATTTCTTAATGAAATAGTTCTTTTGGGTCTCTTATTGTACCGAAAAGGCAGACAGCAGAGAATGCAAAATGGTCACCCAAAGCCAAGTCTGTTACACTGGATTACAGAAGAGGTTGATGTTCTTGCACCAAAAACCAGTCCAGAATATGACTATGGCGATGTGTCGGCTCGCTGATGACCTGGTGCAGACTATAAAGTGGCAAATTTGCTTGGCACGAAAGAGGATATAAGAAGTCTTGCAAACTTGTTACAGAGCTCAAGAGAGATTTCATCATACCAATACGAACTTTTTAAACATGTGTGATAGGTATGTCATCAGCTAATAGACGAGAAAAAAGGATTTTTTTTTGGTCTCATTACCAACTGAATTATAATATTATCATAAGTACGGTTAGTACGGTTATGTGAAAAAATATACAGACATGTGGCCACTACACAACAGACATGAAGATTCTATTCAAAGAACAAAAAAGACGTGTTTTGACGAGGAAGTGCATATAGTAAACTTTCAAAATATCATGAGAGTGATGAAAACGCGAAAAAACAGGTAAAGGACGATAACAACGAGCATGAAATCAAGGAACCAGGGAGACAGAGGAGAACAGGGAGTGCACGATGAAATATGATACAACGAGACACGTATGAACTCAAGAAGGGAAATGGTATGGTATGATGCCACATTCAACCGTATACAAGATAATATCAGATGATATAAAGTGATACAACATGATAAGGTACGCAGTGAAATGATATTAAAGGATGAGAGGACAGCATACGATACGCAATGATTACACAGTGGTTGCATGAAAATAAATGAATAGAAGAATAACGTGGTGAACATGTAATGAACACAGATATAAGATAAGCAGATGAACGGTTTATGAATGCAGGGTTAAAGCTCTAGAGCGCGAGCTATCATTCTGAGGATGGTGTCGCTATAGTAACGACTGTATAATGTAACGAATGAAGATGAACGCAAGGGGGGGGGGGGGGGGAGATAGGGGAAGCAGGGCACTGGCCCATGCAACTGATTTCCATTGCAATAATGCTAAGAAGAGCATGGAAACGTTGAACATACTATGTAACAGGTGATTAAATATGTCGGAATATTTAATCACGAACGGATTGACAGTCATGATTTAAAGGCAGCAAGAACGATATGACCAGTGAAATGACTGATAGCCGTCATGCAACCGAATATCAACATTTGGAGTCAAATCATGATAGTCACAGGTTATAAGGAAGATTTTCCTGCAACAAAAGAAACACATTAATACCAAAACATACACAATATAAAGAAAACATTGAGTCATATGGAAAATGCGACGCTGGTTAACAATTCAAATACTAAGAACTATTGTAATGGCTCTGAAAAGACTGTTGGCCACAGACGATAGAAGCAAAATTACAGCAGACATCATCGAGTTCCTTCAGTAACATTGGACACAAGAGAAGGAAATGTCTGCCGACACTGAATAAGCCTCATTACATCCAATAAACATCACACTGCAATAAACATCTGACGTTGTGTGTCACACGATGTGAATTGATAAGTTCTGAAGGTTGGACACATACGAAGAAAATATTGTTTTAACATGCAATGCTGACGTAGCCATCATTCACCTTGTCGTGTATGATACTTAACACACATTCTGTGATACAAGAAGTAATATGAGGCCGCCAACACGTGACCCCATGACGTATGCGATATAACATGAAGCAAAAGGGAGTATGAACAGAAAGCAGTATGTGGCATTGAAGCATAATATTACTGCGTAGAAACCATAGAAATAAGAAGTATGTGCTATTACTTATCAATGAATAATTACTGAGACAAGGAGACAAACATATCCAGTGTAACATATCAATTATGAACACAAGTGAACAACACGATCAACAGATAAGGAGAAGTATGGCATGATAATTGAGCTGTAAACGGATATGAGACTACCAGAGTTTAAGCCTCTGTGTTAACCTCAGATTTGTGACTAATATACCAATGCCGCAGGAGATGAGAAGAAAAATAATTCACCTGGCAACATGTGCGCCTGTTACCGATAGTCCAAGCGTATCGTCCACAGAAATGGATTCCAGTGTAAACTACACTATACCTAACAACAGAGGGCAAACTGAAAACATTAATGCTACAAATCGTTAGAACCACAGTTTTGGTTAAACAGAAAATTCACAGTGCTTATATGTGCACGTGCTTGCGTGTGTTTCTCTGTGTATATATGTGTGTGAGTGCTCTGAGAGTTAAGAAATAATGTAATTTGTTGTGGTCTGTGTTTATGTGCGTGTGTTTGCTTGTGTATGTTGTACGTACGTATGCTCATTAGAGAGAGAGAAAGAACGGAAAGAGAAAGAAAATACGTGTGTGTGTGGTGTGTGTGTGTTCCATTGTACTACGTTTTTATTTTGTCACACTAGTCCATGTGGAAACAAGATTTTCATCGGAAATTGCGCATTGCTATACTGCAACGTCACTGATTCCTTTCCACTCTTCATCCCCGCACCATTTTCTCTAGATTTTGATGCGTTGGTTTTCTTCAACAAAACATTCACACCTGTACTTTTTCCTTCTGATGTTAACATCGATGTTTAACGTGCAGAGTGCACGCAATATACAGAAAGTCGGTTTATTGTCTCATCCAAGATATCGGCGCTCGCCATCCGCAAGAATTTTGATGATGGCCTGAGTGCTGCTTTATTGGTTGAATAGATAACAGGCACTGGGCAGCGCGTAAAAATCCCACGGGAACAAAACCGTTTTCTCTGAAAAAAAATTATGGAACTGAATAGTTCGTTTAATTTTCTTGCTTAGATTTTCTTGTACATGCGTTTTTATCATTTTTACTTGCTTGATTGTTTGTTTTTATGTTCTTTTAGCCGTTCGTTCGTTATTTCTTTTAACATCTATTCACATGTGTGCTTTTAGACGAAAAAAAGATATGTGTGTTGAAAGTAAATAAATAAATAAATAAATAAATAAATAAATTGTGTGTGTGTTTGTGTGTGTGTGTGCGCGCGCGCGCGCGTGCGTGCGTGTGTGTGTGTGAGAGCGTGTGTGCTACGATCATGAAAGTGCCTGTGCTGGCGTATGACAAGTCATCTATTATTATCTGGTGGGGTAGAATGGGGAGAAGAGGATTATCTTATCGAATTAAAAACGTTCAAACAGTCAAGGAGTACTGAAAAACCAAACAGCAAACAAACAGCGGTAGGTGGGAGTTATAGGTATAAAATACCTCACAATGTATAAATACAGAATAAAATCAGTATGTATCTGTTTTAAATAGGTAAATGATGCAGGGAAATAAGGTCGCTATCGCGTTTGCTAACAACACAAAGGTGATTAACTGGTATATGGTCACTGCAGATAATCTGTAAGCTAAAGTTATTGCCAGTAATACCATTATAGTCTACGATGAAAGGGCGAAGGTTACACTGTGCTGTTACTTTGTTTTCTAATATAACATTCATTTCATGTTCAGAGTTATAAAGCGAGTTTTGTACTGCCAGCCCTATTCATTGCTGCGCCTTTAGCTATTCTGTCGACTCAATCGTTATATATGATACCACAGTGTGATGGGATCCAACAAAAAGTAACTTGTGTATTATTTGTTACTAAACAATGAACTGAAAATTTTATCTCAAATATTAACGCAGCCGTCTGCCCACGCAGTTTGCATGCATGTACTATTACGCCACTAGTTCTTAGATAAACATGCCACAATCAGCTGTACCACCCCTAGTCATGAATGTCATAACATCTTTCCGAAACTACTTCCTTGTCAGGCTGAATATCTTTGTTTCTAATTCATTCAAATTTGTTGTACCGTGTATATGTATTTACGCAATATCGAAATGTCCTTTCAAACCAATTATCGATTATTAAAAAATAAGTTCATTTCAACATTGTTGTCGATATGTATGTAAATTTGCAGAGTTAAGGTATTGAAAAAGATTTAGGTTTGAAATATGATGATTTCTTAATTTAAATTTGTGGTTTTTCCCGCAGGTTGCAAAATCACACGAGAAAGGCGCAAGCGTTGGAGAAGGAGAAACAGAGAAAATGCTAACAAAAGAAACAGAGGGGACCGTTGATGTTGGTCTCAACAAAGATGAAAAAGGCAGCAAAGCGAGAGAAGATCAGCTTGATCACAAAGAGAATACTGATACTGAATATCTAGCTGAACATAAAGATAAATCAGAGAAAGCAGAGGAAATGAATGTTCATCTCACAGAGCAGATTGACGACATTGGGAGCAGAGATGGAAATGGGACTTGCAACGATTTCGAAGAAAAACGGCACGAAGGCGTTGACGTTCGAGAGAAAGAAGAGGAAGAAGAAGAATGTGGGTCAGATGACCGAAGGGTAACCGGTCCGTATTCAGGGAATCCGTTGCTAGGTCATGCATCAAATGTTGTGATCACACCGATTGCTACCATGGAGAAACGTCGTGACTTCGGACTATTCATTCGCAGGGCAGATGTAATGGTGGTGGGGGGTCAGTCGGAAAATGGATACTTCATGGATGATATACTGAAGATCCATATTCCCACAGGCCAGGTCTGCAAAACCGATGGCAAACTGATCATCCCTCTGTCTGGCATGCAGGTAGAATGCACCGCCATCCATCAGAATTACTTACTGCAGAGTTTTGATGCTGCCAGCTGTTTTTATGGAGAATAAAGTTTTGGAAACAAAAAATGATTGCCATCTAATGAATTGTACCATGATGGTGAGAAGGGTGGGTGAAGAACATTGCAGACATCGTATGGAAGCTTTTTTCTTGCTTTGAATTGGAATTTCTGCTTTTTAATTCGTCTTTCATCTATTATGTACCTCACTGATACTGCTGTTGCATGAACTGTTCTGTTTTAAATCCTTGATCATTGCCGTTTCACTTCTTCATTGTAACAACTGTATTATTGTCTTCTTATCAGGAGAGACCACATGAAGCCATGGCTTGATGCTCCATGCTTGCCACATTATTATTATTATACTTTTGTGTCATGCTATTTCATAGAATAAAGTTTTGTTTAAATCCCAGAAAAAAAAGAAGAGAACACAGATAATAACAACACCAAAAAGATGTAAATATAGGTATATATGTGTGTGTATGTGTTGTGTGCGTGCGTACGTGCGTGTGTGCATATGTGTGTGTGTGTGTGGTGTGTGTGTGTGTGTGTGTGTGTGTGTGTGTGTGTGTGTGTGTGTGTGTGTGTGTGTGTGTGTGTGATGTAGAACTGTGTAGTGTTTTCTGTTTTGTTTTTGTTTTTGTATTCTGTATGTTCTGCTTTGCGCCATTCCCGCAACTTGTTTTTAAATGCGTGTTTGCATTTTAAAAGTTATAACAATTGCAGTGATGATGTTTTTTTATAATAATGCTTTTCCAAATACATAAGCAAAGGTGTACATTTTTTTTTAACTTTTAAGCTTTTCTCATCACCTATCTCATGTACTAGAACTCACATGATTGTCTCGTCTATTAGGTTAGATATATTGAGTAAATGGCTGTAATTAGTGACAATGCAGTAATGATTCATGAGAATAGGTGATATCGTGGGGTTCCAATGTGAAATGAGATTCTCTGCTTCGTTCCAATCAAACATATTAATCGGCTTCATGTATATATTCTTACCTATGTTTCTTAAAATTAGTTTAACTTCACATATAGATGTATATTTTTATTCTTACCTATGTTTCTTAAAATTAGTTTAACTTCACATATAGATATACATTTTTATATATACAAATACACTTACATGCATAAACACAGATATAGCATCCACTTTCATTCAGCTCAAGTCATTGGAGAGATGTACTATAGCAAATACAATATCAATAGACATTTTTGTTGGCTTAGAAGCATACCAAATACTTTATATTTCTGTTAATATATGACTGTAATTATGCCATTTGAGGGTTAATTCCGTTTGCCACACACTTTCGCATTGTATTCCTTTGTTTTATATCTTTCATAAAACATTCGTTTAATTAAAGACAGCTATTTCAGGTTGACCTGTGCTTAGTTTAAAACTATACATGTATACAGTATGATGAAATCAATAGCACTACCTGTTTTTGTATAGGATTTGACTCCACTGATAATTAAGTTTTCAGTAACTTAAGATTGTGTACATTTTCACATCCATTGATCAGATTTTCTGAATTTTTTCAGAAGCGCTGAACAGTTATATACCGCGTGCGGTTTTTTTTTCTTTTTCTATACCACAAAAAGTACATTTTTCATTGTTTGCAATTCTCATTTCTTTTAAAAGTATACTTGTTGCTATAATTCTATTCATTATTCTAATGTGGAACCATTTTAAGGTTATGTCTTTTGTATTTTTGTACCTTAAGGAAACTTAAATTCCAGTTTACTGTTTTATTAAATCTAACCTTCCATTTATCACAATCGTTGTAAACTTTAGTACCTTTATTAACTGAATATTGCGTTCGTAATGCTATGCATGGGTGCCTTCGATTGTTGCTGGCAGAGTTGCGTCCTGAATGTGTAACAAAATCTACATTTAACAGTACCTTATTCTATATCATCCAGTTCTGGATCTTGACATAAATGTCAGAAGCTTTGGAAAGAAGAGTTGAAAGATTTTCAGGAGATGCACTGTTGTCGAACTGGGAGTCATCAGCATAAAATTACAGTTTCTGTTGTGCTGAATGATGACATTGGCAAGTGGTGAGAAGTAGAATGTGAAGAGGACTGGCCCAAGTACAAAGCCTTGGGGATCTCCATATGCAAAGTTTAACCAGCTTGGACTTAGACTCGTTTACCATGACTGACTGAACCGGCTCGGCAGGTATGACAAAAAAACAATAAAGAGCAGTACTCAGATTCCGAATGTGTGCTCCAGTCGAGATGGTGTAGTCAAAAGTATCAAAGGCAGCAAAAAGATCTAAAAGAACAAGAAGCGGAATTCGGCCACAGTTAGCTGAAAGTAATAAATCATTCATAATGTGATCGAGAGCAGTTTCGGTGCTGTGTTCAGAAGGGTCAGTTGCCTGAAAAGGATGAAAAAGATTGTTGACTGAGAGATAATTATTCAATTATTTCAAAACCACTTTTTCAAGGAGCTTGCCAAAAATGGCACGTATCTTTTTGTTAAGTTTTTCTTCATGTGAACGAACGAACGCACGCACGCGCACACACACACACAGATGCAAGCACACACACACAAATACACACACACGTGGTGTGTGTGTGTGTGTGTGTGTGTGTGTGTGTGTGTGTGTGTTGTGTGTGTGTGTGTATGTATGCAAATTGTTGCTTCACGTATGTGCGTATGCTTGTATTTCAAACATTGGACACAGCAGCAGGGAAATTTCAGTCTTTTTCGCATAATGTTTGTATCTGGTGTTTGTTTGTTTGTAATCTTATGCTTGACAAAGGCCAGTTGGCCGAAAATTTGCGCCTGTCTTGTCTTGTTGTATCAAATACGCGTTTGTATTCTTCTTTCGTGTTTTTTCTGGTTCCTGTTTGCTTGAACGCGGGGAGTCACACTTGTTTTGAACTTTATGCTTATTATCAGTGAACACATTTCGTGAGTGTTTTCCATCCAGAATACGGACACAAGCATTGCAGAGGAGTAATCACCACAAGTCTCGTTGTAAAACTTGTCAAAGGGACACAACTTTACTGTCGCGATGAGTCCCCAGAAGGGATATGAAATGCTAAGCAGCAAGTTAGATTTGCTGGTAGATGACTCACGAACTACATGATATCCATGAACAGTTTTTGATGAGGTCGCCCAAATGCAGACACGAACGTAACATCTCGGGGCTTAACTGAAGTAAGGCTACCCAGCTTGTCGGACAAGTGTTGAATCGAAATGCCTCATTTTAAAATACAGTAAATGAAACTAAATGAATTCAGCAAAATCTGAAAAGCTTGAAGTATACTTATAGTGTTATCATCTCCATCATTACAACACTGCAGATGATCATATGCTTCAATGAATATTACACTGAAAAGCAGATTGATTAAATTAATCGAGTCTGTTCGTCAGAAGTGAATTTGATGGGTTTTATTAACATCATTCATCATTCTTTTGTTGTATATTATACTTAATTACTGAATCAATTAACAGAAATTATTTTAATGTCCTATCAAATAAAAAATGTATCTTTTAGGTGTATTTATGTGTTAAAGCATCTGTGTAGTTCTATCTTCGTTTTACTCGTGTAAGAAAATTTCATGTTCTTTGCCAAATGTTTTGTTTGTCTTTGCTTCAAACCTCAATAAACCACGGAAATTTGGACATGGTTGGCGTGACTTTCACCTTGTGGTCTTTTCCTTACGTGTTGCAATTCTTCATTGATCGAAATGATTTGTGCACAGAGTGGGTTAGCTCAGTAGAACAACATGCATATGCATGCGTATAGCTATGACCACACTCGAACAGAGAAGAAAGAGGAAACCTTTGTCGGAAAATGTTGTAATTTAGACGCATCTGATGAATGTTTGGTGACACATTTTGTTTCCTGAGATACACACACCTCATGTAGATGGCAGTCTGGTTAAACAGAGCCAGTCGTTTGCATGCCAACCTTTTGAGATAATTTGAGATAATATTCATGGAATGGGACTAGCTGCCTCACCTAACCCATTTACTATCACAACTTTATTGGCCATGCGTTTTCTTTGGGTCCAAAATTTGGTATCAATGACAGAAAAGTTTGAAACATTTTACACAGATTTGAAAACGTATCGAAATTTAAGAAAATTTGATTAACAAAATCTTTGTAAAGTTTAAGAGTATGTGTTCATTTATCAGAATCAAACAAAAATATCATGGGAGTTAGGAGCAGCGAACTCTACTCCCAGTATGCAATCAAAACAGAAATACTCTGCATTATCTGCTGCTGGTAAGATGTGTAGGAAGCAGACTTTTTGCCCGATATGTTCTTTCTCTAGGAATCATAAATACAGAAATTTTCGACGAACTCGCATTTGTGAAGCATATAAAAAAGGCTAAATACACAAAACTTGATGAAAAACAACAACATAAAAATGCACGACTTCTTTGACGAGGCGTTAATCAGGAGAAAATCATCTTTGTCCACCAGGCCTGAATTTTAAGTGAATCAAGTCACTTTCAACTGATCAGTAGGTAATACACCATATAGAAGCACCTCTCTTTGACTCTCATGCAGATCTTTCTGTTCACGAGTTAAGCTGAGTTATTCAAGAGGAAAAAAAACCTATGCGGCAACAGTCAAGAAAACAAAACTGGTATGAGGAATATCTTCAAGACATTGCAAGAGGAAATCAACGCCTCAGTGGGGGGAATAACACCAACTGCGTCTCAGACTGCCCAGCAGTTGAGACTCCCCAGTGCTGGGCAGCCTGGAAAACCTCTCCTCCTGCCCCGCCCATCAAGGAGCAATTCCACTGCAAGTAGGGGAGGACCTGAAGTGACAATTGTGGAGATGAAACGATCTCCACCGAGTCTCACAGAGCTTAAACCTTCTCTCCCTGTCGGTGGGTCAGCCAGCAAATTAGACCACCCTTTTAAAGGCAGAGAAAAAGTTCGAAAACAAATTTGGTTCATTGCAGGTAGATGACGATGATACAGACATGGACTAATTTGTCTACTGTTTCTGTCAAAAGACATGAAGAATGTAATCTACTGAAACTCAAAAAATCTCAACTCTAATTTTGAGGAGCTTCAGCTGCTTTGTATAGAGACCTGCAGCCTGTTGTGGTGATCCCGCAGAAAACTTTCTGGAAGATGGGAAAATATTTCCCTTAACGAGATTCATTATTCTTTCTAAACCGGCACAGCCTAGGGCAGGAGGAACGGACAAGTAGTGTGTCTTTGCCCTGTCTTGTATACATTTTTGACACCGTTTTTGCAAGCAGTAGCAGCAAGGGTATCTTTACAGAAAACCATAACCATCTCCGTCTATATCTCTCACATAAAAATGAAATAAAATAATAAAATAAAATAAAATAAAATATAATAAAATAAAATAAAATAACAAAATTAAATTAAATATTAGAATAAAATAAAATATGAAATAAATTTAAACAAAATAAAATAATAAAGCAAAAAAAAAAAATCAAAAAGAAATATAATGAAATAAAAGGATGATCTCATTGATAAAATTCCAAGACCTTTTCCACTATTGGTCGATTTTAATGAACATTTCCCACTTTGGGGTAGTGTGGATACTTCAGCCCGTGGTCTCCTACTGGAAAATACTTTCTCAACGTTAATGCTCAGCACAAAGACACTACCACTTCATTTGCATACAAGTTGTTTAATGTTGAACTCTGTCAGAAATTCTGTCAGCCCACAAAATTTTCCCAGATCGATCATATCTGATGAAGCTGTTGCTGCTGCTGCCTTCTGTTCTGCTATTTCCATTTGATCATTTTCAAAACATTTTTGTGCTGACAGTTCTGTTTACACTGCTGAATTCTCTTCCTCTAGCTTTGACACTAAAGTAGTGTGCCAATCCAAGCATACTTTCTCATCTTTTCAGACTCCTTTTCCACTTTTCAGGCAATTGCTAGCTAAAACATCAGTCACCCAAAGTTTCTGACATTCTTTGAACTCTTTTACTAGTATTACTCTCTTTCTACCTGCACATGGTCAGTCCATTGACTTCCGGGAATAGTTCGGAGGACATTCGGGAAAGACCGAAGGACACTGGGAAAGACTAGATCTGCGGGCTTTGTGGGTTGGCTTCCCACCTTGCCTTTGATAACATGCCACGAGTTTTTCAAATGAAAGATGCTCCCAGGATTCACCGAAAGGGGGAGAGAATGATGAATCCATCGGCACTGACTCCATCACGACTGGAAACGCACAACGGACCATGATTAATGACCAGTTGGAATTTCCGTGTGCGTGTGGAAGGAGATTCACCACCAAACGCGGCATGAAGATCCACAGGACAAAAATGGGCTGTTTGAAGACACATACGAACCAGCAGCAGCGCACTGCGATAGCAGGTGAGACGTTGGATGACCAAGGCCAGGAATTAAACCATAGTGCCAAGGACATCCACGCTGACGGTTCTGATGCGGATTTTGCACAAGCTCTTAACGCCAAACGTGGAAAACTCAATTTGCCGCCTGCCGGTGCAAAAGAACAATGGGAGAAATTAGATGAGGAACTTGTCCTTAAGCTGAATGCGCTAATAGGGAACAGTACGCTGGAACACAAACTTGACACATACGGAGACATCATATACTCTATCTGCAGGGACACTTATGGAGTGAAGCAGCCAAAGACAAAAACGCCTCCCCAGAAATCCCGAAGACAGCAACAGATGGAGAGCATCCGGAGGGAGAAAAGGAAGCTTAAAAAGCGAATGAAAACTGCCTCAGAATTCGAGAAGCAAGGGCTCCTGGAACTCTGGAAAGATCTGAAGGCCAAACACAATGCTCTCAGCAAAGTGGAATCAGCAAGGCGAAGAAAGAGCAAAAAGAAGAAGACTCAAGATCGTTTCTTCAAAGATCCCTTTGACTTTTCAAGAAAGCTGTTTGAACAACCCAAATCAGGGACTCTCACAGTGGGCAAGGAAACCCTAGAGCAGCATCTCAGGGAAACATATTCCGATTCTCAGCGCGAGGCACCACTTGAAATCCAGAATCTGGTTTGGCCTGCAGCGCCAGAAGGAAAATTCAATAACAAACCACCAACACTGGATGAAGTGAAGAACGTAGTAAAGAAAGCCAGAGCCAAGTCAGCACCTGGACCAAACGGAATACCATACCTGCTCTACAAGAAATGCCCAAAAGTGCTCGAGTGGCTCCACAAGATGATTCGATCAGCATGGAGGAACCAGAAGATCAGCGACCAATGGATGAGAGCTGAAGGAGTGTACATTCCGAAGGAGCAGAACTCCAGCAGCATCAATCAGTTCAGGCCAATATCACTTCTGAACGTCGAGGGGAAAATCTTCTTCTCTGTTATGGCAGCAAGATTGACAAAATACCTGACTGAAAACAAGTATCTGGATATGTCAGTCCAAAAGGGAGGCATACCAGGAATGCCTGGATGCTTGGAACATGCCACGTTGATTTGGGATGCCATCCAAAAAGCAAGAACAGAGAAGAGAAACATTGACGTAGTTTGGCTTGATCTGGCGAATGCATATGGATCAGTTCCACACGATATGATCCAGCTGGCTCTTGAAATGTATCACATCCCAGAAAACATCCGAACAATGCTGAGGAAGTATTTCCAAGGGTTCTCAATGCGGTTCTCTACCAAAGAATACACCACGGACTGGATAGACCTAGAGGTGGGCATTGCAATGGGCTGTGCAATCTCTCCCATACTGTTCGTGTTGGCAATGGAAGTCATCTTGAAAGCTGCAATGAAGAGTTCAGGTCCAGTGAATCTGGGAGATGGATACCAGATGCCTCCTCTGAAAGCTTTCATGGATGACACAACAGTCTTGTCCACGGATGAGGAAGAGACACACCAAATCTTAAAGCAGCTGGATGAGCTGGTGGCCTCTTCAAGAATGAGGTTCAAACCTAAGAAATCCCGAAGTCTCTCACTGCGAAAAGGAAAAGTGGCAGATTCAGTCAAATTCATGGTAGCCAACCAAGCCATCCCCACTGTCACAGAAGAGCCAGTAAAAAGTCTCGGAAGATGGTATGATGACTCCCTGAAAGACACACAAAGGGGATGTGAAACCAAGCAAACAGCAGAAGAAGGCCTGAAGAAAATAGATAACTGCGGACTGCCAGGCAAATACAAAGTCTGGTGTGTACAGTTCATGCTGATACCAAAGCTGCTGTGGCCACTGCTAATCTATGACATTTGCACCAGCACAGTCGAAGCAATGGAAGCCAAAATCAACAAATACACAAGAAAATGGCTCGGTGTCCCACCTGGTCTCACTGATGTTGCATTCTACTGTCGTCAAGCAATGCTGAAGCTACCTCTCAAATCCATAGTGGAGGAATACAAAGTTGGAAAAGCAAGACTGTTGAGCATGCTGGAGGAATCGGAAGACAATATCGTGAGATCAGTTCATCCAAAGCTGAGAACTGGCAGAAAGTGGAAAGTCCAAGAGGCTGTAAACAATGCCAAGAGAAACCTCAGCATCAAAGAAATAATTGGACACACGCAAACCAACAGACAGGGACTGGGAGCAACAAAAATGCAGTGGTGGTCCAAAGCCAAAGGGAAGGAAAAAAGAGACATGATCATACAGGAGTTGAAGGAAGAAGAAGATGTCAAAAGAGTGCAGAAGGCAGTCCAGCAAGGTCAACAGGGGCAATGGACAACATGGGACAGTGCACTCCAAAGAAGTCTCAGCTGGAACGATATGTGGCACATGGCTCCTCTAAGGATAAGCTTCCTCCTCAGATCTGTATATGACCTGCTCCCCTCGAATGCAAACTTAGTGAAATGGGGGAAAGCAGACGACCCAGCATGTCCGCTCTGTCAGAAGAAACAAACAGTGGAACATGTCCTAAGCTCTTGCAAAGTAGCGCTAGCCCAAGGAAGGTATACATGGAGGCACAACCAAGTTCTGAAAGTGATCACAGATGTGGTTAGCGAAAAAACCATGACCCCAAACGCACCAATTGCTATGACAACGTTCTACAAAGCAGGAGGGAAACAGGTCTGGCCCGAAAGTGCTATGACAACCAGCACATTGCCAAAGGGTCTTCTGGATGGAGCAGTCGACTGGGAGTGTACAGCAGACCTCCCAGAGTGGAGAAATTACCCAGATGTCATCAGCAAGACAGGCATGAGACCAGACATCGCTCTCCACTCTGACTCCTCGAAACAAGTGATTCTGATAGAACTCACTGTGCCATACGAAAGCAGAATGGAAGAAGCACATATCTACAAGACCGAAAAATACGCCGGTCTTGCCAGCACCCTGAAGAAAGCAGGTCTGCGGGTCAAAATCTTCGCCATAGAGGTCGGGGCAAGAGGGTTTGTGGGCACCTCCGCTTATGATCTCATGAAACAACTCGCCATTTCTGGGAAGAAGAGGACTAGAGCCCTTAAAGCGATGGCAGAGGCAGCAGAAAGGAGCTCAAGCTGGATCTGGGCAAGGAGGAACGAAAAAAGTGAACTTCATAAGGATTAAATTCCCTACAGATGATGTGTGCCCCGTTAGCACATTGGTAAAACCGCGTACCGCAGTTCTGAAGCGCAGAATCGCCCAGGTTCGATCCCCGGCGTGGGAAAATTTTAAAATAAAAAATAAGACAACAGCAGAAGGGCATCCAGGAGTCATGACCTGGATGTGGCCCGGCCCCCCGAGAGTGTAAGGAATTCAGGGCCGAAACACTTGTCTAAAGGGGGTTACTTCTCTGAAGACCTTCTGTTGTCTAGCTCTCCCTAGAGTTTCTTTCTACCTCTCTTACAACTTAAGGTTACCACAATGTTTTTGCCTGGATTCCTGACCATGCTGATATTTGAGTCAGTGAAAAGACTGATT
The DNA here is from genome assembly GCA_030674185.1 of Monoplex corrugatus. Taxonomy (NCBI): domain Eukaryota; kingdom Metazoa; phylum Mollusca; class Gastropoda; order Littorinimorpha; family Ranellidae; genus Monoplex; species Monoplex corrugatus. The sequence continues at coordinate 101,994,547 of CM060305.1, read as the reverse complement.
GCCTCACCAAGAATGCCACAAAGGAAAAGATTTATAAATCATTCATTCCTTACACAAATCTGAAAGCTAGAATACAAACGTATGTGACAAATCTCTGGCAGGAGGACTGGAACAATCAGAAAGGCAACAAACTTTTCCAAATCTGCCCCGACCTTAAAAAGATTGTCCCATCTGTTCCACGGAATCGTAGGAAGAGACAGTGTTATGTAGGATACACGGAGATCACACATCCTACACTCATTCATATTTTCTGAAAAATGACTGAACATTAAACATATTCTTTATAACCCTTTGACTTCTGCATCCTGCCCACCAGCATCCTGCATTGCCAACCACACTAGCAAAGAAAAACCTTAACCCTTCGATTCCCTCACCCTGATGGATCAAGTGAGGGAATCAAAGAGTTAAGCTTTTGTAGTTGCTGGATAAAGTGCGGAGGTCAAAGGATTAAAAGCTTGGACTTACACAATGTGAGACATAAGCACTATATGCGGACTCCTTAAAGGATCTCTTTAGAGATGTTCCTCCAGATGCAATTTTCAAGTTTTTAAAAGAGATGGCAGATTTCATCTGATATGAATATAAGTATAGGGAAAGATTTTCAGGTTATTTTAGACTTGAAAGGATAATCATTAGCTTGGTTTTAACTGTTGTCTTTTTAGTTAAACTTGGGAGTCTTTTTAGCGTGGTGTTAGGCTGTGATATGACTCTAGTACGAACTAGAAGAACAAGACAACCAATATAAGCGCGTATCCAACGAGACAAAACAAAACAAGCGCAAATTTTGATCTTACCCACTGGACGAGGCGGCAGGGAAGTTTTTAGTCCCGTTTTTATTATCCATTGTTTGGTGTCTGTGATCTGTTTGTGACCGTGCGTTCGCGCTTGACAAAGGCTAGTTGGCCGAAAATTTGCGCTTGTTTTGTTTTGTCTCGTTGGATACGCGCTTATATTGGTTTTCTTGTTCTTCTGGTTCGTGTTTGCTTGAATTTCTTACCCACTGGACGAGGCGGCAGGGAAGTTTTTAGTCCCGTTTTTATTATCCAGTGTTTGGTGTCTGTGATCTGTTTGTGACTGTGCGTTCGCGCTTGACAAAGGCTAGTTGGCCGAAAATTTGCGCTTGTTTTGTTTTGTCTCGTTGGATACGCGCTTATATTGGTTTTCTTGTTCTTCTGGTTCGTGTTTGCTTGGGCGCGGACAGTCGCACTTGCTTTGGATCATGACTCTAGTAGTCGGCTGGGCTATAAGCGACATAGAAAGGAGAATACCAGTATGGTTTTACCATCCTGTATCTATATTTAAATCAACCAAACATGCCCGTTTTCTTTTTGCCTTTTTAATCTCCCTTTTTAAGAATAACGGTAGATCATTTCATATCAACTGAGAGGGAGGATGTCTGTGTATCTAAGACATGAATACTGGCAAGATTTTCTCAGCTGTTTATCGGCGAATCTTTACCAACCTGGGACAAAACTCTATGCTGCTAAGGTGCCACAAATGCGTAAGTTTGGAAGTCATGATGCCAAAGTCAAGGTCACACAGGCCAAAAAAGTGCCTAATAGCACTTTTTCATAAGGAAGGATGAACAGCACTTTCTCAGGAACTTCTTAGAGTATTTAAATTCTCTTTGAGACTGTCTACCATTGTCCTTGCTTAACATTCAATATTTGATGCTTCTTAGGGTCATAGTGACCGAAAAAAGCCAGATTTTGTAGCAAAAATAGCAGCAAAAATTTCAAATGGAATTTTCTCAGTTGTTTATGATTTGATTATTTTGACTTTTGGCACAGTCACTGTGTACATTTAGCTAATCTCAACCGTTGTTACAGACATGGTCAAGCCATATATTCCCTTTCTTATCATGAGCGTCATCATGTTATTTTTTGACAACAGCAAACTGAACATAATTGCTTCCATAGCCTTGATTCACGGTTGCCAAAGCTGAAGTTTATCCAGGCTTTCTCATTTTTCTTATGTCAAATTACAGGATTGCTGAAAAGTCTAAATCTCAACATGATTCCAAACTTTATAAGCCAAATGTAAATCATACTTGATGTGTATAGCTTATAGCTGAATTACAACTGCCAATAAGACATTGTTTAACTGACCGCAAAATTATTTTCAAGGTTCTATAACAAAAACATTCTCTTATTGTTCCTAGGTTCTTATAGTAGTGCACATGTGTAAATGAGAAGACACAATCTATGTGACCTCATACATTTTTTACATCACATTTTCTACAACACTGAAGGAATAGAGCCAAAGCATAGATACCTTGTAGTTACAGTACTATTATCGTCCTTTCTTCCTATGAAAATAAAGAGCATGTGATCTCCACCTCCCCAATATTAAGATGCACACACACATACCCACACACACACAGACAGACACATGCGTGCGAGTGCACAAAGACATACTTGCACACAGAAACATGCACGCACACATGCACGCATATTTTTGCGTGCATACGTACATCTTTTCACAACTATCTCGTTCTACAAAAGTAATTGGAAAACAGAGGGTTGAAGTATTCAAAGAAAAAGGGAAATTGTTAAAATGGCTCAACCATCATGTCAAATGCTTGTCAAAAACTACTGAAACTATGCCTATCTGTTTTGTTTTCGTGTTTTGCTGGATATTGTTGTAATTTGGGGTTTCTTCTGTCTGTAAATGTGAGTTATGAGTACATTACATTATTTTCACAAAACATATCTGTATGCACTTTACATGCACCCAAGACACACAGCAAAGAGCTACAAAACACGAATGTGCCTCTCTGCTTCATTCTTAATAAACTTTGAATATTACGTTTACTTTCTAGTCATCAATTTGCCTTTATCATTTGAGTTCCAGAACAAGTTATCAATCACAGCACTGACTATATCTCTGTAACTGTACAAATATGGATACTGGCAGTTACCCTAAACCAAGGATAGTGTCATGCCTTGTGCAGTGATTTCTTGCTGTTAAAGTTTTGAGATTTCATAACTCAATTATTCATTTACGGACAAAAACTTTTCAATTTTTCTTTTTTGTTTTCTTTTGTATTGTATTTAATCATTTATTCTTTGGTGACATATTTTCTCCCAGAAAAACCTCGAAATATTAATCATAACCAAGACTTGCATTGTCACATCTCATTTCAATATGAATAGTACGCCCTGCCTGATTTATATAAAATGGATCATTGGCCCAGACATATCAAGTCATGCAGGTGTTATTTCAAACTCTGTGTGTGTGTGTGTGTGTGTGTGTGTGTGTGTGTGTGTGGTGTGGTGTGTGGTGTGTGTGTGTGTGTGTGTGTGTGTGTGTGTGTGTGTGTGTGTGTGTGTGTGTTTGAGTATTGGCTACCACACACTGTCAACACAGATAACTGAAATATTGCTTTGCTGTTTGCTGTTTTAATTTCTATAAATGAACTATAATTGCATTTGTGTTCGACATTTTGGCAAAAAACAAGTCAAAACATTTTTTATTATACCCAACTGAAGACATGCAGGTCATAAAAAGTCACGGAAGTAAGAAAGCAGAACAACAGTTAGTAAATGCAGCATACAGGCACGGCATCTTCTCCTCACAGAGTTGTGAGATTCTGGCAGACAACCTGTGGGATGCGAGTCCATTCCTGCTGAAGAGCCTCATCATCATCATCATCATCAGGTGCCCTGCCGCATAGCGTTGGCGATCATGGACTTCAATCTGCCTCTATCTCTCGTTGCCCCTAGCATCTCCCCCACCCTCCTCATCCCCAGCCACTCTGCAAGTCCATCCAGCATTTTCTCTCTGGGTATACCCAGTACTCTCTTTCCCTCCAGCTTTCCCATTGTGACCAGGTGCTCCAAATCCCCTTTCCTCATAAAATGGCCTATAAATGTTGCCTGTCTTTTCCTAATCTTCCTTATGAGTGATCTACTTGTGTCTGCCTCCATCAAGACTGTCTCGTTTGTTTTCTTTGCTGTCCTTGGAACCTTCAACATTCTTCTTAGAAACCACATCTCGGCTGCCTCAATCTTGTTCTGGCTTTGTTTGTGACTGTCCATGCCTCGCATCTGTACAACAGTATTGGTTCTATATAATATTCAAGAACTCTCTTCCTGATGTTTATTGATAGGCATTTGTTGGTAAGAATGCTTGTCATCTTCTTGAATGCTGTTTTGGCTTGGCCGATTCTGCTGGCTATTTCTGATGTGCATCTGCCATCTGATGAAATGATTATTCCCAGGTATTTGAATTTATCAATCTGTGTCAAGGGTGTGCCATTTGCTGTTATTTTGCATGAGGGGATTTCATGTTTTTTACTGATCCCCATGACTTCAGTCTTCCTGCTGTTTAGTTCCAGCCCTTACCTTTGCTTTCTATTTCTAGTATATTCACAAGGTTTTGTAGGTATCTTTCACTTTCTGCAATTAGCACGGTGTCATCTGCATATCGAATGTTGTTTATCATTCTCCCTCCAACCTTTAATCCAGGGTCTTCTTCTAGGTTTCTCATGATGTTTTCGCTGTAAAGTGAAAACAGATCTGGTGACAAAACACAACCCTGTCGGACTTCTCTTTTGATATTTTGGAAAGAGCTTACATTGTTTTCTATTCTCATTGCAGCTGTTTGTTCCCAGTACATATTTCTGATTATTCGTAGATCTTTTTCATCAACATTGAGTCTCTCCAGTTGGTTGATCAATTCTTCATGTCTTACCCGATCGAAAGCCTTGGTGTAGTCAACAAAGCATAAATACAAATCCTTATTCATCTCATTTGACCTTTCTATGATAGTTCTTAGGATGTATATGGCATTAATAGTTCCTTTCCCTTCCACAAATCCACACTGTTCTTCTGCTATTTCTCTTTTGATTCTATTCCTTGTCCTCATCTCTGAAGAGCCTGTTCAAGGTAATTCATGTTGTCCATGGGCATACTTGATGGAGGCCATAACTAGAAAGGTTGAAGACAGTGTTTGCTTATTGCAGACAATCTACTATGGCATAAAAAATGTACGAGGCCTAGAGTTGTCATATTGGATGGTGAAGAATTGTCAATGTATGGCGACAATAGGCTTCCCACATTCCTGCTTGCTACAACAGGTAAATATGACAACAATTTTAAAAATGTGACATGTCCAGTATTCACAGCCCAAGATGTCCCCAAACATACTCCCCACCTAGATGGTGACGCCAAAGGACATTCTGTGTTTTTTTGCTCATACATGTCTATTATTATCTGTAATTAAAACTGTTTTGATATCAACTGTTGAAATTTCCAGCTAAAACATCAAACAACACAGATTGAATTTTTCTTATTTGTTTCTCAGCATATTATTACATGTACAAAAGTTTTCAAATTTTTCCGGGTGGTGAGTTGGTGATATAGTTAAAATTTTACATGACAAAAGGTGTAAGCAGAGGAAGCAGGTTTACAGCAAATGCTTTGAAGTTTACACAGCAGAGGTTTCAGTTTACAGACAGAAACAAAAGTGTGATCATGTTAGTTATAAATAATATGATCAAAGTCATAGTGATGGTTTCTATTTCTCACATTTTTTTCACACAAGTCTAACATAATTGTTATGTTAACAATATACCAATTTCAGACAAAACATCAAACAACACAGATTGAATTTTTCTTATTTGTTTCTCAGCATATTATTACATGTACAAAAGTTTTCAAATTTTTCCGGGTGGTGAGTTGGTGATATAGATTTTGTTAACACCATCAACAACTGGTTAAACATCTGTATTAAAATTTCTTCCCATTTCTGGACAATGTGACTGAAGAAATGGATTGGTTCATTTAAATCCATACATTCATGATAAATTTGTTGTATTTGGTTGATCAAATTTGGGTGATCAAATTTGGTAAAACTGCATCCCTAATCAGCTGAGAAAGCCCTGCTGGGACATTGTCTGGTTTCCCTTTTATTATAAAATTAAAAATGCACTTAAGATTAATATGATGGTGTTGGGCAGCATACACTTTTTAAAAAATCTAAAAAAATGTATGTTTTTCGTAACTATTTTGAAAACAAAGTGGTCAAACCATTTCCTTTGTTGGAGCTGTTTGGTCATGTTTTAGTGTGAATAAGACAAAAAAAATTGTAACTAAAATAGGATATCATCATAGACTGTTTTCATTATGAAATAAAATGTTAGATATGCTTGTACAATCTCTTTCGTACAGCTCTTGTATCTAATGAAAGAAAATCCAAATTTTGGTAAACATCTATCTCAAAAAGGACCAGAAAATTTTGCGGACACAATTTCTATTCTAGTCGTTTTGTTAAAAATATGCCAATGTTCTCCTAAATTTTCTCAGGCATTCATGATAATTGGAGTAGACCTATGCCTCAAATTTAGATAAAAAATTCAAAACAATTACACAAAAACTTCTTTGTGACTAAATAAATTCAAATCAGAGATAAAATTTACCTACAGGATATTGATGCTGCACATCAGTCTGAATAAATCTCTTAACTACATAGTACAGTTGGCTTTTTTTCATTTAAAGAAAGATTAAAAAGCAATCAATTACCACCAAACCAACGAAACTTCAAACGCAAACTATAAATTGTGGGTCTTAGCTTTACACCAAGGTCAAGTTTGAAAAAAAACTATTTTATATCTTATTTGCTAACAACACGCTTGTCATAATAAATTTCATTTAGTCTTCCTTCCATTACAAACATTTTGGTACTGAATTAATCTGTGTATACAACTAAAGTTTCTACTGATTTATTAATATTCACGTAGTATCAAGAACAGGTTCATAACAATTCTGGTACCCACCAATACAAAGATGAATAAGAAATAACCAAATGTGAATACAAATTTAATGATAAAATCTTTGCACAGCTCATGGTGAAACTAAAATACGATATCATCATAGACTATTTTCATTGTACACTTTCATTATGAGGAAATAGTTTGTCTGTGCTTCATTCGTATGTTCAGACTTTTTACTATGATGTCCATCCATCTGTTTATAAACTTTAAAGGTGGTATTTACTGCTTAGTTTTGCTCATAGATCCAGTGAACATTTGTGTTTTTAATTCAAATAAGGAATGACTAGATGGAATACAAGATTTTGAATAATAAAGAATACAACAGATGACAGAAAAAAATGTAATACATACAGAATAAAGTGTTTACAGTAATCTAAACATTAAATCATGTTTATACTGACTTTACATAACTGAGACCATGGACTCAAGGAAATATTCAAACAAAATTTGGCAAAAATCTCTACATATCAGCTGAGCTAGATATAAACTGTACTTGGCATAAACCTGGTAGGAAAATTTACAACATAAGCCCGAAACAAACACAAGACACATAAACACAGATGGCTTATCAGGCAATATGACATCAGAAACAGCAAAATCAGTGATATAAAAGTAGGGCGGCAAATCTTCTGCTGTTTTTACATCAAATATATAATTCTTTGTACATCAACTCGACTTTGATTCAAACAGGCTTATAAATAGTGGAGATGTAAATACGTATCATGTTTATATTTCTATTTATTTATAGTAATCTAAACACTAAATCATGTTTATACTGACTTTATGTACCTGAGACCATGCATTATTATATTTAGTATCTAAATCTGGTCAGAGTCTATCAACAAATGAGTATGAAACCCTTGCTGACAGTTCAAATTTAGCTCAGCTGTTCATGTATGGATTTTTACCAATTTTGTTTGAATACTTCCTCGAGTAAATAGGAATGCATAAGCATGGTTCCATGGTCCAAAATGTAAACACATATTTTCCTGAAGATAAGATTTAAAATGACATCTGAAGAAAATTTGGAACAAATATATTTCTTAAAGTTTAATTAAGACAGATCAAGGTAACAATTACACAATTCATATGCAGTTATCTACTATGATTTTTTGGTCATTCATCAATATGTTCTGATTTAACTTATACCCTATACCCCACATTATAGTTCATTGTCTAGCTATCCAAGGTCACAACAAATATGATCCAATATTTCAACTGCAATACTTTATGATGTAAAAATGATTACTTTATTAAATTTCTGCTCTAATCTGAATCAAATCAGTGAATCTGAATCAAATTACAAATTTCATGCTAACAAACTGTTGAAATCAGTGACATTTAGTGCAAATATCACATGAAACATATATAAAATATGAAATATAAATAAAAGGAGAGGATTTCATAAGAAATGGCATCAAGCTTTAACTTTTCTTTGGTCTCAAAATGAAGGATTTATGCTTCTTAGACTCTTTATGATTTGAGTTAGGTACAAGAAGTAATAGTTTTCTTTCAAAAATATATTCATTCCATGACATTTGCTCTGGATATCTGCATAAATCTATTTACTGTTCCTTCTGCTTTTGTTCGTGTTTCGTGAAATCACACTTTTCTGGTTTCATGGGTCATCACACACTCCATTCCATATTTTCAGTTGTCACATGGTTTTACATCAAATCTGTCCTTGTTCCATATACCATTTTACTGCATTTTACTGCCAGTAGAAACACTGAACAACATGCACAAAAACATGCAGAACATTGTACATATATTTTGTTTATGCATATTTAGCTCGTTCGTTTGCCAAAGCAAGTCTTCGAATGTTCCCGATGCAGCCTGCAGACGATTCCTGTAAGTCTTCATTTGCAGCTCCAACCATCTTTAGTAAAGGCTGAAACATAGAAGAGTAAGGATTTTTACATCACATGTTTGATTACAATATTATAAATGGTGATTCTCATTATTGGCTTGGATGATGTGATTAGTTATGCAAATCAAATTTTAAGTTTAAAACAACAATATTAATTTCTGACAATATGTACTTCTGAACTGCTAGTAAATCATGTCTTCAGAAAGCATAAACAAATGCATAAGCAACTCACATTCAAATTTAACTATACTGACAAAACTCTAACAAGTAACTTTCTGGAAAGTTGGCAAATCACAACTACTAGTATCTGTAGTTTACTGCTAAATAGTTCAGTTTGATGACTGAACATGACAGAGGGAGGGAGGGGGAAGAAAGATGTTTACTCTGTCTAGATGGTGACATAATAAATTATCAGTATCTATATTAAACCAGAATAAGAAGTGTAGCAGATGGCTTCACAACAGTCCTTTTTTTTTTTTTTTTTGACGGCTTTACAACAGTCCTTTTTTTTCTTTCTTTATTTACTTACTTTATTATCTATGAGGAGTATTCGGGCATTCGATTGTCGCAAGATGAATTATATACAGATGCAATGGTAAGGTCAAAATAGGTTAATGCTGATAAAGCAACCCACAATAAGTGTAGAAAATAGGAATGAAACATGTTTTAAAACAATATATCATGTAAACTGATTAATACTGTTCAGATATCGAAGCATTTTTTATTTGAATATAAAAAGAGAGTGAATTGTGATTGTGTATTTCTATGTATGAAAACAAAATATAAAGCTGGTTGACTAATACAGATATTTTCCACTTAATAACGTTGTTGATATGCAGAAAGTGGCTGATATCTTTGAAGTTGGATACACACACCAGCTCAAATAATTTTGCACATATTTTGCACAAAATCAGGATTTTATGTAAAGTGTTTGTTTTTTATTATACTTATCAAATCAAGAACTATAATAAACCATTAATGAAAGAGGTCTTTTGCCTCTTATATGACCCAGAGTGACCTGCTTGTGACTTGCCTCGACCTATCAGTGGCCTTCCTGCTCAGTGAGTGCTGAATCTTCTATTATTCATTTTCTGTCCCTTTAGAAGTCCATTGTGGGAGTCAGAGCAAAATGAGTAAGGATGGATAGGATGGAGTCTTGATATATACAGGGATTGAAGAAAAAATCATGTTAACTTTGCGTACACCAAATCAACCATGGCTGAATTCAAATAATGGTGGAGGGGTGTGTCACCCTTCTGGTTCAAGCTGTGAAAGCAGCATTGCTGCCAATCAGAGGAGCCATAGGGGGTGATATCACTAAGATAGTGACTGATGACAGGGTTCTCTAAGCACCAACATGCTACTGCCAGGATGTCCCTGCGTGGGGCACAAAGAGAAAAGCTGTGGAAGAAGCCAAGGCCTGAATTTCATGAGCCCCAGATTCAGAATGTTAATATCCCTGTTTGGTAAGCCAGGGAGATCATCTGACTCATCTACTGAGATACTGTTGTCGTAGAAATGCAGTGCTCCTTTCTCAGTCCATGGCTTTACATTTCTCATTTATGGAAAACATTTCTGGCACAGTTCAATCCCAGTATAATTTGAAGGAATGCAAAGTACAAAGAAGAATTCTGACTGACTTGTCATCAATGTCAGTCAAGGGTCGAATAACCAGTTGTACGATTCTTCTGGGATTGTTTTTTTTTTTTTCCCTCTGGTAGGACAGGATGATGGAATTGTTCTGGTAAAAAGCAATGGAGTCTTCAGCTCTACTCAGACCATGAGATTCGCTCACACGCCTACCTGTACGAAAGGGTGAGTAAGAAGGCTATTTTTGCTCCAAGCATGGAGGGCTCTTAAGAGGACTCTTCTAAATTAAAAATGTTGAGGGTGAGAAAAAGGTCTCAGGCTGGGACCTGATTAGGATGGCTGGGACTGCAAGGAAGCCAATCCTCAAGGCATATCCTGGAAAGGGAAGCTCCCCAAGAAATCAAGGCCCCTAACCTGTCTAATTATGGTGTATATGGCCAAATATCACCACAGGTGGGGCCCACTGCCAGTGTTTGTGTGGAGCAGAGATGGACCATGAAATTGGCTATGTGTACATCGGTGGGACGGATAGGATACGGGTTCTTGGAACACAAGATACCTATGCTTTTCACTTGTAGCGTACAAAAATTCAGTACCCTTGTATCTGGCCACCACTTGGGAGTTCATGAGGTGGTCCTAGCTGCTGTGCAGACATTCCCTGCTGTACAGAAGCAAAGTGAGAAGATCCATCAGCTGGCGATTTTTATGAGTCAACTTGAGCAAGTTTGTCTGAAGAGGTCTCAATATACTGACAGTTTGATGGGTAGCCCGGGGAAAGAGATTGACAATCCAGTAGCCAAAGTTGCGCTGGCCAGTGTAAACTATTGGGATCCTCCCCTGTGTTCTAAAGCCTCACTTTCCTGATTACCTTTAAGGAATGAGGATCAAAAGGAGGATGAGAAGGAAGATCAGAAAGAAGGTGCAGCTGAGGAAGGAACTCCAATCCAATGAAAGTCTTTACTGCCTCAGTGTCTGGCTCAAACACTGGCGACATGTACAGTGGGAGGCGTTTGTTAAATTTTTTTGTCAAGATTTATATGGGGATAAAACTAGCAGCTTCATAACCAGCAGAAGACATCTGTTCAGAAGCCATTCTATTTGGAGTATGCAGAATGACCTGCTGAGGGAGTCCACTCAGACGATCATTTTCTCGGCTCTGTGTCTTGCACACTGGGTCTTTTGTGCTTGTGGCACCACAGGAGGATGGCTTCAACTTGAAAAAAGAGGTTGTCCAAGTGTGTCCTCCACTCACAGTAGGAAACACCTGGACTGAGCAGCCTAATAGAAGAAAATGGACATGGATGAGTCCAGGAGATAATACCAAAAATCAGATTGACTACATCCCGATCAATAAAAGATTTAGAAATTCTTTGCTAACAGCAAAAACACTATCAGGCGCAGACTGCAACAGTGACCATAATCTTGAGATGGGAAGATTTTGGCTGAAATTAAGGAAAAAGAAACAGACCAAAAGCAACATCAAACTAAATCTTGGGCTCTTAAAGACAGATGAAGTGATACGTAAAAAATTTAACGTAGGCTACATGTTAAAAAAACAAATTCAATGCTCTAGAAGACACTGGTGACAGTGAGGAACAATGGACAAAGTTGATAAACTCAATAAATGAAACTTGTGAAGAAATCCCTACAGTAGATAGTACAGCAAAAAACAACTGGATGACAAAAGAAATTCTAGGCTTGATGGAAGAATGGAGGAAGGCAAAGGGAAATGAGGAAATATACAGGAAAGATAGGTGCAATAAAGCTAAGGAAGCTCAGCTGAAAACAAAATGGAAAAAAATAGAAGACCGACACAAAACGGATCCTCAGGTTATGAAGAATTGAAGAAACTGTCCACAGGAAAAAGATATGCACATCAAGTGGTTTCTTAAAATCGAAAGATGGTATGCTTTAGATAGATGGGGAGAGAACATTACAGACCTTTTTGAAGATAACAGAAACAAAGAACACATTATAAGGCAGAACGTTGAAGGACCACCCATAATGAAAGATGAAGTTAGAGCAGTACTAAAAAAAGATAAAACCAGGAAAAGCCCCAGGACCAGACAATATTACTGCAGAGATGACTGAAGCCCTGGAGGAATTTGGTATTGAAAAAATAACAGCCCTCCTAAATGACATTTATGACACTGGAAAAATCCCCAAAGATAATATGTCAAAATCAATTTTTATTGCACTTCCAAAGAAAACAGGGGCTATAGAATTCGAACTCCATCGCACAATCAGCTTGATAAGTCATGTAACCAAGATCCTATTAAGAATAATCATAATCAGGACAAGAAACAGAATCAAAAGAGAAATAGCAGAAGAACAGTGTGGATTTGTGGAAGGGAAAGGAACTATTAATGCCATTTACATCCTAACAACTATCATAGAGAGGTCAATCGAGTTGAATAAGGAAACATATTTATGCTTTATTGATTATACCAAGGCTTTCAATCGGGTAAGACATGAAGAATTGATCAACCAAATAGAAAGACTCAATACTGATGGAAAAGATCTACGAATAATCAGAAATATGCATTGGGAAGAAACAACTGCAATGAGTCAGGCAAGGTTGTGTTTTGTCATCAGATCTGTTTTCACTTTACTGCGAAAACATCATGAGAAACCTAGAAGACCCTGGTTGGAGGAAAAATGATAAACAACATTCGATATGCAGATGACACCGTTATAATTGCAGAAAGTGAAAGGGACCTACAAAACCGTGTGAATATGATAGAAATAGAAAGCAAAAGTAAAGGGTTGGAGCTAAATAGCAAAAAGACTGAAGTCATGGTAATCAGTAAAAAACATGAAATCCCCTCATGCAAAATAACAGCAAACGGCACAACTTTGAGACAGGTTGATAAGTTTAAATATCTGGGAATGATCATCTCACCAGACGGCAGATGCACATCAGAAATAGCCAGCAGAATTGGCCAAGCCAAAACAGCATTCAAGAAGATGAATTTTTCTTACCAACAAATGCTTATCAATTAACATCAGGAAGAGAGTTCTTGAATATTATATAGAACCGATAATGTTATACGGTTGCAACAAGCAAAGCCAGGACAAGACTTAGGCAGATGAGACGTGGTTTCTTAGAAGAATGTTGAGAGTTCCATGGACAGCAAAGAAAACAAACAAGACAGTCTTGATGGAGGCAGACACAAGAAGATCATTCATAAGGAAGATTAGGAAAAGACAGGCAACGTTTATAGGCCATTTTATGAGGAAAGGGGAATTAGAGCATCTGGTCACAATAGGAAAACTGCACGAGGTAGACCCATGGAAAAAATATTGGACAGACTTGCAGAGTGGCTGAGGACAGAGAGAGTGGAAGATGAAATTGCGGCAACAAGGGATAGATGCATATGGAGGGCCAAGATCGCCAACGCCATGTGGCAGGGCTCTTGATAATGATGATGATGATGATGATGGGCAGGGCATACACAGCCATGCCTGGAAGCATCTTCACACCAAATTCTTGGTGATCTTGGGTAGGTTCCGGCCAAAAATAGAGCAATCATGTCCCATATTGCAAAAGTTAGAGATGGTATGACAATTAACTGCTCTTTATGATGTTGTTCAGTTGAATCCTGGCATTTCTTGAATACTGCTAGTCTGAAGATATAATCAACATGTGACAACAGCAGTTTGTGTTAGATTCAAACACTTCAAAGATCATAAATCAGTCATTGTTTTTAAGAAAATGTCTGATGCCATATATTCCTTCCTCTTTCAGCTTATTGTACTTGGTTATCAAGTTACCCACCTTTATTTTTTCAGTACAGAAAACAGTTTTAAATGTCAATTCACTCAAGTTCTTAGGTGTTATACAATTATAAAATGACATAAAAGCCTTAAATGTAAGGGCCCCAACAGACTGTTCTTCATAAAATATGCAGCAAATGCTGGTCCAAAGTTTTCCTACCCCATGAATGTTTGAGGGCATATATATGGTTTACTCCACCCACCTTGCATTATACTTTTTGTGGCAATCTTTCCACTGATTTCATTCTATTTTCCATTCCATACGATTAAAACACACTTTTTATAACATTTGCATACAAAATGTGCCCTAACAATCAAAGCAATAGTTCTTTGTGACCCAAAATTTGAATAGCATTTTTACTTCTGAGGATTTATTGTTATAATTAACGGTCTCACAGTTCTTTATGTCTTGAGTAAACCAAGCACAAAGTACTTCAAATTCAGGAGATTCCATATCATCTTAAAGAGGTGGGGGGGCGGGGGTATGTTCTCTTTGACCTTCTTTGGGGAGTACCTCAGCCATACCGTTTTTTTTTAGTTTGTTTTGTTGTTTTTGTTTTCTATTTATGAATAGGTCTGAAACTGCACACAGGTCAAGTGTACATACACATTTTTCTCCTATACATTATCTCCTATACATATAAATTGGATATGACCAACAGGGAAATTTTGTTCTGAGGGATGAGTCTGATACATTTATTGAGTTGTCTTCCCTTATCAGTATGACTAGAATCTATGAAAGAAGATAAAAAGTAGAGCAATATTGGATTTTTTTATGTGCACCCCTGTCTACACTAAACCATTCTATAATCAACTGATTTTATATATTTCTATAAAAAAAAGTTTCAATCCAATGACAAACTCTTACACCAAAATGATAGGTTCTCAAGATGAGCATAAAAGCCAAATCTAGTGAATCAAAAAGTTTTCTGAAATCAAATACAAAGTAACAAACTAGGTATGCAGTTTAGATTTAAGTAAGTATCAAATCATACATTAATCTTTTAATGTTTCCTATGTATCTGTCTGCCATAAAACCTGTTTGGTCTTCACTGATGGGTATTTGTAAAACATTTTTATTCTGTCTGAAACACATGCTAAGGAGATAATAGTATGACAACTTTTTTACATTTTTTTTGAGCTTGTCACTTTTGGGAATGTAAGCATCAAGCCTTCCTTCTGCTTTGTAGAATGTTGTCCACCTTGTATGCCTCATTCAACAAAGAACCCTGCTAGTTTCCAGAAATATTTTTAAAATTCTGCACTATATCTGTCTGTACCCGTACTTATGCCATTGTTCACATATTTCATGCTAGGTTTGCTTCAGTACTATCCAACAATTGGTTTTCTGCATTTCACAGTTAGTATGGTGTTCTAGTAAGATTTTCTATTTCTCAATCCACAGTATATAAATTTTTATAAAATATCTGACTTAATGGTGAGTCTTTAGTGTCTCTTTTCTTACACAAACATTTACTAAAAGACCTGACTTCATTAAGAGTATCTTGCTATTTTCTAAAGTAACACCTTCTTTGTTAATCAATTTCATCATCTTTTTACTCACACAATTCTTTTTTTCTGAGATGATAAAAATTTTTAGAATGTTCCCCCCATCTACAACCTATCTTGCTTTTGATTTAAACAATACTGCCTCCTTTCTTTTGTTCCAAATTTTCCCAAGTTTTTTATCTTTGTATTTTTTGTTGTTGTTATTGTTGGAATTCCACTATTCTATGTCCTGTTTTATTTTCAACTTTTTCAAGAGTTTCTATATTTTCAGGAAGTCTACTTCTTTCTGTTTTGTTTTCCTATTTTTCATTGTGGCATAAGCTATGGTTTTTGAAGTACTTTCTTGTACAAAAAAATCTACAAAGAATTTGTCAGGAATTTTTATATCTGATGTCAAAATTTGTCATTTCATCCAAATCATACAATGATTAACTGCATATTCGTATTAGACTAGAAATTCCTTCATTTCTTTCTTTCACATACTCATATAATGATTAGCTGCTTATTTTCATATTACACGAGAAATTTCTTCACATATTTCTTTCACATATAAAGCCCAAATGCAAAGCAAATACTGCTTGATAATCTTTATTTTTCATTTCAGAAAAAATAACTTACCTGTACTACTCCTGCTTCATGCATGGTAATACAATTTTCAGGATTTTTTGACAGCTGGAAAAGAGACCGTGCTGTAGACCGATGAACACTTTCTTCCTTTGACTTCAGGTAGCGCACCAGGGGGGCCACTGCACCTTCTTTGCCAAATGCAGTGCGATTATTGCCCCAATTACAACAACGGGCTATTGCCTCTGCCAGGTGTTGCCTCAGTTTGTCGTCATTCTGATAATGAACAAACAAATAAAATTGTCAGATAATTACCTGTGCCTTGAACTTTAAAATCTTGCCATCACATAAGATACAAAATCTTAGAGGCTCATGGAATCTGCTGGATAATTACTGGCAAATTTGAGCGGTGCACCTTATTAATTGTCTAAGCACAGAGGATCTCCTTGTAAACAAACTAAGACCTCCAGACTTGAGCGTTATTGAACAGAATTCAGAGTTCATTTGATAAAACTGCACAAGAAAAAATATACCTTTCTTATGTATGAAATAAAATGCTCAGATACTTCTATCTGAATGTGTGTCAACATGTGTCAGACAGTATGTGTGTATGTACGTGTGTATGTCTTGTGTTTAGCAAAATCCATGTGATATTTTATAAGAGTGGTTGCTTTTGTTTTTTTGCTTAATGACCACGAACGTACATACATAAATAAGGATAACAGATTTTTTGCAGGTTTTTTTTTGTCCAACCCATTCACATTATATCTATTAACTTTTCCGTGCTTCTCATACAGTGTTGAGTACACTATATCTCATATGAAAATTGTAGTCTAGAATACTGAGTGTGTAATATTAAATAGTGTCATGGTGTGTGTGTGTGTGTGTGTGTGTGTGTGTGTGTGTGTGTGTGTGTGTGTGTGTGTGTGTGCGTGCGTGCGTGCGTGCGTGCGTGCGTGCGTGTGTGCGTGTGTGCGTGCGTGCACACGTATGCTCTCTCTCTCTCTCCTTCTCTCTCTTTATCTCCCTCTCTTCCCCTCTTTCTCTCTGTCTTTCTTTCTTGTTCATTCTATCTTCATGGAAACTCTCTCTCTCTCTCTCTTTCTCCCCCCTCTCCTCCTCCCTGTAACTAGACATGAGTGTAATATATGTGGATTTATTTTAGCATTTGCACATGTTTACAGCAAATTGTATTCACAATTTGTTAATGCACTTGGGTGCCTATCTAGCAGGTCTCCTATGTTTTTCTGTCACTTTCAATGCGGACCGTATTTTGTATTTGATTATTACTTCTATAGTATTTGTTACTGGCAGAAAGTTGAGGCTGACTGTGTACTTCATGACCATGAAGCATCCCACACAAAGCAAAGCCCCTTTATCTCAGTAGCTAAATGATGCCATTCCATCTCCTGCCCGAGTCGTGTCAACTGGTCATGTCTTAAGCAAAAGTCTAATGAGATCACAACTGAGAGACTTTGCGCTTTCCCCTTTCTTTTCGCCACATATCCACTTTGACACCAGGGACTGCCAATGAACTGCCAGCTGAACTTGTACTATTTAATGAAAACATTTTAATTGGTGACCAAATTATAACACCTGCACAATGGATTAAAAAAATGTTGTTTTTTTGTCCCAATGCTCTATGCCCTCCTCAACTGCTGCAGAAGCTGGCACGGTTTCCACAATGTAATGACAATGAGGATGACAATGATGAGGATGACAATCATGATGCCATGGAGTTCCATCTAGGATTGAGACTGTGTGACAGGGTTGTACTCTGCGTTTCCTATCACAATTCATCCTGGAGTCGACTAGGCCTGAGAGATACAGACACCTGCAGTGTTGGTCAGAAGATTTAAGCAACACCCTCAATGACGCATCTGTAAAGTGGATGAGGTTTCACTGAGTGGTCAATCTTCCCAATACACCCGTAGCATGCTTAACTCTAGATAGTAGCCAGTTAGAGTCGAAAAATACCACAATGATTTTTTAAGGGACTGATGGGGTTTGAACCAACAACTTTCCAGTTGGTAGTCCACTGTATTAACCTCTACACATCGGCAACTGGTCACAATGGATTAAAAATGTTATTTCTTGTATTGCACACTTCTTGAACGACATGTAAGTAGATTTGCTGCTGCAAATATCAGATAGAAGCAAGTTTGGCAGTTGCAGGTATGTGGGGATATGAACCATCCCAATTACAGCTGTCCCATCTTCAGTGAAGCAAGACTATTCAGCCTGCTGATTGAATGTTGTGTGTATGCTGACTCCAAGCTATGCTTAATTAGAAATCATAACAATGACTTCACATTGTCATCTGAAACGTTTCAATGGAAATCTTGAATCAACAAAAAATTGCCTGTAATTTCACACAGCAGATTTAAATGCACAGCGAAAATAATGTTGTTAACATTATACAGAATTAAATAAACATGGAGAAGGGCTGTGATTATTAAGTTCCCTTTCTGTGACATTAATCTCAACTGATATCAAGTGCTGACTGTTTAACTGATTAGGGCCAATCTGATTAAATCATTTGAAAACCGACCAATCATGCATTCACTGACACAGACAGCCGCAGTGATGATTACCAGGAACACAAGTTGGCACGACCTCTCTCTAGTCACATTATTATTATTATTATTATTATTATGAACATTTAGTACGCCTAATCAAATTAATGCCCTAGGCGTTTACAATGGCAAAACATATAACCAGAATCACAAGCACACACACCCACAGAAGCACCCACACACACACAAACACACACACACACACACAAACACACACACAGCATGACATGCAAATACAATGACACATTGACACTAAGACACTATAATGTCACCATTACATTACATGGGGGGAAGGGGCAGAGATTACCAGTTTTGGGAAACAGGTAAGTTTTGAGGGAGCGTTTGAATGTGGACAGAGAGGGTGAGTATCTAAGAGAGCGAGGTAACTGATTCCAGATGGTTGAAGCTTGATAGGAAAAAGAACGCTGCCCAAACCTTTTAGTGCGGACTATGGGGATACTATAGAGACGGGTATCAGATGAGGACCGCAAAGCTCGAGATGGCGTGTAGAGATGTAACAGATGGGTGAGATACTCAGGACAGGAAGACTCAATAGATTTGAAGCAGAGGCAGGCAATCTTGTAGGATATTCTTTGCTGAACAGGGAGCCAGTGGAGAGAACAGAGCAATGGCGTAACATGGTTAAATTTTGAAGAGCGGAAGATGAGACGGGCAGCATGATTTTGAACTTTCTGAAGTTTGTTAATGAGATGAGAGGGGGAACCAGAAAAAAGAGCATTACAGTAATCGAGACGGGATAGAACAAATGCACAGACAAGAGCCTTTGTCGTGTCTTCTGAGAGGAGGTGGCGGATAGAAGCAATTCGGCGGAGTTCAAGAAAACAAGTCCGACAGATGTTGCTCACATGCTGGCGGAAGGACAGGGTTTGATCAAGAGTTACACCAAGGTTACGGGCAAAATGGGAGAGAGGGATAGATGAGTCAACAAGTGTGACAGAGGTTGGAAGAGAGGGGTGATTTTGGAGTTTGGGTGGGGTGATCAAGATCAATTCGGATTTCTCTTCATTTAATTTCAGTTTGTTTTCAGTCATCCAATCCTTCAGGTCAGCTACACAAGATTGGGTTTTCTGGATCATGATGGGAAGGTCAGGGAGAGGCCCAGAGACATACAGCTGATTGTCATCCGAGAAAGAATGATGCTGAAGCAGGTGTTCTTGGACAATAGAGGAGACAGGGTAGGTGTAGAGAATGAAAAGTAGGGGGCCCAGAACAGATCCTTGTGGCACTCCGTAAGTCAGACAGGAAGGATTAGAAGAAAGACCATTGACAGAAACTACTTGCAGACGATTGGTGATGTAAGAATGAAACCAGTTCAAGACAGTATCATGGAGCCCAAAAGAGTGATGTAGACGGGAGAGAAGGATAGAGTGGTCAATAGTGTCAAAGGCAGCAGATAGGTCCAAGAGAGTCAAAAGTGATACGTTGTTAGAGTCGAGAGTAGTCAGTAAGTCGTTGCAGATTTTGAGAAGAGCAGTTTCGGTACTATGTCCAGAACGGTAAGCAGACTGAAGGGAATAGACAAGGTTATTGGAATGAAGGTGGTTTAACAGCTGGTCAAGAACAACTTTCTCTAAGACCTTGGAAAGAAAAGGAAGATTTGACACAGGTCTATAGTTTTTCAAATTCTCAGGGTCAAGAGTCGTCTTTTTTAGAAGAGGTCTTACAATTGCTGACTTGAAAGAAGAAGGAAAGGAGCCAGTTGAGAGGGAATGGTTAATGATCCAACAGCAACTACAAACTAACTGCTGCCTTCACTGGACTTTAAAGCTGTTTTATTGCTTATATATGAGAATCATGCTAAATTTGTGAAGTCTACAGACACCCCCATGTAAAAATTCATCTGCTTTTATCTAAACAACCAATGGTTTGAGTCGTGTGCAATCCAAATATTACTGGGCTGTACCAAGTTTGTAACTCTGTGTTCACTGAGGATTGTTAAATGTTGCACAACCCAATTGCTGTTTCAAAGCTTGTGACATTTTTATTTTTATCACTTTTACCATATCTTTCACAACTGAGCATGGATTTGAGATATGATCTGAAACATCCACACTTTTGCTCCTATCTAGGTTAGCATCTGAATGTGGTACGATGCGAAAGATAAAATCTGAATGTGGTACGATGCGAAAGATAAAACTAGTCTTTGCTTTAAGCAGTTCAGCAATGCCTGCCATTTTATCTGATTCAATAAAACAAATAGGCAGTTGTATTTTATCATATTTCTTCTTCCTGCAGAATTTCAGATACTCATGTTGATTTATCAAGACTTCATTGATTGCAAAATGACTGGCACACTGAGAAGGATATCCCCAAACCATTGGTGTGTTGACTAGCCATGGCATCACATGCATCACTACCAAGTCAAACCAGTTGTGAATTGAAAACAGGGAGGTTCAAAAGGACAACACAATTAACCCTTCGACTTCCACACCGAATTCACCAACTGCCAGAACTTAACCCTTTGATTCCCTTACCCTATCCACTAGCTTCCTGCAGGTAGCGGTAGATGGGGTGAGGGAATCAAAGGTTTTACTTTTTTGCTTTGCTAGCATGGTTGGCAACTGAGGATGATGGTGGACAGGGTGCAGGAGTCAAAGGGTTAACAGGACTACTAACTTCCAGTCAGCTCATGCATTATTTACAGCAAGCCTTACAATTTTAATCTACTGATGTTTTATGTGTATTAAGATCAATCTTGAGACTGATTGTCTCAACTGATAATATTATAACTTATTTCTACTACTATTATCACAGCTGATGTACCATTTTACAAAATTCATATTATAATGTGGTGATTACTACTGAAGATATGAGACTACCGTTTTCATGTGGCTATTATTATTGTACAACTGGAACCGCCATATTCTGCTAAAGCAAGGATGCAAAGAATTTAATGCATTTGAACATCACCACAAAGTCTACACAATAAATTTCATATAGTGTATGGAACTTGTGTTCAATAGGTTCCCTCTTCTAATATAGTTTCTGTTCTCTTAACACAACAGGCTACTGTATGTTGAGTATTGGTTTTGATGACACACTTCCCATAGTAAAATATTGTTAATTTGTTGTCGCAAATAAGCATTTACTGCCATAACTGGCTAACAGCTGTCCATTCAAATGCTGTTACTGATGAAACAGCTTACAATGACAGAACAGAACAGCTTAAAATGACACTGCACAATTCTGCCCTCACCTTATCTAAGGATTTTCTTAAGTTTATGCTGTCAAACACACAGTGCATTATTTTGCCCTATCTAGAAGTTATTCTATGCTCATGCTGTCGAATAACTCTTTGTCCTATGTTTATAAAGTACTAGCGCTTTTGAGTGTAAATTCAGACTCCACATATTACTGTATTACTTTAATATCTACCTGTGTTTTGGTTAAGCAGAAAGGAAGCAGATTGGTTCAGACATTCACCTGCAAATAGTTTAACTCCAGGTTCTAGGGTTCACTTCTCATTGAGGCCTCAACTTTTCCCCTCAGTTTGAACAGAAAATCGAAATTACCATCTAGTCCTTTGGAAGGAGAAGAAAAAATGAGTCAGACCCGTGTGCCTTGTGACCTATGCATGCTTAAAGATCTCACAGCAGTAGAAAATCATGAAGAGCAGGGCATTTGCACAGCTGCCTTGGCATAAAATAGTTGTGAGATAGGTTCATTTGCCAGGTCCCTACCCCAGAAGGCCATTTAGCCCTTCTGAAGTTTTGGTCACACACACACACACACACACACACACACACACACACACACACACACACACACACACACACACACACACACACACACACACACACTCAAAAGGTATGGTGCTGCACTGCAGCAATGCGCTCTCAATGGAAAAAGCAGTCCGAGTTTCACATGGCAAATCCATTGTAACAAAAGAAATGAATATGAATACGAATAAACTGGCATAAAAGAAATGAATATGAATATGAACAAACTGGCAATCAGACTAATGTAACCCATCAACTGTTGCTGATCTACAAACATTACGAAAAACAGAAAATAGGGTGTGGGAAACAGCAAGGCAGAGTGAGCGAAAGAGAACCGAGTGGCAATGGACATGGGAGAAAGAGAGAAAATGAGAGCATAAGTGGAACAGTGTGTGTGTGTGTGTGTGTGTGTGTGTGTGTGTGTGTGTGTGTGTGTGTGTGTGTGTGTGTGTGTGTGTGTGTGTGTGTGTGATAGAGAGGATGATAGCTTGAGTCGAGGGTCAGGTCACATGCCTAACAGGCTGAGTGCGCCCTAGCTCAGCATCTTGTGTGTGTGTGTGTGTGTGTGTGGTGTGTGAATGTGTGTGTATGTTTGAATATGTATTTGTGTTTAAGAGAGAGAGAGAGAGGAAGAGAGAGAGACAGACAGAGTGTATGTGTGTGTATATATATATATAATTATATATATATATATATATATATATATATATATATATATATATATATATTTATAATATATACATATACATGTGTGTGTGTGTGTGTGTGTGTGTGTGTGTGTGTGTGTGTGTGTGTGTGTGTGTGTGTGTGTGTGTGTGTGTGTGTGTGTGCCAGCATGCATGTGCGCGTATGCATGTGTATGTGCATGAGCACTGTCTGCTCTATTCCTGTAAAGGGCAACAAGGATGCTTTTGACCCGGACTGTTTGCACCGTATAAATGAAATATTACGATTATGACTATGATTGTTATTACACACCCACACCCACACATACATACATATATATATCTCTATATATACATATATCTATATATATAGATACAAATACATATTATACAAACATACACTCACATTACATATATCATACACACGTATAGACTGACAGATAGATAGATACAGATGATAGATAGATAGATAGATAGATAGATAGATAGAAACAGATAGATAGATAGATACATAGATCATCATCATCATCAGGTGCCCTGCCGCATGGCGATGGCGATCATGGACTTCCATCTGTCTCTGTCTCTCGTTGCCCCTAGCATCTCCCCCACCCCCCTCATCCCCAGCCACTCTGCAAGTCCGTCCAGCATTTTCTCCCTGGGTCTACCCGGTGCTCTCTTTCCCTCCAGCTTTTCCGTTGTGACCAGGTGCTCCAAATCCCCTTTCCTCATAAAATGACCTATAAATTTTGCCTGTCTTTTCCTAATCTTCCTTATGAGTGATCTACTTGTGTCTGCCTCCATCAAGACTGTCTCGTTTGTTTTCTTTGCTGTCCATGGAACTCTCAACATTCTTCTTAGAAACCACATCTCAGCTGCCTCAATCTTGTTCTGGCTTTGTTTGTTGACTGTCCATGTCTCACATCCGTACAACAATACTGGTTCTATATAACATTCAAGAACTCTCTTCCTGATGCTAACTGATAGGCATTTGTTGGTAAGAATGCCTGTCATCTTCCCGAATGCTGTTTTGGCTTGGCCGATTCTGCTGGCTATTTCTGATGTGCATCTGCATCTGATAAAATGATCGTTCCCAGGTATTTGAATTTATCAACCTGTGTCAAGGTCGTGCCATTTGCTGTTATTTTGCATGAGGGGATTTCATGTTTTTTACTGATCACCATGACTTCAGTCTTCCTGCTGTTTAGTTCCAGCCCCTTACCTTTGCTTTCTCTTTCTAGTATATTCACAAAGTTTGTAGGTCCCTTTCACTTTCTGCAATTAGCACGGTGTCATCTGCGTATCGAATGCTGTTTATCATTTTCCCTCCAACCTTTAATCCAGGGCCTTCTTCTAGGTTTCTCATGATGTTTTCGCTGTAAAGTGAAAACAGATCTGGTGACAAAACACAACCCTGCCTGACTCCTCCTCTTTTGATGTTTTGGAAAGAGCTTACATTGTTTTCTATTCTCATTGCAGCTGTTTGTTCCCAGTACATATTTCTGATTATTCGTAGATCTTTTTCATCAACATTGAGTCTCTCCAGTTGGTTGATCAATTCATCATGTCTTGGTGTAGTCAACAAAGCATAAATATAAATCCTTATTCATCTCATTTGACCTCTCTATGATAGTTCTTAGGATGTACATGGCATTAATAGTTCCTTTCCCTTCCACAAATCCACACTGTTCTTCTGCTATTTCTCTTTTGATTCTATTCCTTAAGCTCATCATGATTATTCTTAACAGGATTTTTGTTACATGACTCATCAAACTGATTGTGCAATGGAGTTCGCATTCTATGCCCCTGTCTTCTTTGGAAGTGCAATGAAAATTGATTTTGACGAATCTTTGGGGATTTTTCCAGTGTCGTAAATTTCATTTAGGAGGACTGTTATTTTTTCTATGCCAAATTCCTCCAGGGCTTCAATCATCTCTGTAGTAATGTTGTCTGGTCCTGGGGCGTTTCCTGGTTTCATCTTTTTCAGTGCCGCTCTAACTTCATTTTTCATTATGGGTGGTCCTTCAAAGTTCTTTTTTATAATGTGTTCTTTCTTTCTGTCATCCTCAAAAACGTCTTTAATGTACTCTCCCCATCTATCTAATATTTTGTCCTTTTCCATGATGAGCGTGCCATCTTTCGATTTCAAGCACCCAGTCGATGTGCATGTATTTTTCCTGTGGACAATTTCTGTACATACACTGAGGATCCGTTTTGAGTCAGTCTTCCATTTCTTTGCACTTTGTTTTCACCCAAGCTTCCTTAGCTTCATTGCATCTATTCCTGATCTCCTTGTTTATCTTCCTGTAGATCTCTTCGTTTCTCTTTGCCTTCCTCCTTTCCTCCATCAAGCCCAAAATTTCATTAGTCAACCAGCTCTTTTTTGCTTTTCCATCTGCCCTAGGGATTTCCTCACAAGCTTCATTTATTGAATTCCTCAACTTTGTCCATTGTTCCTCACTGTCACGAGCGTCTTCCAGAGCACTGAATTTGTTTTGAACATGTACATTAAAATTTTTTACGTATCACTTCATCTGTCTTTAAGAGTCCAAGGTTTAATTTGATGTTGTTTTTGGTCTGTTTCCTCTTCCTCAATTTCAGTCTAAATCTTCCCACTACAGGATTGTGGTCACTGTTGCAGTCTGTGCCTGGTAGTGTTTTTGCTGACAGTAAAGAATTTCGAAATCTTTTGTTGATCAGGATGTAGTCAATCTGATTTTTGGTATTATCTCCTGGACTCCTCCAAGTCCATTTTCTTCTGTTTGGTTGCTCAAACCAGGTGTTTCCTACTATGAACTCATTCATCTGTGCCCATTCTACAAGTTTCTCACCCCTTTCATTTTGTGTACCAAGGCCATGAGGTCCAACTATATCCTCCACCCTATCCTGTCCCACTTTAGCATTAAAATCTCCCATTATTACAGTACCGTCTTGTGATTTACATTGGACTTTGGCCATCTCTAATACTTCGTAGAAGTTGTCGATGTCTTCCTGAGTACTTGCGGATGTTGGTGCATACACCTGAATGATGTTGATATCAAATGGTTTGCCTCCCATCCTGACCAGCAAAACTCTGTTGGAAACAGCCCAGTATCCCTTAACTGCTTTTGATTTGTCTTTGTCCATCATGATGCCTACTCCTCTTTCATGTGAGTTACCACCAGAGTATATCATAGACAGATAGATAGATAGATAGATAGAGATAGATAGATAGATAGATAGATAGATAGATAGATAGATAGATAGATAGATAGATAGATAGATAAAGATTAATAGAATGGTAGGAAGAAAAAACAACAAAAACACACTGGACAGAAAAGGGGAACCCAACAAGAAAACTCCTCTGTCGCAAAGATGAGATGAGATATATAATTTCAACATGTAGTATCTCACTGTCAGATACTATATGTTCCATACTTTAAAAGTCATTCTAACTGGTACTGCTTACAGTGAGTGTTAATCTGGCCAACATTGGAACAACACCATGATCTGTAATGACTGCCAGATTCTCTTCATCTTTGGCGATGTTGGCGATGGCAGCACAAACTGCTGCAAGCACTTCTTTATCTTCTGATTTAAGAAGTGACACAATCAGCTCCAAGCCCCCAACAAAGGATCGAACCATTTCACCTGCATCCTGAAAAAAAAAAAAGATACATTATGACAAATTTCCAGGGGTGTGTGTGTGTGTGTGTGTGTGTGTGTGTGTGTGTGTGTGTGTGTGTGTGTGTGTGTGTGTGTGTGTGCGTGTGTGCGTGCGTGCGTGCGTGCGTGCGTGCGTGTGTGTTGTGAGCGTGTTTGTGCTTGTGTGTGTGTGTGTGTGTGTGTGTGTGTGTGTGTGTGTGTGTGTGTGTGTGTGTGTGTGTGTGTGAGTTTGTGTGTGTGTGTGTGAGTTTGTGTGTGCGTCTGTGTGAGTGTGCGTATGCCCCTTTCACAGGTTATTTTCAAAGCATTTATATTGTATATTGAGTCTCTCCAGTCGGTTGATCAATTCTTCATGTCGTACCCAATCGAAAGCCTTGGTATAGTCAACAAAGCATAAATACAAATCCTTAACTGGAGACTCGATGTTGATGGAAAAGATCTACGAATAATCAGAAATATGTACTGGGAACAAACAGCTGCAATGAGAATAGAAAACAATATAACCTCTTTCCAAAGCATCAAAAGAGGAGTCAGACAGGGTTGTGTTTTGTCACCAGATCTGTTTTCACTATACAGCGAAAACATCATGAGAAACCTAGAAGAAGACCCTGGATTAAAGGTTGGAGGGAAAATGATAAAGAACATTCGGTACGCAGATGACACTGTGCTAATTGCAGAAAATGAAAGGGACCTACAAAACCTTGTGAATATACTAGAAATAGAAAGCAAAGGCAAGGGGCTGGAACTAAACAGCAGACATCGCTCTCCACATCGCCAGACATCGCTCTCCACTCTGACTCCTCGAAACAAGTGATTCTGATAGAACTCACTGTGCCATACGAAAGCAGAATGGAAGAAGCACATATCTACAAGACCGAAAAATACGCCGGTCTTGCCAGCACCCTGAAGAAAGCAGGTCTGCGGGTCAAAATCTTCGCCATAGAGGTCGGGGCAAGAGGGTTTGTGGGCACCTCCGCTTATGATCTCATGAAACAACTCGCCATTTCTGGGAAGAAGAGGACTAGAGCCCTTAAAGCGATGGCAGAGGCAGCAGAAAGGAGCTCAAGCTGGATCTGGGCAAGGAGGAACCAAAAAAGTGAACTTCATAAGGATTAAATTCCCTACAGATGATGTGTGCCCCGTTAGCACATTGGTAAAACCGCGTACCGCAGTTCTGAAGCGCAGAATCGCCCAGGTTCGATCCCCGGCGTGGGAAAAAAAAAAAATAGACAACAGCAGAAGGGCATCCAGGAGTCATGACCTGGATGTGGCCCGGCCCCCCGAGAGTGTAAGGAATTCAGGGCCGAAACACTTGTCTAAAGGGGGTTACTTCTCTGAAGACCTTCTGTTGTCTAGCTCTCCCTAGAGTTTCTTTCTACCTGCACATGGTCAGTCCATTGACTTCCGGGAATAGTTCGGAGGACATTCGGGAAAGACCGAAGGACACTGGGAAAGACTAGATCTGCGGGCTTTGTGGGTTGGCTTCCCACCTTGCCTTTGATAACATGCCACGAGTTTTCCAAATGAAAGATGCTCCCAGGATTCACCGAAAGGGGGAGAGAATGATGAATCCATCGGCACTGACTCCATCACGACTGGAAACGCACACGGACCATGATTAATGACCAGTTGGAATTTCCGTGTGCGTGTGGAAGGAGATTCACCACCAAACGCGGCATGAAGATCCACAGGACAAAAATGGGCTGTTTGAAGACACATACGAACCAGCAGCAGCGCACTGCGATAGCAGGTGAGACGTTGGATGACCAAGGCCAGGAATTAAACCATAGTGCCGAGGACATCCACGCTGACGGTTCTGATGCGGATTTTGCACAAGCTCTTAACGCCAAACGTGGAAAACTCAATTTGCCGCCTGCCGGTGCAAAAGAACAATGGGAGAAATTAGATGAGGAACTTGTCCTTAAGCTGAATGCGCTAATAGGGAACAGTACGCTGGAACACAAACTTGACACATACGGAGACATCATATACTCTATCTGCAGGGACACTTATGGAGTGAAGCAGCCAAAGACAAAAACGCCTCCCCAGAAATCCAGAAGACAGCAACAGATGGAGAGCATCCGGAGGGAGAAAAGGAAGCTTAAAAAGCGAATGAAAACTGCCTCAGAATTCGAGAAGCAAGGGCTCCTGGAACTCTGGAAAGATCTGAAGGCCAAACACAATGCTCTCAGCAAAGTGGAATCAGCAAGGCGAAGAAAGAGCAAAAAGAAGAAGACTCAAGATCGTTTCTTCAAAGATCCCTTTGACTTTGCAAGAAAGCTGTTTGAACAACCCAAATCAGGGACTCTCACAGTGGGCAAGGAAACCCTAGAGCAGCATCTCAGGGAAACATATTCCGATTCTCAGCGCGAGGCACCACTTGAAATCCAAAATCTGGTTTGGCCTGCAGCGCCAGAAGGAAAATTCAATAACAAACCACCAACACTGGATGAAGTGAAGAACGTAGTAAAGAAAGCCAGAGCCAAGTCAGCACCTGGACCAAACGGAATACCATACCTGCTCTACAAGAAATGCCCAAAAGTGCTCGAGTGGCTCCACAAGATGATTCGATCAGCATGGAGGAACCAGAAGATCAGCGACCAATGGATGAGAGCTGAAGGAGTGTACATTCCGAAGGAGCAGAACTCCAGCAGCATCAATCAGTTCAGGCCAATATCACTTCTGAACGTCGAGGGGAAAATCTTCTTCTCTGTTATGGCAGCAAGATTGACAAAATACCTGACTGAAAACAAGTATCTGGATATGTCAGTCCAAAAGGGAGGCATACCAGGAATGCCTGGATGCTTGGAACATGCCACGTTGATTTGGGATGCCATCCAAAAAGCAAGAACAGAGAAGAGAGACATTGACGTAGTTTGGCTTGATCTGGCGAATGCATATGGATCAGTTCCACACGATATGATCCAGCTGGCTCTTGAAATGTATCACATCCCAGAAAACATCCGAACAATGCTGAGGAAGTATTTCCAAGGGTTCTCAATGCGGTTCTCTACCAAAGAATACACCACGGACTGGATAGACCTAGCGGTGGGCATTGCAATGGGCTGTGCAATCTCTCCCATACTGTTCGTGTTGGCAATGGAAGTCATCTTGAAAGCTGCAATGAAGAGTTCAGGTCCAGTGAATCTGGGAGATGGATACCAGATGCCTCCTCTGAAAGCTTTCATGGATGACACAACAGTCTTGTCCACGGATGAGGAAGAGACACACCAAATCTTAAAGCAGCTGGATGAGCTGGTGGCCTCTTCAAGAATGAGGTTCAAACCTAAGAAATCCCGAAGTCTCTCACTGCGAAAAGGAAAAGTGGCAGATTCAGTCAAATTCATGGTAGCCAACCAAGCCATCCCCACTGTCACAGAAGAGCCAGTAAAAAGTCTCGGAAGATGGTATGATGACTCCCTGAAAGACACACAAAGGGGATGTGAAACCAAGCAAACAGCAGAAGAAGGCCTGAAGAAAATAGATAACTGCGGACTGCCAGGCAAATACAAAGTCTGGTGTCTACAGTTCATGCTGATACCAAAGCTGCTGTGGCCACTGCTAATCTATGACATTTGCACCAGCACAGTCGAAGCAATGGAAGCCAAAATCAACAAATACACAAGAAAATGGCTCGGTGTCCCACCTGGTCTCACTGATGTTGCATTCTACTGTCGTCAAGCAATGCTGAAGCTACCTCTCAAATCCATAGTGGAGGAATACAAAGTTGGAAAAGCAAGACTGTTGAGCATGCTGGAGGAATCGGAGGACAATATCGTGAGATCAGTTCATCCAAAGCTGAGAACTGGCAGAAAGTGGAAAGTCCAAGAGGCTGTAAACAATGCCAAGAGAAACCTCAGCATCAAAGAAATAATTGGACACACGCAAACCAACAGACAGGGACTGGGAGCAACAAAAATGCAGTGGTGGTCCAAAGCCAAAGGGAAGGAAAAAAGAGACATGATCATACAGGAGTTGAAGGAAGAAGAAGATGTCAAAAGAGTGCAGAAGGCAGTCCAGCAAGGTCAACAGGGGCAATGGACAACATGGGACAGTGCACTCCAAAGAAGTCTCAGCTGGAACGATATGTGGCACATGGCTCCTCTAAGGATAAGCTTCCTCCTCAGATCTGTATATGACCTGCTCCCTCGAATGCAAACTTAGTGAAATGGGGGAAAGCAGACGACCCAGCATGTCCGCTCTGTCAGAAGAAACAAACAGTGGAACATGTCCTAAGCTCTTGCAAAGTAGCGCTAGCCCAAGGAAGGTATACATGGAGGCACAACCAAGTTCTGAAAGTGATCACAGATGTGGTTAGCGAAAAAACCATGACCCCAAACGCACCAATTGCTATGACAACGTTCTACAAAGCAGGAGGGAAACAGGTCTGGCCCGAAAGGGCTATGACAACCAGCACATTGCCAAAGGGTCTTCTGGATGGAGCAGTCGACTGGGAGTGTACAGCAGACCTCCCAGAGTGGAGAAATTACCCAGATGTCATCAGCAAGACAGGCATGAGACCAGACATCGCTCTCCACTCTGACTCCTCGAAACAAGTGATTCTGATAGAACTCACTGTGCCATACGAAAGCAGAATGGAAGAAGCACATATCTACAAGACCGAAAAATACGCCGGTCTTGCCAGCACCCTGAAGAAAGCAGGTCTGCGGGTCAAAATCTTCGCCATAGAGGTCGGGGCAAGAGGGTTTGTGGGCACCTCCGCTTATGATCTCATGAAACAACTCGCCATTTCTGGGAAGAAGAGGACTAGAGCCCTTAAAGCGATGGCAGAGGCAGCAGAAAGGAGCTCAAGCTGGATCTGGGCAAGGAGGAACCAAAAAAGTGAACTTCATAAGGATTAAATTCCCTACAGATGATGTGTGCCCCGTTAGCACATTGGTAAAACCGCGTACCGCAGTTCTGAAGCGCAGAATCGCCCAGGTTCGATCCCCGGCGTGGGAAAAAAAAAAATAGACAACAGCAGAAGGGCATCCAGGAGTCATGACCTGGATGTGGCCCGGCCCCCCGAGAGTGTAAGGAATTCAGGGCCGAAACACTTGTCTAAAGGGGGTTACTTCTCTGAAGACCTTCTGTTGTCTAGCTCTCCCTAGAGTTTCTTTCTACCAGGAAGACTGAAGTCATGGTGATCAGTAAAAAACATGAAATCCCCTCATGCAAAATAACAGCAAATGGCACAACCTTGACACAGGTTAATAAGTTTAAATACCTGGGAACGGTCATTTCATCAGACGGCAGATGCACATCGGAAATAGCTGGCAGAATCGGCCAAGCCAAAACAGCATTTGGGAAGATGACAGGCATTCTTACCAACAAATGCCTATCAATTAACATCAGAAAGAAAGTCCTTGAATGTTATATAGAACCAACACTGTTGTACAGATGCGAGGCATGGACAGTCAGCAAGCAAAGCCAGAGCAAGATTGAGGCAGCCGAGATGTGGTTTCTAAGAAGAATGTTGAGAGTTCCATGGACAGCAAAGAAAACAAATGAGACAGTCTTGATGGAGGCAGACACAAGTAGATTAGGAAAAGATGGTAACATTTATAGGCTATTTTATGAGGAAAGGGGAATTGGAGCACCTGGTCACAACGGGAAAGCTGGAGGGAAAGAGAGCACCAGGTAGACCCAGGGAGAGAATGCTGGACGGACTTGCAGAGTGGCTGGGGATGAGGAGGGTGGGGGAGATGCTAGGGGCAACGAGAGGTAGAGATGGATGGAAGTCCATGGTCGCCAACGCCATGCGGCAAGGCACCTGATGATGATGATGATGATGATGATACTGTATATTAATAATCACTGTAAAGATATCCATATGACTCATAATTCATCATACACTCTGGCTGTGCATAACATGAAAACTCACATTACATATGGTGAAAACTGGTATTAAGGAATTTTAACATGTAAACGACTGAAATCACACCTTGTTATGTTTTGGAGATAAATGCCTTGGCAGACCCTCTGTCTAAGCACATCTAAAAGTATCATTTCTAGAAAATCCTGTTAGTTTTGTATTGTTAGTATCATTGTTTCTGTTTGGTTTTCGACAGCGTGTTTGACAACATCGGCAGAATAAATGTGAAATGTGTACCTTCAAACTCTCTCTCTCTCTTGACTGGCCTGGTCATGCTAACAGTAACTGAGAAAGATCAGATATGATTCAGTTTTCAAGGAAATAGTTTTGATGAGAATAGTGAATAGTATATGTAACTGCTGATTGGGAATGCTGAATAGTTTATGTAAATGTTGATTTGATAGAGAGTTCAAGGGTTTAATAAATGCATTATTATTCATGGGCTAAGGAATGGATTCAGTAATATTACTACCATTAAATTCATACAACTGTATGGGCCTATAGAGTGAATAATGTAAGAGTAATATTTCCATGTAAATTCCAATTTAACTGGTACACTTACCATATCCACCTTATACGATAAGGCACACAGTTGCTCTACTTCTCGCTAAAACCCAATAGAAACTGCTGAGAATTCAGTGTGAAGACGCCCCAAGGCACACAGGCCCTATTCACAATGCCTAGGTCACACATAAACCTGTTTCCTCTTCTTCTTTTGCAGAGACTGAATATCTAAAGGTCCATTGTTCAATCCTGGGTTCAGGCACAGAACATGATCCTCCGTGGGCTGGTGGATTCTTTTGATAGAGCCATGGATTCAAGATATATCTCGATTTCAATGCCAGCTCTCAATTATTAAAAAATTGGCCTGTTCGCTGCCAATCTGAATATTTCCATCATTCTGGTGGTATCAGTTTAGTGTTTCATAGGTTCTTTTCCTCCTCCCTCTCCCTACCCATTTCAAAACCTTGCCTGCACATACAGTTTTGCACAGGCTCAGAGTGTCTGTCAGCTAATTGCTGGCCAATGTGGGTGGAGCACATATGGAATTATTCAAGTGCGATGAATCCCTCTTGAATAAACTCAAAAACTCTTTTCTGAAGTGTTGGGGGAGACCACAAAGGGATGGCTGGGTGGGACTGAGTTGGATAAAGTCAGTGTACTAGCTAAAGAGAAATTTACGTGGAATAATTCCTCTTTTAGCATTACATATTCTACCATATCCAATTTCAGCTGAATTTATGATTAGATGAATGATGTGATCTCTTGTCCTGGTCTGAAAGCTGCCTGGATGCGCTTGAAGACAGCATTGGCCACAACGAAGGAGGTGCGAGACTGACCATCTGAAGAGGAGACCATGAGGTCTCTCAGATAATAGTTAGCCATAGCAGATTCCCAACACCAACAGAAAATGTATCTGGTGGAGATGAAGCAGCGGAATGCACCTGAAGAAGAGAGTGCCCTGTGTTCATAACCTTGGGGGTTCTGGGAAAGTGAGGATTATTAGATTCCTTATAACCCCTGATGACTGTTTTCGAGCACAAGCATGGTATGGTGGTTGCTGCAATATCCTTTGAATATCCTTCATGGAGGGAAATGAGAAATCTCCATAGGGTGGAGCATCTTGGGACTGAGTGTTCTAAGAAGTGCTTGACACAGTGGATTGGGCACAGGAAGTGTTCCTCCCCTCTCGCATTCCTGAGGTTTAGGGTGGAGATGCAGTAAGACTTTGGGTGGGAGCTGGGTTGTTAGTCTTGGCCAGGAATTCTGGCAAGAGTGTGATGGCAAGGCTTCCAATGGAATAGAAAGCAGCATCTTCTTAGGCTCCATTGAGAGTATGGGTTTTGCTGCAGCAGTAACAAGTGGCTATGGCCAGCAGGAAAGCAGTGTTATATGAGAGAAGCAAAAACGGAACTACTTCCAAAGGTCTGAAGGGTGGATGCCTGACAGCATCAATGTGTCATCAACATCATCATCATGTGCCTTGCCGCATGGCGTTGGTGATTATGGACTTCCATCTGTCTCAATCTCTTGTTGCCTCAAGCATATGCAAGTCCGTCTAGTATCTTCTCCCTGGGTCTACCCGGCACTCTCCTTCCCTCCAGCTTTCCCGTTTGACCAGGTGTTCCAATTCCCCTTTCCTCTTAAAATGGCCTTGAATGTTGCCTGCCTTTTCCTAATTTTCCTTATAAATGATCTACTTGTGTCTGCCTCCATCAAGACTGTCTCGTTTTTCTTTGCTGTCCATGGAACTCTCAACATCCTTCTTAGAAACCACATCTCGGTTGCCTTAATCTTGCTCTGGCTTTGCTTGTTGACTGTCCACGCCTCGCAACCGTACAACAGTATTGGTTCTATATAACATTCAAGAACTCTCTTCCTGATGTTAATTGATACGCATTTGTTGGTAAGACTGCTTTTCATCTTCTTGAATGTTGTTTTGGCTTGGCCGATTCTGCTGGCTATTTCTGATGTGCATCTGCCGTCTGGTGAAATGATCGTTCCCAGGTATTCAAACTTATCAACCTGTCTCAAGGTTGTGCCATTTGCAGTTATTTTGCATGTGGGGATTTCATGTTTTTTACTGATCACCATGACTTCAGTCTTCCTGCTGTTTAGTTCTAACCCCTTGCCTTTGCTTTCTATTTCAAGTATATTCACAAGATTTTGTAGGTCCCTTTCACTTTCTGCAGTTAGCACAGTATCGAATGTTGTTTATCATTTTCCCTCTAACCTTTAATCCAGGGTCTTCCTCTAGGTTTCTCAAAATGTTTTCGCTGTACAGTGAAAACAGATCTGGTGACAAGACACAACCCTGTCTGACTCCTCTTTTGATGCTCTGGAAAGAGCTTTTATCGTTTTTTATTCTCATTGCAGCTGTTTGTTCCCAATACATATTTCTGATTATTCGTAGATCTTTTCCATCAATATTGAATCTTTCTAGTTGGTTGATCAATTCTTCATGTCTTACCCGATTGAAAGCCTGGTATAGTCAACAAAGCATAAATATATATCCTTGTTCATCTCGATTGACCTCTCTATGATAGTTCTTAGGATATATATGGCATTAATAGTTTCTTTCCCTTCCACAAATCCACACTGTTCATCTGCTATTTCTCTTTTGATTCTATTCTTTGTCCTCATCATGATTATTCTTAATACGATCTTGATTACATGACTCATCAAACTAATTGTGCGATGGAGTTCGCATTCTATAGCCCCTGTCTTCTTTAGAAGTGCAATGAAAATTGATTTTGACATATCATTGGGGATTTTTCCAGTGTTGTAAATTTCATTTAGGACTGTTATTTTTTCTATATCGAATTCCTCCAGGGCTTCAATCATCTCTGTGGTAATGTTGTCTGGTCCTGGGGCTTTTCCTGGTTTCATCTTTTTCAATGCTGCTCTAACTTCATCTTTCATTATGGGTGGTCCTTCAAAGTTCTTTCTTATATTGTGTTCTATGTTTCTGTCATCTTCAAAAAGGTCTTTAATGTACTCTCCCCATCTGTGTAATATTTTGTCCTTTTCCATGAGAAGCGTACCATCTTTCGATTTTAAGCAACCAGTTGATGCGCATGTATTTTTCCTGTGGACAATTTCTTCAATTCGTCTGTACATACACTGAGGATCCGTTTTGTGTCAGTCTTCTATTTCTTTGCATTTTGTTTTCAGCCAAGCTTCCTTAGCTTCATTGCACCTATTCCTGATTTCTTTGTTTATCTTCCTGTATATCTCCTCATTTCTCTTTGCCTTCCTTCGTTCCTCCATCAAGCCTAAAATTTCTTTTGTCATCCAGTTCTTTTTTGCTTTTCTATCTACTATAGGGATTTCTTCACAAGCTTCATTTATCGAATTTCTCAACTTTGTCCATTGTTCTTCATGTCACCAACGTCTTCCAGAGCACTGAATTTGTTTTGAACATGTACATTAAATTTTTCACGTATCACTTCATCTGTCTTTAATAGTCAAAGATCTAGTTTGATGTTGCTTTTGGTCTGTTTCCTTTTCCGTAATTTCAACCAAAATCTTCTCACTACAGGATTGTGGTCACTGTTGCAGTCTGCGCCTGATATAGTGTTTTTGCTGACAGTAAAAAATTTCTAAATCTTTTATTAATCAGGATGTAGTCAATCTGATTTTTGGTATTATCTCCTGGACTCATATAAGTCCATTTTCTTCTATTCGGCTGCTCAAACCAGGTGTTTCCTTCTAATGAACTCATTCATCTGCGCCCATTCTACAAGTTTCCCTCCCTCCCCTTTCATTTTGTGTACCAAGGCCATGAGGTCCAACTACATCCTCTACCCTATCCTTTCCCACTTTAATATTAAAATCATCTATTACTATGGTAACTTCTTGTGATTTACATTGGGCCTTGGCCATCTCTAATACTTCATAGAAGTTGTCGATGTCTTCCTGAGTACTTGTGGATGTTGGTGCACACACCTGAATGATGTTGATATCAAATGGTCTGCCTCCAATTTGACCAGCAAGACTCTGTCGGACATAGCCCAATATCCCTTAACTGCTTTTGATTTGTCCCTGTCCATTTCAGTGCCTACTCCTCTTTCATGTGAGTTTCCACCAGAGTGTATCACCGTATACTCTCAGGATGTTATCATGCCTGCCCCCTTCCATCTCACTTCCCCTAGTCCTAAAATACTAATGTTAAGCCTTTCCACCTCCATTTTGACATTGTCTAATTTGCCTTTTTGGAACAACGTTCTTATGTTCCATGTTGCTATTTTAGTATTTTTGAGTTCGAGTTTGGTCGCAGAATTGGAAGCTTGCTGACGGTCTGGTGTCCCTACCGGACGAGGTGCTCCCTTGGAGCACCTATTCATGTCGCTATCTTCATTTTTATTTTCACTGTCCATAATTTTTCCAGGGAGAATACGATGGCGGTTTCCCATTGCCTTCCATCGTTTTTTTTTTGTGTGGTCTCTCCGCTAGCCTTTGTCATTGCCACGACAACCTACAAGGCAGTAGGGTGATTTTTTCTTTCAGGGTTACCTCCATTAGTCTTATTCTCTCCCGGGATGTTCACAAGGCAGTGGAGCTATTTACCCATAGCTGGGGGCCTGGTTCGTGGGTACCAGGGTATATCCACATGCCAGTGGGCCTGCATGCTGCACGTCTGGGGGCCAGACCTCCTCCAAGTCCCTCGAGATTTAGCCCGAGTCCGTGAGGTGCTCAGTTACCGCATGTCGCCATGAGGAGGCATAACATAGGGCTTGCTGATGGAGAGGCTATGTACTGACAGGAAGAGACTTACGCATTCTGCTCTTCTTTTCGCATAGCTGCAAGCAGTAGTGCTAGCCAGCGGTGCAGGCTGAAAGTGAGAGGTGAAAAGCACACAATCACTAGCCGACACACTAGACGCATCAGATCTGCCAATGACACAATGTGTAAGACACTGATTCCTTGCCTGTTGTACATGAGAGGGTAGCAAGACAGCATTCAGTGTGGAGATCTTCTGTTGTGGAAAGGGCCTCTGAGACTGCTCAAATACGGGGGCAGGAAAAAAGAGGGGACTCTGAGATCAAAGGGACAGAGTCAGTCAGTGGTGGCAGGTGCAGCCATACAACAGCCAGTCATGTAGGCAAAGCAAGGTCAGGTTCGCGTGAAAAATCCCAGAGCATAATCACCTGAGAAGGTCTGGGCTTGGGTTTGATTGTGGGTTAGGAACAGCAAGTCCAGGAACCATAGCTGGTAGTGCCAGATAGGTGCTATGAGGACCATGTGTGACTCTTCCTCTCTTGCCTTCCTTGTCACCTTGTGGAGGATTGGGAAGTGGGAAAAGAGTAGCTAATCAGGGGAGACCAGTTCTGCGAGACGACCTCCACGGCTTGGGCTTCTGCGTCTTAAACTAACATATTTTCTTTTCACACATTTTTTTAAAGAAAAAAGATAGAATACATTAGACACATACCACAG
The DNA here is from genome assembly GCA_030674185.1 of Monoplex corrugatus. NCBI lineage: Eukaryota > Metazoa > Mollusca > Gastropoda > Littorinimorpha > Ranellidae > Monoplex > Monoplex corrugatus. The sequence continues at coordinate 101,956,024 of CM060305.1, read as the reverse complement.
GTATGAAGGTTATTTATTTAAGAAACAGAACAATGTCAACTATTAAGCTTTATTGTTTTCAGTAATACTGTATGGTTTACAATTAAAACAGTACACTGATATAATCACCAATAGTGGTAAATAAGGCAGCCACTATACTTTTGAAAAACATGCATGTTCTACATTTCTTTTAAAGTCATGATACATACAGCAGCAAAATAATGCCCTCTCTATCTCTCTATAAACCCCACCTAGTATTCTGTTTCTCCCTTCATTTGTCTAAACCTCCCCATCCCCAATCAGTACATACCTTGGCATTTTCAATGCAGGGACAGATTGCCCATGCTGCGCTGGCCTGCACTTCAGGGTTCTGGTTTTTGAGAAGTGACCACAACAACCTCACACCATCCAAGCGATCAATGATTCTGTTGACAGCAAATCATGACTTGTTTTTGTTTGTTTTTATGTGACCTCTGCAAAAAAACGATTCTCTTTTGTCATATTCAAGGAAAAGTATGATGTCATATCAGATGACAAATTATTCATATGCGAACATATACATGCATTACAAACATAATTTTTTTTCTCTTTACACAGTACGGTCACGGCCATCAAATACATAAAAAACAATAACAAAAAAAAAGGAAAGGTTAAATTTATATGCATGAAAATAGTGCAAGAGTTAAGATAATCATTACACACAAACCTAAGATAACCATGCACAAACTGATGGATAGATAGACAAGCTGATCCTCAGATACATAAAACGATGAATAATCTGTTCAGTTCAAATTGTTTATAGCCCAGCTGACTACTAGAGCCATATCAGGGCTAACACCATGTCAAAAACAGCAACAGGTTAAGATAAAAGACAAAAGTTAAAATCCATGCTCACCGCCAACCTGGCAAGTCTAAAATGCAATTAAATAAACCATACTGGAACCAGAAAAAAAACACGAAATAAGAATATGAACGCATATTTAATACAACAAGACAAGACAGGCACAAATTTTCGGCCAACTGGCCTTTGTCAAGCGTAAGATTACAAACAAACAAACACCAGATACAAAAATTATGAGAAAAAGACTGAAACTTCCCGCTGCTGTATTCCAATGTGAGAAAAGGAATAAACTGACTAAGATGACATCATAATATGTCTTTGAGTAAATATGAAGTCAGAGCGCAAATGAGAACTATGACGCACTAGCGAAGAGTAGTGTTTGGAATGTAAAGGATACCAGTATTAAATAATGCATAAGAGAAAATATAAGCGTATGTTCGACAGATTGGGAAAATATTTAATCAAGAGGTATGGGTGATGTAAATGGATCATGCCTATTCAGATGCAGCTGGGTCTGTCTTGTGAAAGGAGAATTCGAACAGCTTGAATTTAAAATAAAAATGAAAATAGAAATAAAAAGGCATATGTGCAGCTGCAAAACCAATACCTCACTGGGATGGGAAAATGGTGATAATATGGTCTATTTCAGTAAATCATCATCGAGATAAAACATACATGGACTCAAGGGTACATTAAAAGAAGACAATAGTATGCATAAAATTATCCAAGCAGTATAAACATAAATTATACATGAGGGACAAGAAATGTTATACCTATACATTCGAGCGATTATATAAGCATACACATACACACCAAGGTAAAAGTACATGCACGCAGAGCCATGTCCAGATAAAAGTACATGAAGTGGCATGATACTGAATTCAGTAGAGGAAATCTCTATGGTTTGTCACTGAGGCCATGTGGCTTGCGCGTAACAAGTTTATCTATAAGATGGAAACCATAAAGTTCCTGTTTGCTTGAACGCAGGCAGTCACACTTGTTTTGGAAACCATACCTGGACATAAAATCATATCAGGTGAAATCTATTGATCTCTTGTAAAAACTGGAAAATTGCATCAGAAGGGACATCTCAGAAGAGGTTCTTTAAGGAGTCTGCCATGTATTGCTTTGTCTCACATCGTACAAGTCCCAGCAATCAAGGAGGAGGTGTCTAATGCTCAATGGCTCGTAACATGGTCTACACAACGGTGCTTCTTCATTTTTTAAAAAGGTACGAATAAGTGCAGGATGTGTGACCCATGTGTAACTTACATAACACTGTCTCTTTCTTACAGTAGATGTTCATTTATCAAATGAAATATATGTTACATGTGACATAGAAAATAAGTCTCTAGGAAACAGCATCCACAAGAGTTAAAAACATCATTTTTACTTTAAACCTTGAGCTGAATAATGTACATAATACATATCATAAACACAAGTGGATGAGGGAACACGTTAGACAAAAAAAACTGATGAGTTATGTCAGTAATGATTATCAATTAACGAAATGTGAAGTGGAACCCTGTTGTCATGAGTGTGGTATAAGCAGGGCTTCTGGTACACATAAGTATGCATCCCTGATGCTCTGAAAATCGAAAGGACATACATTCCATGTTCACGGAACAGATCCCCTGCAACCCTCTGAACTTTTCTAGAGGGAATGCAGCAAAAGTCTCATAAACCATGTGTCACACTGCTTCAGTCTGACACCAGGATTGTTTGTCACAAAAAAATTCTTTCTCTTTAGTTGCTCTCCCTTATGATTACCCAAAACTATTTTTGCTGTTTCCCGACAAGAGACCAGGTGTGACCAGACTGATGGGCATGCAGCCAAGAATTCTTTCAAACATTTCAAGATAAATACTTCAGAAAAACAGATAAAAGGATCTGCAAGCTATGTGTCAGCATATTTTTCTTTGGTGTCAGGACCTATTCCCTGAATCTGTGACAATGTCATCAACCATTGTGAGAGGGGAGATTTTTTTTTTTATCAAACATCATTCACAGTCATCTGAGGAGTTGTCTCAGTATTATGTCAGTTATTAACAAGATGTTCATCAAGCAGGGCTCACTGGCTAGTTCGAAGTCACATCTGAAGCAAGATAGGGTTCAATTCTATCACCACTATTATTTATAGTTTTCATGGACAAGCTCACAAGAGAAGGAAAGCCAGACCCAGAATCTTTAAACAAGATGTTGTTTGCAGGCAATCAGAGCCTATCACACAAAGATGAATAAAGACAACAAGAACACACGACCAAGCTGAACACCACTTGTGAAAACTACACCAGCAGAACTGAAATGATGAAGTTCAGCAGAACATCTAACAACCTTAGCATCAACATCAACGACACTAAACTCAAACAAGTGAGTGAATTCAAATATCTCGGCAACATTTTCACAGAAGATGGAAGACTCAATACTGAGACTGGAACCATAATCTGGACAGCAAACAATGTCCATTATCAACCTGTCCCACACCTGAAACATCCCAATATTCCTGCTGAAACAAAAGCCAAGCTCATCACTTCTATTCCCCACCCTGATCTGGACCCTGATCAAGCCCCTAAAACACTGAGAAACACCAATATATATGACATAATACTTTTGCACATAAAAACATACATATGCAAACACAACAGCCCATATGATCCTTCATCAGCCACTTTGCTTGCACACACACACACACACACACACACACACACACACACACACACACACACACACACACACACACACGTATCCTGTATGGGAAGCACAATTTTGCATGCATGTGCACACACATCTTTTCACACATATCTCTTTTTAGAGTTGTAACTAGACAAGAAGGACGGTTTGGGTTGAGTTTTTTTTTCAAGAGAAACACACAGACGCACACAATCATCACATACATCTTGTATGAACTCTCCCTGCACAAATTGTCTTTGCAACAAGTACTATCAATTCTAAATACAGTTGTTGAACTGTTGATGTTTCAACCTCTCATGATGTCTTCATTAGAACAAGTGTTGACTTGTGTGGCTGGCTCTATCTTTGTCATTACTGCTTAAAGTCCAGCCTATTGCACACAGTCATATCAGGGTTATAACCATCTCAAAATGTACTCCATACCTCACAGGAGAAAAAAATCACCCGGAAAAGAAATGAAGAACACATATACCACAATGTTCCGGCTATTGGCTGCACCGGTATATAAGGCGCACCCACTAAATTATAGGAAAATCTGAACTATATTCACACATAAGCCGCACTAGTTTATAAGCCGCACTTTTTAAAGGTCGATGGCTTTCAACTTGAAGGCTGCTTCGCAGGCATTATGTCGCAATTTCTGCATGATGAGGGTGTACGCTTGAGCAGAGCAGATCTGAATACCAATCCGAATGATTCAATGTGTGCGGATTTGATTTAAAAACATGAACAGTTAACACTTAATACTTTAGCGTGAACAGTTAACACTTTAACCTGGAGCTCAAAGAAAAATTCATGAACGGTAAACACGATTTTGGTGAGTTAAAGAGAAGCTAAGAATAGATGAGAATGTGACGCTCCTGGGATCAGGTAAATCCGCAAATAAGCAGCATCTTTTTTTAAGCCGCAGGGGTTAAAGCTGGAGGAAAAAGTCGCGGCTTATAGCCCGAACTTTATGGCAAATGCATTTGTACACATAATCTGAGGATATGCCCTTGGTGTTGACCACTCCGTCCAATTTATCACCAGAGGATTAAAAAAAAAACATACCTGAAAACAAATTTAAGCATAACTAAGGATAGTAAAACATACTTATAGAAACAGGCCTAAATTACCTAAAACTGCTTCTGCACATCATATTTCCTTACAGCTAAAAATGCACATTATAAGTTAATACATGTACCCAATTATGAATCCTAACAGAAAGTATGTAACGTTTCATCAAAGACATACAAGTGAATGGATCAGCAAGACAGAAAATAATAGGAAGAAATGGCAGAAAGGAAAGGAGCAAGGGAGAAACAAAGAAAGTGACAAAAAAGAGAAAATTTCTATCACAGAATTTCCAGAAGGTGAGGATACTATCTATACTGACAAAGTCCCCAAAATCCCAACAGGGAATCCCTGTCTTTGTAGGATGATGTCAGAACTTGAGAACTTCTTTCTCTTATCACCTGACTGCCATTCATTGAATCATGATAGATACAAAGCCAGTGCTTGTCCTAACAAAAATCCTCAGAAATCAAAACGTTGACAACTGATAACTGACTTCAGTAAAGACCTTTTCTTTGTATAAAGCAAGGCAGAGTCTGGTATAAATCTGTATACCCTGATACTACATAAATCCAAAGACCTAGACACAATCTTTTAATTTTTAACGGAAAAGCACAAATAGGAGATATTTAAATTGCCTCAACATACTTGTATCCGCAATTTATTAATCTATATAGGAGATTATCAAGTTGCCTTAACATATTTGTTTCACAGTGACCACAATCCTGTAATAGGAAGATTTAGGCTGACATTAAAGAAAAAAAAAAAAACAGACCAAAAGTAACATCAAATTAAATCTTGGCCTCTTAAAGACAGATGAAGCAACCGTGAAAAATTTAACATACATGTTCAAAACAAATTCAGTGCTCTGGAAGATGTTGATGACAGTGAGGAACAATGGACAAAGTTGAAAAATTCAACAAATGAAGCTTGTGAAGAAATCCCCAGAGTACAGAGAAAAGCAAAAAAGAACTGGACGACAAAAGAAATCATAAGTTTGATGGAAGAAAAGAAGAAGGCAAAGGGAAAAGAGGATGAATACAAAAAGATAAACAAAGAAATCAGGAATAGGTGCAATGAAGCTAAGGAAGCTTGGCTGGAAACAAAGTGCGAAGAAAATAGAAGACTGACACAAAACAGATCCTAAGTTAACATACAGAAACACTGAGGAAATTTCCTACAGGAAAAAGAGACACACCATCTACTGGTTGCTTAAAATCCAAAGATGGTACACTTATCATGGAAAAAGACAAAATATTACATAGATGGGGAGAGCAAATTAAAGACCTTTTTAACAATGACAGAAACGAAGAACACATTATAAGAAAGAACGCTGAAGAACCACCCATAGTGAAAGATGAAATTAGAGCAGCACTTTAAAAGATGAAACCGGGAAAAGCTCCAGGACCAGACAATATTACTACAGAGATGATTGAAGACCTGGAGGAATTCGGTACTGAAAAAATAACAGTCCTCCTAAATGAAATTTATGACACTAGAAAAATCCCCAACAATGTGTCAAAATCAATCTTCATAGCACTTCCAAACAAAACACAAGCTATAGACTGCGAGCTCCATCCTACAACCAGCTTGATAAGTCATGTAACAAAAATCCTATTAAGAATAATGATGATATTGACTGTCCAAGCCTCACAACTGTATAACAGTATTGGTTCTATATAACATTCAAGAACTCTCTTCCTGATGTTAATTGATAGGCATTTGTTGGTAAGAATGCTTTTCATCTTCTTGAATGCTGTTTTGGCTTGGCCGATTCTGCTGGCTAATTCTGATGTGTATCTGCTGTCTGGTGAGATGATCGTTCCTAGATATTTAAACTTATCAACCTGTCTCACAGTTGTGCCATTTGCTGTTATTTTGCATGAGCAGATTTCATGTTTTTTACTGATTACCATGACTTCAGTCTTCTTGCTATTTAGATCCAACCCTTTATTCCTGCTTTCTATTTCTATTACATTCACAAGGTTTTGTAGGTCCCTTTCATTTTCTGCAATTAGCACAGTGTCATCTGCAAAACAAATGTTGTTTATCATGTTTCCTCCAACCTTTAATCCAGGGCATTCTTCTAGGTTTGTCATGATAGTTTTGCTGTAAAGTGAAAACAAATATGGTGACAGAACAGAGCCTTTCCTGATTCCTCTTTTGATATCTTGGAAAGAGCTTGTATCGTTTTCTATTCTCATTGCAGCTGTTTGTTCCCAATACATATTTCTGATTATTCGTAGATTCTTTCCATTGAGTCTTTCTAGTTGGTTGATCAATTCTTCATGTCTTATCCAATTGAAAGCCTTGGTATAATCAACAAAGCACAAATATAAATCCTTATTCAACTTGATTGACTTCTCTATGACAGTTCTTAGGATATATATGGCATTAATAGTTTCATTCCCTTCCACAAATCCACATTGTTCTTCTGCTATTTCTCTTTTGATTCTGTTCCTTGACCTCATCATGATTATTCTTAAGAGGATTTTTGTTACATGACTCATCAAGCTGATTGTACGATGGAGTTTGCATTCTATAGCCCCTGTTTTAAAATTGCTCATTCACTAGAGCCAAAAATGCACTTAAATACATGTACCCAATTATCAAAGGCAGAAAATGATAGGAAGAACTGACAGAAAGCAATAGAACAAGGCAGAAACAAAGAGAGTGACAGAAAAGAGGAAATTTTAGCACAGTTTCCACAGGGTTAGGATACTATTAATACTGAAAGAGCCCCTGGCATCCCAATGAGAGGTAGGACTAGAGCTACACAGCAAGAAGACTGAAGTCACTAGCAAATGGCACCACACTGAGACAAGCTGATAAGTTTAAATATCTGGGAAGTCATCTCAGCAGATAGCAGAAGCACTTTAGACAAATAGCAGACAGAATCGGTCAGACTAAAACAGCATTCAAGAAAATGAAAAGTGTTCTAACCAACACATACCTATTGATTAACATCAGATATTGCTGTACGGATGTGAAGTGTGGACTGTCAATACGCAAAGTCAGAACAAGACTGAGGAAGCTGAAATATGGTTTCTAAGAAGAATGTTATGGAGTTCCATGACAGCAATGAAAACAAACAAGATAGTCTTGATAATAATAATAATAATTACAATATATAGCGCAAAATCTTTATAAAATCAAATCTAAGCGCTTGAGGGAGGCAAACACAAAAAGAATTTTAATGAAAAAGATTATGAAAAGACAAGCAATATTTACAGGACATTTTATGAGGCAAGAGATATTAGAGTACCTGGTCACAACAGGAAAGCTGGAGGGAAAAAGAGCACCAGGGAGAAAATACTGGATGGACTTGCCTAGTGGATGAAGACAGACAGGACATATGGAGGGCCATGATCGCCAATACCATGTGACAGGGCACATGATGATGATGAAGATAATATGGGGATGATAATGATGATGCCATAGGAGTTCCATTTAGGATTAAAACTGCATGACAGAGCTATACTTTATACTTACTATCATATTATTTCCTTGTACCAACTAGGCCCAAGACATACAAACAATTTTACACTGGGCAGAAAATTTGAGCAACATTCAGTAACACATCTGTAAAATGGATGAAACTCAACTGTGTGGTCCCAGTTTTCCCAATGAGCCCACAGTATGTTCAACTCTTGAGTAGAAGCAGGCCAGGGTAGTCCCTTGCATAAATGCTTCACCACGATGACTGGTAATGACATGTATTCTACAGGACAATTTTCCATCAAAACAAACAGAAAAAATCTAAATAAAATACATACACCATGTTATCTGGTTCCTCTGCACACTGGCCAACAGCCTTGGTGACATTAACAAGGAGAGCCTGATTAGTGCCAGTCAGCAAGTTGACGAGATTAGGAATACCACCAGACTTTCGGGTCTGAGCACGATTAGGTTGTGCTTTGGCCAGCTCCCCAAGTGCTCCAACAACATTTACCAAGACCTGAAAAAACAAAAGGACGTCATAAAGTTCTTTGTACAAAGTACACACATACACACACACACACACACACACACACACACGCACACACACGCACACACACTAAAATAAAATACATACACCATGTTATCTGGTTCCTCTGTACACTGGCCAACAAAGAACGAACGAACGAACACACACGCGTGCGCGCATTCTCACTTTCTCAATTTGCCAAACCACATTCTATGACCTTAAAAAAGAATTGGTTCGATGCTATCTTTGTATCAGTGACGTTTGTTGTTTTTGTTTAACGCCCAGCTAATTGCGTACAACCATATCAGGGCTATAACCATTTCAAAACATACATAATACTTCAACAGGACAAAAAGCCTTGCAAGTCAAAAATGCAATTAAAGAAAGCAATACTCAGATGTAAAATCACATCAAGTGAGATCTATTGATCTGCTGTAAAAACTGGAAACTTGCATCAGGAGGGATGTTTTGGAGATTCTTTAAGGAGTCTGCTGTGTAAAAATAAAATACTGAAGCAGTTAGATGAGTCAGTCACCTAATTTAAGATGAGTTTCAAACCAAAGAAATCAAGGAGTTCTCACTACCAAATGGAAAACTAACTGAAGCAGTAACGTTTACTGTAGCCAACCAAGCCATTCCAACAGTGACAGAAGAGCCAGTCAAGGGATTTGGAGGGTAATGTGTCGAGTCTCCTTAAGATAATGGAGTAATGAAACTAAGCACACTTGCAAGGAATGGACAAGTGTGGCCTCCTTGACAAATACAAATTCTGGTGCCTGCATAGTTAAAATTGGTCACTCACAGCATTTGCCTTTTAGACTTTGTTTGCAATTTCACAGTTTTTCATTCTTTGTGACCTCGGAATCACAAAGAACTACCGCAGAATCACATTAACTGCAATTTCTGCAAAGATCTACAACCTAATGCTCCTAAATAGGATAAGGCCGGAGATAGATCCAGTTCTGAGGAAAAACCAAAATGGGTTTCACCAAAATAGATCGACATAAGGACAAATACTCACCATCAGAGTGTGGCGTGAGAGTGTGTGTGTGTTGTGTGCGTGTGTTTCTTTGATTCCATGGATGACCCACGTATTTGTCTTTTATGATGTTGAATATTGTAATTGTTGTGAGGCGTGAGTGTGATTGTATGTATAGCCAAAATATTTTCCTTGTGTCTATGCACTGGGCTGAAATAAAATCCTTGTTATCTTGTTATATTGGAAGGCATAAAAACCAAAAACCTCCAGCTGTTCTCCTATTTATAGACTTTTCCAAAGCTTTTGATTCGGTACACCGAGGAAAGATGAAGGAGATTCTAACTGCATATGGACTACCCAAGGAAACAGTAGATGCCATCATGATGCTGTATCAGAATACCCGCTGTATGGTTTGCTCCCCCGACGGAGACACAGACTTCTTCAACATCACTGCTGGGGTCCTTCAAGGAGATATGCTTGCCCCCTACATTTTCATCATCTGTCTCGATTATGTGCTGAGGAAAGAAGTGGATAAGAACAAAAAACTCTGCTTTACCCTCACAGAATAGAAGAGCAGACGCTACCCTGCGGTAAAGATAACAGATGCAGATTACGCTGCTCACCTGGCTGTTCTCGCAGACCTTCTAAAGAATGCAACATCTCTCCTTCACAGTGTCGAAAGAACAGCAATGGAGATCGGGCTCCACCTCAATGTGAACAAAACAGAGTTCATCTGTCTGAACCAAGATGCATCAGAAGGCATGAGAAGTTCAAGACTTTAAATACCTGGGCAGCTACACTGACTCCACAGAACAAGACGTCAACACCAGACTCGGAAATGCCTGGGGTGCTCTAAATCAACTGGACAAAATCTGGAAGTCCAATCTACCAGACACCCTGAAAAGGAACTTCTTCCGAGCAGCAGTAGAGTCCATTCTTACATATGGCTCAATCTCTTGGACCCTTACAACGACATTGGAGAAGAAGATTGATGGAGCATATACACGAATGCTGCGTGCAGCCCTGAACAAATCCTGGAGACAAAATCCCACTAACAAAGAGTTATATGGTAAGATCCCACCAATCAGAAAATCAATATGTCAACTAAGACTACGCTTCGTGGGACACTGCTGGCGGAGCAAAGAAGAACTGGTGGGGGATGTTTTACTATGGAGACCCAACCATGGCAAACAAAGACCAACCATGGCAAACAAAAACCTTCATCGACCAACTGCTGGATGATATGGGCTGTCAGTATGATGAACTACCTACTGCAATGTCTGATAGAGAAGGATGGAAGAAACGTGTCATGGATAGCCGAGCAAGCTCGACATGATGATGATAATGACGTTAATATGCTTCCCAAATATAAATTCTGTCCTTTGACTTTGATGCCCTGATTGTCAAGCAGTTGTTCTACTAACTTGCTGGTGTGATTTTCATGCTATAGTTTTCATAGCTGTTGTTTAATCTGTTAATATGTTTTTGCAGTTGTGTTTTGTCCTAGTTCATTACTACTTGGTCATCAGAAAATTTAACAATTTTTCATTGAGAGTTTCTGGATCAGGGTATGCATCTGGAGTAATTTCATCTGTTGAGATGATAAAAAAGAAGTGGTGATAGTGTGTATCCTTGTCAGACCCCAACTACTGTTTGGAACCAACTGGAAAGTCCATTGAGTCCTTACAGCACTTCACTGTTTGCATAGCTTGTTGTCATGTTGCCAAGGAGCTGACACTTCCATTTGTTCTCATGTTGTCAAGGAGCAGACACTTACTTCCATATGACTACTTACTTCCATATGGCTTTAACAAGACTTCTAAAAGTTTCATTCTGTTCACATGGTCAAATACCCATTTCTGATCCAAAGATGAAGTGGAGGTGTTTGTGATATACATACGCTTTCTCGCAAAGTTGGCAAAGGGCAAAAATAGTATTTGTGCATCCTCTTCTCAAAATCTAAAAGACAATTAACTTTAGATTTCAAACCATTCAGCTAAGATAAGATGATTGTAATGCCATAAGCTGTAACTATAATTCAGTTCATATAAAGAAATCATAATGCCATAAGCTGTAACTATGTATCGTTTCTTTTCTGAATTGGACACTGTACAGGCAGATGCACATCAGAATAGCCAGCAGAATCGGCCAAGCCAAAACAGCATTCAAGAAGATGAAAAGTATTCTTACCAACAAATGCCTACCAATTAACATTAGGAAGAGAGTTCTTGAATGTTATATAGAACCAATACTGTTGTACGGATGCGAGGTGTGGACAGTCAACAAACAAGGCCAGAACAAGATTGAGGCAGCCGAGATGTGGTTTCTAAGAAGAATATTGAGAGTTCCATGGACAGCAAAGAAAACAAATGAAACAGTCTTGATGGAGGCAGACACAAGTAGATCATTCATAAGGAAGATTAGGAAAAGACAGGCAACATTTATAGGCCATTTTATGAGGAAAAGGAAATTGGAGCACCTGGTCACAACAGGAAAGCTGGAGGGAAAGAGAGCACCGGGTAGACTCAGGGAGAAGATACTAGACGGACTTAGTGGCTGGGGACAAAGAGGGTGGAAGAGATGCTTGAGGCAACAAGTGACAGAGACAGATGGAAGTCCATAATCGCCAACGCCATGCGGCAAGGCACCTGATGATGATGATGATGACTGGGTGAATCACAATAATGGATACTTGTATAGCACACTACCATGAAAACTGTCCTTTGTGCCTCACAAAAAAATTGATAAGATACAAAGTAGATGTACATAATACACATAATATTTTATATCCACTCTGAATCAATATAACATATACCTTACACATGCATATAGCAAACTATGCATACACAAGATACATACTACAATGTCAGCAGTAAGTATTTAGACATACACCTCTATGTGCACACTTACATACTCAAACATACCACACACATGCAAGAACACATCTTGTTAGATGGACATGCTACAACATACGAATTGCTAAGAAAAAAGATAAGTCTTATGCTACACTAAACATATTGCTAAGAAAAGAGGTAAGGTCAAGTCCAGATTTAATAGAGGTGAGAAAGTCAGCAGTATTGGAGATAGTCAAGAAGTTTATTACACATTGTAGGGGCTTGCTAAGAAAAAGATCTTTGTTATTATGACTAAGTTCTGGCACGAGATATCCTGAGACGTTGCAATATCAGAAGAAAAACGGAGCTGTGAGACGGAGTAGAGATCTGGAGGACTTTCAGAAGGGCCCAAGAGCTACTGACGGCAGAAAATATCACAGCGGAAAGCCTGAAGTCTATTAAATCAGAAAGAGACAACCAATGAAGAGAGTAAGCGTTAGCAGCAACATGATCAGACTTAGAAGTAGAAACCCTGCAAATGATTCTGGCATCCTTATTCTGATACACTGAAGCCTAATATTCAGGAAGGCTGGCCAAAAGAGAATTACACAAATTGAACCTTGAGGTGACAAAAGCAGACATGAGTGTTTTGGTTGCATCTTAGAGAGAAAGCGACAGATAGAACTATCTTACATAATTATAGATAAGCAAATTTATTAATGTTTGGAATGTGCAGTTGAAAGAGAATGGTCAAAAGTGATGCCAAAACTGCCAACAGAAGAAGAACAGGTAACAAGTGTATCATTAATCAGAACAGAATCAGGAAGAGAAGGATGTTGAAGCAATTTTTAGTGCAAGCTAGCATAAGCTGTCTTGTTTTTATTAAGCTGCAGCTTCTTTAGTCATACAGTTCTTTAACTAAGTTTAAGCTTACAATGTACTCCCATGTCCAAGGGAGTAACATGATCATGCTTTTTTTCTACAAAGAACAAGATGGGCCACTGAATTCAGCATACACTGGAGGCAAGCAACAGACGAAGCAAGCCAGTCAGAAGACAGAGAATTACAATACTTATTACGAGACAAGAGAAGTCGCTAGTATATATGCTGTTTCAGGTGACAGATATGCATAAATAGAACTGAATCTACAGCTCTAATGTTTTTAGCTAATGAACATATGCAGAGAAAATCATAAAAGTGCAACAGTGTTGTCAGCTAGATGGATGGAACAAATTTTAATAGTGGAAAAAGCTTATGTGTGATGCCTTTGAGCACAGCTTCAGTCTTATCTTCATTTAAATGTAGCCTATTTTGTGTCATTGAGTTCTGGATTTCCAACATACCAATCAGAAGCTGCAGAAAGAAAAGTTGAAAGGTTTTCAGAAGATGCACTGTTATAGAACTGGGAGACACTGTAGGATCTTCGGTCGGGAGACTCGTTGTGAGGACGATAGATAAAAGATAACGGCGCATCGGAACTACCGGCTCAGTCCCAACTAGTTCTACTGATTTCAGCTGTTTCTAGGTCTGATTTTTGCAGTTCTTTGATTACGTGCAGTTTGTTTTTTGAAGCAGGAAGGCTGTCTATGGTCTGCTTGGCCAGTAGTTCAGCTTCTTTGACAAGGTTGATGTCTGCTTTTTCTGGTCGAGAGTGGGGTGCCCGCGAGAGAGCATCTGCTGAGATTTGCTCTTTTCTTAAACGTGCGTGACGTTTGGGGAAAACCTCATAAGCGTTGAATGCATGGGGGCATTTCAGCGACTTCTGTGGTGGACAAGAGAGGGACTAGAGGTTTGTGATCGGTCTCAACTGTGTCCTCGCTTAGTCTCTCACATGCCCATGTGACTGCCAGAGCTGCTTTTTCTATGACAGCATAGTTGCGTTCTGCATCAGAAAGAGAGCGCGATATGTAGCACACCGGTCATTGTGTCTTGTCAAGACCTGCATTGGAAGCGTCAGTGGCTAGGAAGGTTTCTCTCTCAGGACTGTAATGGGCCAGGATAAGTAATGAGAGGAGGAGGTTTTTCACTTGCTGAAAAGCCATTTCCTGTTCGTCCTTCCACGTCCACTCAGTGTCCTTCCGTAGGAGAGAGCATAGTGGGGCTGTGATGCTGGCAAGATTGGGCATGAACTTGGCCAGTTGGTTGGTCATGCCCAGGAAGCGCTGAAGCTCTGTGATGTTTATGGGAGGAGGGAACCTGTTGATGGTGTCCAGTTTTATGGGATCTGGGAGGACGCCAGAACTGTCTATGATGTGGCCCAGGAAGCGGATGGAGTCTTTCGAAAATTCACATTTCTCATTGAGCGTGAGGCCTGCCTCCTGTAGCCGTTTCATGACTTCTCAAAGACGCTGATCATGTGAAGCATGCACGAGGATGTCATCCATGTGAGCAACAACACCATCCATGTCACCCACGATTTTTGAGACTGTTCATTGAAAAATCTCACTGGCAGAACTGATGCCGAATGGGAGTCTGTGGAAGCAATATCTTCCAAACGGAATGATGAACATGGTGTAGTGCTTGGACTGAAATCTTCAGCGAGAGATATTTGCCAAAATCCGCTGCGACATCCAGTTTTGAGAAACCTTGGAGTCTGCAAGTTTTGCGAGGCTCTCGTCAACTTGTTCAGTTGTGTCAGATCTACACAAAGGTGAATGGATCCATTTTGTTTGGGGACGACTACAATGCCCGAACACCAGCTGGTGGGCTCTGTGTTAGGGGAGATGACACCTTCTTTCAGCATGCGGTCAATCTCCTGTTTGACCTTGGGTAGAAGAGGATGTGCAATCTTCCATGGAGCATGTATGCAAACTGGTTCGGCCTCAGGTTTCAGCTTAATGATGTATGTTGTATACAGTTTGCCCAGATGTTCCTGAAAAAGATCCGGAAATTCACTCTTGAAGTCTGAAGTTGATGGGTTGATTTGGTCGACACGAGAGATCAGGCCTAGTTTTACACAGGCTGCCTGACTGATAAGGGAACTGGTTTGGCCTTTCAGAACGTATAGAGTTTCCTGTACTGTACTAGTTTTGTAGCAAAGCTTTGCTTGCACGGTGCCTAACACTGTGAGTTTGGCATTGCCTGGACCTTTCAGCTGCTTTTTTGATTTCTTCAGCGCATGACAGTTAGCCCACAATTCATCCACAACAGAAACTGATGCACCCGTGTCCAACTTGAAAGTGTGGGGTTTTCCATTTGTCAAGATTTCTGCAGTCCAGCAATCGTCTTCTTCAAGATGAAAAATATGCCCCAAGAATTCCTCTTCATTGTCAGATGAACCATAGAAATCTTCTGACAGTTCTTGGACGGTTCTTTGTCTGGGTAGATGTTTGTGGCGTTTTGCGCTGCAACATACAGCTTGAAAGTGCCCTTTCTTATGACAAGAAGAACATGTTACTTCTCTTGCTGGACACTTATGTCGTGGGTGGAATTGCTTGCCACAGTAGCCACATTTTCGTGGTGATGTAGAAGAGGAATGTCTTTACTGCAGTTGTTTCTCGTCTGATGAGGTGTTGGCTTTTCTTTCTTTCTTCCGCTTGTCGGCTGATTTGTACAGCCAGATCGAGAGTTAGATCTACTTTGGCCTGAAGTTCGTTGGAGAGTGCATCATCAAACACACCAACGACGATTCTGTCTCTGATGAGATCTTCTTTCAGAGGTCTGTATTCACAATCCTCTGCGAGTTTGTACAAATCTTGAATGAAGGACTCAACAGGTTCTCCTGATTTTTGTGTTCGTTTGTTGAACTTAGCTCTTGCCATGATCATGTTTTTTCTAGCTCTAAAGTAACCATCAAATTTGGCTATCAGTGTCGGGCTCGATTGTGTCTTCATCAATGTTCATAGTTTTCATTATATCGATATCATCAGCAATGTCCCCCATTGTGCACAAAAACACACTGACTTGTTCTTCACTAGGTTTTTGGGTCAATCTTAAAACTCACTCGTGACGGAGAGTTTTCCCCCTTGCTTTTCCCCACAGATGGCCCATTTTGAAGGGTTAGGAAAAAAATCACAAAAAATACAAGAACAAAATATGAAACTTTCAGATCCGAATATTTACTTGCTGGGTTAGTTCATGCCAAAATATTGAAGTTCTTCTTTGAATATTTCTTCTTCATGTGCCATGTTGAAAATACCCCAAATTTTGTGGTCAGGATCACCGTACAGTCACACACTTTGATCAGCTCCATGAACACACAGTCAAAGGTGAGAAGGTCTTTGTATGCACAAATAACATGAATAAAGTAGACTTTGCTCATGTTAAAAACAAAAACAAATTATTAGTGACATTACATAAATAAATGTTACAAATTGTTACACAGGGGAATTTGGAAAAAAAAAGGAGCACACTGGATGCTTCAGTCCCTATGCACTGTTTTCCTAATAATCAGTGTAGTTCTGCACTGAGTGATACAGTTGGAAGCAGGTGATGGTCTTGTTGGGCTGGCATAGTTTGTCACAGAGGGCAACCTCACACTTTCTACACCAGTTGGGGGTTTGCCGCAGTTGAACCTCTGGGCGTCTCCTGCTGCCAGCATTACACACATGGCACTTCCTATAGTTCTTCCTGCCATTGGGAATGGGTGGCAGAGGGTAGGAGAAGTGCTCATTCTGCTTGCCACTCAGTTCTCTTATGCATATCTGTTTATGACAATAGAATTTAGAAAGTCTTCTGTCACAAACTCTGAAACTGATTGAAGAAATCAATAGAGGCGTGGCACTCAGCTGGGGCATGCAGGCCACAAGAGCCAGAGAACGGAGGCAAAGTGGTGAAAAAACTAAAATCTTCCTGCCAGTCACGCATAAGAAAGAGAATAAAATCTTCAGCAGACATGTAACTCATTGTACATGGCCCACTGACCACTCTCCTCACGTGACGTGTACAACCACCTCCCTCTCCCACTTTCAGCATCATCTTCGTCATACTCGTCAATATTGAATCCTTCAGTCTGAAGCACTTCAATCACTTCAACAGCAGTAAAACACCGCTGTCATGATCTCCTTTGCTCCAAAACTCGTACTCGCCTGCAATGCCATTTTCAACACGAATGCAGATTAGCCTGTCATGTGGGGTGCCGAAGTCAATCGTTTCCCTACGAGTGTATTGCTATGGAATCTCACGAAGTAACTTTCCACTTGACCCTTGACACATCTGCAATGACCAGTGTAGCTTCGGTTGGCATGCCACGTCATGAGGAAAGCGTCGAAAAAATTTTAATTATCAAAACTGCTATCGCATTCCGTCGTCCAAAAACCCCACCTTACGTCACAAACGCTATAGCGTTCCGTCGTACGGAGAGAGTTTTAAGCCTGTCCTGTAATGGAGAAACCGTTGTTTCCATTTAGGCCAGTTTGCTCCTGTGCCATCAAATCACAAATGGCTTTGGGGGTGGGAGATCTGACTCCTGGTCGACCTGTTTCCTCCTGTGCCATCTTGTTGCTTGAATTTTTTGGGTTCAAAGCGCTGTCACCATTGACGGGCTTCGGTCGGGAGACTTGTGAGGACGATAGATAAAGATAACGGCGCATCGGAACTACCGGCTCAATCCCAACTAGTTCTACTGATATTATCGTGGCATACAACAGTCACCAGCACAAAAACGAAATTTGAAGATATACTGACTGATGATACTGGCAAGGTGCAATGAGTGAAGAGGACTAGCTAAAGTAAAGGCCCATAAGGGACCCCAGATATCAATTAACTGGTTGGAACATGGACTCATTTACCATATCTGAATGAACGCAGTTCAATGGGTATGACAGAAACCAAGAAAGAACACTACCTTGGATTCCTCTGATGAGAAATAAGGATAGGGTGTTGATGGCAACAATAGCAGAAGATCCAAAAGTAAAAAAATTCAGCTGAATGCAACAAATCACTTACAATGTGAACAACAGCAGTGTCACCTTTGTGCTTAGAAAGGATGATAAAGATTGTTTGCTTACCGAGGATGAACTCACTGTCAAGACTCATCTATTTCACAGATGCAGCACTGACGGTGTTCTTTGGATTCCCTGACCAAAGTGTGTTGTAAAAGGGAGCATGCAGTGCAACTCTATCGTGCCATCAATCTGAAATGGGACTCTGTGGAACCATCTTTCTTGTGTGACATCACAACATTCTGGAAAGTTTGTACCAGATTCTGTGGTCCTTGGAAGAAATGGAGACCTCAGTTTCGACTTCCTAAGATGCTTCCAGGCCTGACGTAAGTTCATGTCAGGATTTTGGGTGTTAACAGTTTATGGGGGCTGTTGTTGTGGGTTGCTCACTTAATCTGGCTCCGCGACTGATTACTGTTGTTAGAAGGGCCTAAGGGGCTTATTAGGTATGTTTAAGTAAGCTGGTTCATGACAGGATTGCTCAACTCCACCGAAATGACCCAGCTGTTGTACAGAGAATCCTCCAGTGGGTGTTTCATGGTTCAAAAGGTGGTTGGATATTACAGCTTCCTACAGAGTTCTGGGCAATGGAACTTCAGTGGGACAAACATGGGTTTCATGAGTGTGAAGGAACAGAGATGAGCATCTGGGAACAATGCCAAAGAAGTGAATATAAAAACGAAAATGTTGTGACAGTCCACCCACTCCTACCTTAAAAAAAAGGAGGGAGGGTGACAGAAGCAGCAGCAGGAAGAAATATAGAACAGAAAGAAAATCATCATCCATAACAAAACTGAAAACAAAAACTACAAACAACAAAACAAATTGCAGAAAAATGAAAAGAAAAGAAAAAATCCTCAACACACCTCTTCTGGTTGATTTGTGAGCAGTGCAACTAATAATTCAATGCACTTAAGTTCCTGAAAGCGAGCAACATTTTCTGAGCTGATGGCACACTTCCAGATGGCACCAGTGGCTGCTGCCAACAGTTCTTTGTTATCCATTTTGTTCAGCAGACCAACCAATGGATCAAGGCCCCCATACTGTCGCACAAGATCCCTGGTCTCCTTTTCCTCTGCACACTTAGTAACAGAACAAACATAAAAAATATCTCAATGCCAAATGATGTAAAAAATCTCTCCTGCATATTCAAGTGTTCTGTGCCATCACAAACTTGCTGCCTCCTCAAGAGGTTTCCTTCAGATCCTGACAATTTGTGGGAGCACCAAACAGTCAATTCTGCAGATGAGAGTTCTATGTTGTTTTTTAAGGCAAGGTCAGAAAAGTCTTCACGCTAATATTAAAAAAGTCCTGGAATAAGTTGTGTGTGTGTGTGTATATGTGTGTGTGTGTGTGTGTGTGTGTGTGTGTGTGTGTGTGTGTGTGTGTGTGTGTGTGTGTGTGTGTGTGTGTGTGTGTGTGTGTGTGTGTGTGTGTGTGTGAGTGTGTGTACGTGCATGCATGTGTGTGTGTACGTGTGTGTGTGTGTGTGTGCGTGTGTGTGTGTGTGTGTGCATGTGTGTGTGTATGTGTGCACCTCTCTGTGTGTGTGTTTGTGTGTGTGTGTGTGTGTGTGTGTGTGTGTGTGTGTGTGTGTGTGTGTGTGTGTCTGTGCACCTGTATATGTGTGCGCTTGTGTGTGTGTGCATTCAAGTAGTGAGTGTGAGTGTATGTGTAAGAGACATGGATGTAAAGGGGAGCAACAGAATGACAGAAATAGAAAAAATGGTCAAGACACACAATCTCTTGTTTTCATACAAAAAGAAAAATGTACTGTTTTAGTCTGTATGGTGTGGCGTTCTTCAGTTGTGCAAATTATATTATTTGTTTAGCATGGATGCTAGCAAATGTTATCTCATGCTGGCTCAAGCTTGCATTTTATGCGTTTATGCAGTATACTCCCAAAATGTAGTGCCAGTCCTTTTGGCAACAGAGATCAAGCTGCTGGCCATTTTTTTGTTTTGAGAAGTGTCCTCAATAATATATGAGAATGTAGCCTGCTGGTTATTTTACTTGTGCTATGGTTTGGGCACACTGTGTTCAATATGAAGAGATATTCATTTAATCCTTTGACTCCATCAGTTTCACTGGGGACTGGACTTCCCGTATTATTAGTCATGATAGCAAAACCTTAACCCTCAGTCCCTCACTCTATCCACCAGCTTCTTGCAGGAAGCTGGTGTATAGGTTGAGGGAATCAAAGGATTAAGTTTTTGCAACTGTTGGGTAGGGTGTGGGAATGAAAAGTTAAATGAATATGACAAGAACAAAAAAGCCAAAGACTTGAACTAAATGACTGTTGAACAAGATGTATTATGCAATAACATCCAGTTCTCTCTCTCTCTTGTGGAGATGGATGAATGAGATTAGTGTCAAACATGCTCTCTTCTTTTACTATGTACTTTTAGATGTTGGACTGGAGTGCCACAGTCCATGAGATTTTTCAAAGATATGCTAATAAAGACTGTGTGCACAGGCTGATAAAGACTGTGCCAACAAATGATAATTAATGACTGGGATTCGGATACACATTTGCTTTGGTGACTGGGATTAAGATACACATTTGCTAAGAGCTAAACAGATAAGCAGATAGAGGCAATTTGTTCCTCATTAAATTTGTTATATATGTGATGAAACATCCATTCACTTTTTTCATTTACTATTTGTGACTTCTAGGTCTTTTGGCAAAGGCACGAGTCCCAGGAAAGCTAGGGTTGGTCATAACAAAGGTGTTGCAGGAGATGTCATGTGATGGGTTGAAGTATGTTTTGCGCCTGGACTTAAATATAGCGAAAGTGCATCTGATCAAAAGTGAAGTACTATGTGAAGATATAGCATGTTGATGTAAGCTGCTTTTTTTCTCACACAAATAAACAAATTTTCTGATTGCCCTCTGTACTTTTTAATAACATTAGAACAGCATAAAAAGTATGAAAAAAATAAAATTGCCAGCAGAACAGTGCTACAGCAGACACATACCTTGAAAATTGCTGAGGCACAGTGCATCTGAAGTTCAGGGTTGGCTTGTTTTTCTGGACAAGAGCTCTTCAAGTTTTTCACCAGATCTTCAATCATACCCTCTGTCCGGATTGCTAGACGATAACTGGGCTATGTACAACAAAGCAAGAAGCATTTAAGTTCACAATCAAATATAACATTTAGTGATTTACTGACTCCAATACCTTTCAATGAATAAAATGAAAAATACACTGGAGTCTTATGGAGTATGGAGTTTGATTCAAGAGTGATTCATTACATTTGGACAATTCCATAAGCCCTCAACCTAAATCAGTCGGTAGATATTTGGCAGACCCCTTCACCTTGTACAAAACTCGCTGCACTGAAAAGGTTTTGAAATGGGGAGGGGATTGGGACCTATGAAACACCAACGACACCAAAATGATTGTAGCATTAAGATGGGCAATAAACAAGCCAACTTTTACGTTGTCAGGTGGAACTGTACTTGAGACAAGAAATCCAGACCACATGATACATAATAAAACACAACAGGAACATGAATAACAACTGAATACAATGAATAATAATTGAATTATAAACTCATCTTAAACAAAGAATATACTAGAAACACAAAAACTCATTCAGCCATAAACAAACAATGTGTATACTTTACACTATGCCAGAACATTAACTATGAAGTCATAGTTTATCAACATTTAAATACTGGGCGTGTTTGGACTGATGTAGATGTTAAAATGATTTTTTTTGTATGTAAACTGTTATCAGCAACTTATAGCTTTTTAGTCTGGTCAACCTTTGGAAAGTGATGACTTGCAGGAGCCAGAAAAAACACTTAAGAAGACTATGAATGCATATTTAATACAACAAGACAAGACAGGCGCAAATTTTCGGGCAACTGACCTTTGTCAAGTGTAAGATTACAAACAAACAAACACCAGATACAAAAATTATGAAAAAAAGACTGAAACTTCCCTGCTGCTGTGTCCAATGTGAGAAAAGGAATAAATAGATGCAAAAATTATGAGAAAAAGACTGAAACTGTTTATTCCTTTTCTCACACTGGACACAGTAGCAGGGAAGTTTCAGTCTTTTTCTCATAATTTTTATATCTGGTGTTGACGTTTGACAAAGGCCAGTTGGCCGAGAATTTGCACCTGTCTTGTCTTGTTGAATTGAATATGTGTTCATATTCTTCTTTAGAGTTTTTTCTGGTTCCTGTTTGCTTGAACGCGGGCAGTCACGCTTGTTTTGGATTATGATGACTCGTAGTTACATTTCATGCTGAATTCATGTCTCAGTCTCTTAGTAAATTGTGTTCAACAGCAAAATTCACTGAATGGAGTATAAAGTACCCTCCACATTAAGTTTCATATTTTGCAGTAAAGCAGTAAATAGTATGTTCTACAATGACATGCAGTAAAAAGTATGTCCTGCCATAAATTTTTCAAATACATGACAACAATAAATAGCAATACCTCAGCCATGTAAGCATAGACCCTTATAATGAATTTAATATAAATTTCAGGTGAATAACTATAAAGGACTGGATTTTTGAGTTAATGTATCATTGCAAGGCTTTTAGCTTTAAAGTGAGCATTTTGTTTAAGTTGTAGTACCCTGCATGTGCGTGCATGCGAGCATCTATGTATGGCTGTGTGCGTGTATGCATGCGCACAGGTAATACGTGTGTGTGTGTGTGTGTGTGTGTGTGTGTGTGTGTGTGTGTGTGTGTGTGTGTGTGTGTGTGTGTGTGTGTGTGTGTGTGCATACATGTGTGCATGCGTGCGTGTGTGCGTGCATGCGTGTGTGTTAAACTGTTATTTCTTGAATAATTTTGCTCTCGCTTCTTCTTTATGCCCAATGGTTCCTTATATGTACTGTTATCTATTTCTGAATAATGTTCTTCTCCAAATTCATTTGGACTCACTTTGCATTATACATTATCAGATTTTTTAGTTAAGCACAGATAACTCAAAAAAAGCAAGCTGACCACATACCACTACATTATTGCACTGTCCACACCTTTTGGTGGGTGTGCATGTTTTCATAACTCAGCCACTGACATGACTGAAATGAACTTGCCTATTTGATATTCTGTATGTGTATACATGCAAAGAAGTTTAAGGCACTGCAATATCTGCGAACATGTTGGTCTTGGAGACTGGAAAACCACCACCATTTACCCACCAGGCTGAGAAGTTTCATCATCATGTGCCCTGCCACATAGCGTTAGCAATCATGGCCTTCCATACGAATCTATCCCTTGTTGCTGAAAGTACATCTCCTACCCTCTCTGTCCTCAGCCACTCTGCAAGTCCATCCAATGTTTTCTCCCTGGGTCTACCTAGTGCTCTTTTTCCCTCCAGCTTTCCTGTAGCGACCAGGTGCTCTAACTTCTCTTGCCTCATAAAATGTCCTCAAAATGTTGCTTGTCTTTTCCTAATGTTCTGTATTAATGTTCTTCTTGTGCCTGCCTCCTTCAAGACCGTCTCATTTGCTTTCTTTGCTGTCCATGGAACTCTCAACATCGTTCTTAGAAACCAGATTTCAGTTGCCTCAACCTTGTTCTGATTTGTGTGTTGACTGTCCACGCCTCACAACCTAACAACAGTACAACAATATTGTTTCTACATAACACTAAAGAACTCTCTTCCTGATATAAATTGATAGGCATTTGTTGGTAAGAATGCTTTTCATCTTATTGAATGCAGTTTCAGCTTGGCCTATTATGTTGGCTATTTCTGATGTACATCTGCTGTCTGGTGAGATGACCGTTCCCAGATATTCAAACTTATCAACCTGTCTCAATGTTGTGCCATCTGTTGTTATTTTGCATGAGGTATTTCTTGTTTTTTACTGATTACCATGACATATCAGAGGGGAGAGATTCATGACCAGGTGTCAATCACATGAGGACCACAAAAATTTCTTCATAGATCCCCATGTTGAAAGAGGGTAAAAGTTCTGTAATGGTTTTCTTCTCCAGCAGGTTGAGCATCTTGCCCTGCAAGAGGTCGAGGGAATTGAAGATGTTGGGACCAGAGAGAGATCTTCAATCTGAGATGGAATCAGATGAATTTATGACAGCAGGGACGAAGGGGTATGTAAAATCAATATGATGCTGGCTCACATCACTCATGATATACAAGGAATAAAGAAAAGAAGAAATGAGGGCGAGAAAGAAGATAAATTCAGACATGATGAAATGAAAGGAAGGAGCCAAGACAAAGGAAAGCCTAGACAGAGTCAGCTTATATATGTCCATTTCTGTGGAGTGCTGGCCACAGAAATGAGCAACAAGGGCAGTATTCAGCAATCGTTTAACTGGTAGACCACTAACTGGTAAAGGTGGGATACATATGGATGACAGGAGAGCCAAGGATGACTGCATGAATTCTGGTCAATGTCAGAGAACAAAGTGTTAAGGTTAGCTACAGCTTTTTATTTGGGTATAAAAAGTTGAATTAAAAAAAGTTTAGTCTCTGCAACATACACATCATGATCAAGATAAATTCTCACCTACTTCCTCCTCCTTATTTTTTCATGAATCATGTACATCATATTTGTCACTTTTTACATCATTCATAATTTTCTTTGGTACTTCAAGAGCAGTAAAAGTTTGGTGATGAGAATTTACAACATTCATAATTTTCTTTGATAGTTCAGGTGTAGTAAACGTTTTGTGTGAGAATAACAAGGTGTGTCAGCCATATCTAGAAAAGACTGTCTACAACAACCAATAAAAACTATTTCTTTAATGCCCTCACCTCCCCCCCCCCCCCCCCACTCCCAAATGGCCGGATCACACTTTTACACGGTAATGGTATGACCAAGGGGAGTGTATTCTCTGTCAGTTTTAAGCAAAACATAGTTGTGCCCTTTAAACTGGATCAATGCATAACAATCAAAAAAGCACAACTCAGTCTGGAAAACCAATTAAAGGGTTACTGTTATTATTGATGTTTAAAGCCCAGCCAACTGCGTAGAGCCACATCATAGTTATAATCATTACAAAACATACACAAAACTTAACAGGTAAAAAAAAAGAAAAAGGAAAGAAAATTAAGTAAACATATCAATGCACTCGCGCACACAATCCAAGGAGTCGCCCCTAGCACTGACCACTTCGTCCAATTTATCGCACAGGGGACCCAAAAAACACACCTGAACACAAATCCAAACACAACTAAGGAAAGCAAAACACATAAAAACGGGCCTAAATCACCCAAAAATACTTCCGCATATCTCACCTCCCGAAAGCCAAACATTCACTCAATATACGAGTGTATGTACCCAATTATTGATTCCATAAGAAAGTATGTCAGACTTGATCAAACGCATACAGGTGAATGGACCAACAAGGCAGAAGATAATAGGAAGAAATGACAGAACTCAAAAGAGGAGGAAAGAAACAAAGTGAGTGAAAGAAAAGAGGAAATTTCTAGCACAAAATTTATAGAAGTGGGGATACTATTTATACTGAAAGAGCCCCTGGCAACCCCACAGGGGTAATCAAAGGGTTAAATGGTTCATGTATGATAATGTTCAATAACTGTAAATACAATGAGCATGCTTTTGACATTACTAGATGACCAAGGAGTAAATCATACACTGCTTGTAAACTGAATGATTAGATGACTGAGAAAGAGGTAAAAAATCGGTTGCTTGTTGCGATATGATGATAGGTACCTTTCATTACTGAACTATGTATAAGAAACAGGATCGCTGTGGTCCAAGTAGGCCTACCAGCTTAACACAGAAAAATGAAAAATCCAGTTTTCCTTTGTTGTACTGTTAACCTCTTCAGTGCTAAGTACAAACTGGCACATCCTCATGATGCATTACTTATTTTGCCAAGGATGTACTGACACATCCATGTAACAACAGGAATTTTCCTACTTCCACTTTTAAGCTGAGGAGTCCAATTTGCAGAAATCAGGAAGATTTATCAACCTACTGCATGAGGCCAGCAGCCAATCACACTTCATTCTGGTTAGTGCATTGGAGTTTTTGTAAGTACCCCTCAGGAGATTCTGACCTTACTTTCAAAATAGCCGACAACAAAACTCAGCCAGGACCAACTGCTGTGGAAAGGCAGCGAGATATGATAGATTTTAATTTCATCACAATAAAAGCTGGACAAGTTTTACAGATCTGTTACAAACCCAGACTTCAAACCAGGCAAGAACAGGACCACTGGGTTGGTCAGTGGGGAGGGTAGTTATGAGGATTATTGTTATTGTTATTTTGTATAAAGCCCAGCAGACTGCGTACAGTCATATCAGGACTATAACCATTTTAAAACATGTATTGGCATCTATCTGTCTCGGGAGACAATGGAGATTGCGCCTTGGAAATCATTCTGTGGTGGAACTGCAGCGCCAGCTGTGGCTGTAGAGCCCGATCCTCGAACGGCAGGTCCTGTTGCAGTTGCTGCACGTGAAGATGGTGTCGTCCGAAGGCGCTGACCCTGCTCCCTGGCTTCTGCGTGCTCTTCTTACCTCCCACTGCTCCTCTCTCCTCTGCTTGGATGTCTTGATGGCTGAACTGATGGCAAGTTTCCAGCTGCTGCGGTCTGCTGCTACCACTTCGAAGCCTGCTGGTGCAATGCCACCCGCCTTGAGGTCCCGCTTGCACACATCTTTGCAGCGGAGTATGGGCCTTCCCGTGGGTCTGGAGCCAGTAGCAAGCTCACCGTACAAAATGTCTTTGGGTATTCTGCCATCTTGCATGCGGGTAACATGGCCAAGCCAGCGCAAGCGTCTCTTTGTGAGCAGGGCAAACATGCTGAGAGTTCCTGCACGTGCTAGGATGTCCTTGTTGGGGATGTGGTCCTGCCATGAAATGCCAAGAATCCTTCTGAGGCAGCGTAGGTGAAAGGTGTTGAGCCTGCATTCTTGACGGAAGTATAGAGTAAAGGTCTCGCACCCATACAACAGTGTGCTCAGCACGCAAGCTTGGTACACTTTGGTCTTTGTCTTGACGGTCAGCATGGAGTTTTCCCACACTCTCTTTGACAGGCGGGCCATACATCATACTTAAGTATGGTGTATGTTTCTGCTTGTTCTTTTGCTTTCTGTCATTTCTTCCTATCATTTTCTACCTTGCTGGTCCATTCACCTGTATCTGTTCAATAAAGTCTTAAGTACTTTCTCTTAGTTTTGATAACTGGGTACATGTATTAAGTATACACATCAATGCATTCCCACACATAATCTAAAGAGATGCCCCTGGCGTTGACCAATGTATCAACAGGGGATTTAAAAAATAAACATGAATACAAATCTAAACATAACTAGGACACTAAAGCAAACATAAAAACGGACCTAAAACTAAAACTGCTTCCGCATATCTCATTTCCCTAGAACTAAAAATGCACTTAATGCATGTACCCAGTTATCAAAACTAAGAGAAAGTACTTAAGACTTTATTGAACAGATACAGGTGAATGGACCAGCAAGGTAGAAAATGATAGGAAGAAATGACAGAAAGCAAAAGAACAAGCAGAAACAAAGAGAGTGACAGAAAAGAGGAAATTTCTATAGTGAAAGAGCCCCTGGCCTCCCCACATGTGGAAGTTGGTGGAAGCATTGTTTACATCAGTCAGTCAATGGCAATGGGCCTGCAAATCAGATAAGCTTACATACGTTTCATGGACAGCATGAACTTCAGGGTTCAGTGAAATAAGTGGAGGTAAGATTTTAGCTTACTGTATTGCATCATGTCACTGTCTCTGTCTGGATATTTGGGAAAATGAAAATGAACTGGAGGATGTAGCAGGAGGACATGATAAAGAGTGTGTGTGTGTGGATTACTATTCAGACATAAGTATCCGACACAGAACTTGAGAGAAAGTAGAGACAGAATAGAAATATTTTAAAGAAGCTAGGCATAACAGAAATCCCTTAAAGAAGCCATCTAAGCACTGCAGTTGATACTCTGGATTTTGAAAATCGTCAAGCTAGCGAATGGTTTCATAAATGTGATAAAGATACCAGAAAGCTCACTGACAATCTCCACACCACTCACAAGGTACACCTCAGCAACAAGACTGTGAGAAGAGAAGCAAAAATGCCAGCAAATAAAGCAGATTTTCTACAAAAACTGTGGCAGATAAAGAGCCAATGGTGGGAGATGAAAGCTGCAGAACTCCAGGCTGCAGATGATACAATGACATGACGTTATTCCATGATGGCCTTATACAGTGAGCAGACTAAAGGCCAATCCACTCCTCTCACCACTCCATTCTACTGACAAAGAAAACTGACATCTTATCACACTGAGCTGAGCACTTTAACACACTACTAAATATGGTGTCGATAATACCTGAGGGTGCCACTGCAGCACTCTCCCAACTGCCAGTACATGAATCTCTTGTAGACGCATCCTCCAATGCTCAGAGTACCAAAGCAAACCAGTCCCAGGATGGCACCAGGAGTTGATGATATTCTTAAACAGGTCAAGCTTGTCGAAAATACCCCATCAAGCAATGTGAAATAAAAACTGTAAAACTGAACACTTCCAGTAATCAACATATACAACTAAAATAAAATACATTAGACACATTCCAATGAAAACTATCAGATATGCTGTACACTTGAAGAAGTCTTGTTTGGTGTAGTCAAAGAAAGATAGGCAGGCAGCATTTCTGCATGGAATGCATTCCACATCTGCTAAGTTAGCAAAATTTTGTCACGTTTAAAAATACATGAATGAAAAAGATAACAGTGACTTTCTGCTTTTGGAAAAATAATCCGCTTCTCTTTAACCATTTGCTGTTCGTGGGAAAACTGATGAAAACTGTCAATATACATCACTAGGGGATTTCTGAGCACTAACGCACAGACACTGGTAAAGTTTACTCACCTCTGATGCACATTCTTGCAATGTTCCAACAACGGGAATAAGCATGTCCTCATGAGGAGACTTCAAAAGCTTGGCAAGAAGAGGAATGGCACCTGCACGCTGCATTGCCTCTTTATTCTTCTTGCTCTTAGAGCAGCTCCACAGCGCCAATGCCCCACATCGTGCCACTTCCACATCCAGTTCCATGTCTGCTGTCATGTTGGTGCTGTTCAGTGGAACACAGTCCAAAAGACTAACCTGCGTCACACAATAGTAATAGTGACAATAAAAACTATATTACTATTACTTCTAACTTCTAAGAATTATGAGGAAAAGATAGAAGCAGCAACATAAAAAATTGACAAATTTGGATTCTCTCTCTCTCTCTCAGAATTGTGACGGAATGGGTGCCATGATCATCGAGACTTTTTGCAATGGTATACATTAGGATTGTGTGTATCCAGTCATGCCATATAATCCTAAGAACTATCTTAGAGAGGTAATCGAGTTGAATAAGGATTTAAATTTATGCTTTGTTGATTATACCAAAAGGCTTTTGATCGGGTAAGACATGAAGAACTGATCAACCATCTAGAAAAGCTCAATGTTGATGGAAACGATCTACGAATAATCAGAAGTATGTATTGGGAACAAACAGCTGCAATGAAAAAGAAAACAATATAAGCTCTTTTCAAAATATCAAAACAGGGGTCAGGCAGGGACGTCTTCTGTCACCACATTTGTTTTTACTTTACAGTGAAACCATCACAAGAAACGTACAAGAATGCCCTGGGATAAAAGTTGGAGGAAAAGTGATAAACAACATTCGTTACGTGGATGACACTGTGCCAATTGCAGAAAATGAAAGGGACCTACAAAACCTTGTGAATATAAAAGAAATAGAAAGCAAAAACATAGGGCTGGAGCTAAACAGCAATACGACTGAAATCATAGTAATCAGTGAAAAACATGAAATCCCCTCGTGCAAAATAACAGCAAATGGCACAACCTTGAGACAGGTTGATAAGTTTAAATATCTGGGAAGGTCATCTCACAAGACGGCAGATGCACATCAGAAACAGCCAGCAGAATCGGCCAAGCCAAAACAGCATTCAAGAAGATGAAAAGCATTCTTACCAACAAATGCCTTTCAATTACCATCAGGAAGAGAGTTCTTGAATGTTATATAGAATCGATACTGTTATACGATTGTGAGGCGTGGACAGTCAACATGCAAAGCCAAAAGAAGATTGAGGCAGCTGAAATATGGTTTCTAAGAATGCTGGGAGTTCCATGGACAGCAAAGAAAACAAATGAGACGGTCTTGATGGAGGCAGACACAAGAAGATCACTGATAAAGAAGATTAGGAAAAGACAAGCAACATTTACAAGACATTTTACGAGGAAAGGAGAATTGGAACACTTGGTCACAACAGGAAAGCTGGAGGGAAAGAGAACACCAGGTAGACCCAGGGAGAAAATACTGGATCGACTTGCAGGGTGGCTAAGGACAGAGAGGGTGGAAGATGCACTTGCAGCAAAAAGGGATAGATGCATATGGAGGGCCATGATCGCCAACACATGCGGCAGGACACATGATGATGATGACAATCGAGAATCATGAATGACAAGTTCAATACTTTAAAAGCCAACATTTCACAGTTCTTTGAGGATGTTTGTAAACTAAAGGAATAGGTTCAAAGGAATAAAGAAGAACATGATGAACTCAAAGAACACAACAATCATGGACAGACTGGATAATTTGGAAAGAAAGCTACAGTCCACAGAGCAAGATGCCAAGAAGTAGGCTACAATGTTTTGTTTATCAATGCGGAAGAGCACATTTGGGAGGATAATTACTCTACTATCCAAATGATGACGGACACCTTGAATAACCATGCAACCAAGCCTAACTGGCATCAAGAGGACATCACAAGAGCTGTCAGGCTTGCTAGACCTCGTACCTCTGGCAGCAGCTCCCGTCTCATTCTAGAACAGTTCTGCCAGTGGACGGACAAAATGGTGGTGCTTGGGAAAAAAGCACTAAGGGACAGCCTCAGGGAAAGTGGGTCAAGGGAGCTTTTGATTTCACCTTGTGGCAAAGATAGATGGTCAAGTTCCATCATGGACTTGGTAAAATCGCATACATTCATACTGAAAAACTGCCTGTGAAGAACAGACAACAAACATATCATGACTATGCTAACAGTAATGACTACCCTTCAGCTGCCTCTCACATTGCTAGCCACAGATTCAGAATGATAGACAATTGGCGCATGATGGCAGAAGAGAAGAACATCTTCACAACAGATATTTATCAAGGAACAACACTAGACATCAGCACAGAGACCAGACTATAAGATGTCATGTTGTCTCTATGGGAGACAGGACATTTAACAAAGATGTCACACTGTCTCTAAGGGAGACAGGACAATTTAACAGAAAGGACCAACAAACAGGGATCCACACAGACCCAGCAGAAGACATGCAGATGCAAGGGCTATCCACCTCACCAGGGAGCACAAGGAGGAGATTCGAGCAAGAACTCATTGAAACTCTAAATGCCTGGATCATGACAGGAGTGAGTTCAGACCACTGATCCCTGGACAATATTATTATTAATATAGTGAAGCAACCAGACAACAGAAGATTTATTTTCCTAAAAGAAAACACTGGCAAGAATTACTCAGTTCAATTAAAATCAGAGTCAGCGCCAATGAGACCAACAGACAACTGCAAAACTCGTTCTCTCCTTCATAATGTCTCGCATTGAATACTGCAATTCACTCCTGTCCGGTCTTCCTGCCTCCACCACTCACATCCTACAGCGCATTCAAAACAATGCTGCACGCCTTGTACTCAAAAAGAAAAAAGCTGACCACATATCTCCTCTCCTGGCACAACTTCACTGGCTCCCTGTATCAAAGCGCATACAGTACAAACTAAACACCATGTGCTACAAAAGCCTCAATAACGCAGCCCCCGATTACCTGTCAAGCCTACTTGAGATCTATCTTCCCTCACGTACCCTCCGCTCTGCCTCCGATCCTCTGACTTTTCACTTTCCACGCACTAAGCTCAATACCTATGGTCCACGAGCCTTCTCTGTTTCTGGTCCGCTCTCCTGGAACAAACTTCCTCTCTCAGTCCTTCAGCAACCTACTTTTGTCTCCTTCAAGTCCGCTCTCAAAACTCACCTTTTCTCCTCTGCATAAAATCCTGACCTCACTCAATCCCCTCTGCAGCCTGTCTCCACTCGGAGGGGAATCACATTGCAATATATAATTGTATATAATATGCTCTCTATAATTTTCCATTGTTTTTATTCTTTCTCCCCATTTATAGCCGTGTGTGTGTGTGTGTGTGTGTGTGTGTGTGTGTGTGTGTGTGTGTGTGTGTGTGTGTGTGTGTGTGTGTGTGTGTGTGTGTGTGTGTGTGTGTGTGTGTGTGTGTGTGTGCGTGGGTGCATGTGCGTGGGTGCGTGTGTGTGCGTGCGTGCGTGCGTGCGTGCGTGCGTGCGTGCGTGTGTGTTTCAGCGCTTAGATTTGATTTTACCAAGATTTTGCGCTATATAAATATTAATTATTATTATTATTATTATTAATTATTATTATTATTATTATATATATTATTATTATTATTATTATTATTATTATTATTACATCAGGGGGCATAGAGTGGCCTTTTGCAGTATAGAGCCAATGGCCCCTTCCACATGTGATGACTCCTGTACTCACGGCATTTGCAAAAGTATAGACTCAGTGGCCCTTCCCCCACGTGATGACCCTTGTGATGATGATGTTAGTCATAACACAAACAGTGGCGTATATGAAAATCAGCATAACCATCAAGGTGACGATCATATTGATGTCAGTGAAAAAGGCCCCTAATCAATAGTCCTGAAATGGAAAGTACGGGTGAGGTCTGAGGATGTGTGTGATGTGACCGACAATTCAGGTAAAATTAGTGCTGAGATAGTGACTACTGATGAGGGCATGGCGCTCAGTGACAGAACAAAGTCAGCTGCTCACACTGATGCTGTGACACAAACCTTAGACCAAGCATTAAATGATACACACACAATGACACAAAATACGACCACTAACAGCTTGTCAAAATCACATGTTGCCCATCAGGTTCTAGATTCTGATAATCTAGAAACAAACCATAGCATACAGACACCTTATGTCACTCATGATCTGTGACAAAGACATGCTGCCTCTCACACATGGATAGATTGTAAGAGCAATGGCCAAGCTCTACCAAGGTCTAGCAGTCAGAGCAGAATTACTGACTCGTTTAAGAAAATGCCGGCTAAAGGTCTGTTAATGTTAAAAATAAGCAGAAGGTCCCAAACTTCTAAAACCAAATCCAGTGTGAGTGGGGCCTCAGGATATTGCCCGGGCCACAATATCAGATAGATCTGTATGATCTTCCACAAGCGATGACCATTCTATTTGGAATCAGAAGCTAACACCATCATCGGAATCTTAATGTGCTTGCCATGTAAATACTGCGAAATAAATTACACAGAAGCCAACACCATCATCAGAATCTAAATGTGCTTGCCATGCAAGTACTGCAAATTAAATTACAAGTTAGTTTTCTTAACTGTAATGTTAATGGACTTTTGAAAAAATTAGAAAATAATGATTTTGTCAATTTTCGTCTCACTTACAGCTTTACATGATGAACAGAAACATTTGTTGCAACTGACTTTGAATCACCACTTTTCAATGACTTCGAAGTGTTCACGTCTAAAGCCAAGAAGCTGTCTTATTAAGGGAGATATTCTGGGGGTGTTATTACTATGGTAAAGAAATCATATTCTCGTTTTGCTGTGCAAAATCACAATAGAAAATGAAAATACTTCAGCTGTAAAAATTCACAGACTTGATATCTGTAAACAAAAATATACTGTGGATTTGTACATATATTCCTCCACATGATTCTGTCTACTGGAATAGCCAGCAAGGTGCATATGGTATTGAAGTGCTGGAGCAATGCATTTTAGATAAAATTTATATGACTTGTGTGGTGCTATTGTTAGTTTTGTTTATTAAAGCCCAGCCGACTGCCATAACCATTTCAAAATATACACAATACTTTGAAAAAATTAGAAAATAATGATTTTGTCAATTTTCGTCTCACTTACAGCTTTACATGATGAACAGAAACATTTGTTGCAACTGACTTTGAATCACCACTTTCAATGACTTCGAAGTAATAAAATAATAAAAAATAAGAACAAAAGAAAAAAAAGACAGGAAATAAAATAAAGCACACATTTCAATGAATCTGCACATAATCTAAGGAGATGACTACTATGTCCAATTTATCACACTGGGGCTTTAAAAAAACACCTCTGAATACAAATTTAAATATAACTAAGGACACATAGAAAAACAGGCATAAGTTATCTAAAATTACTTCTGCATATCTCATTCCCAAGAGCCAAAAATGCACATAATACATGTACCCAATTATCAATCCTAAAGAGAAAGTACACAAGAGTTTACCAACGCATACAGGTGAGTGGACAAGCAAGGCAGAAAATGACAGAAAGAAATGACAGAAAGTAAAGAAGAAGAGAGAAACAAAGAAATTTCTAGCACAGATTTTCCAGATGGGGATACTTTTTTATTTATACTGACAGAGCCCCCGCCATCCCCACAGGGAAGTGGGGGGGGGGGGGGGACTTGTGTGGTGATTCTTTTTTACTGGTAAATGGGGATCTAAACACAAGAACAGAAAATGCAAATTACAGTTTTAGTTAAGATGTCGATGATTTCGATGTAAATATTTGTACCAATAACAGATTTCCCAGACGTTCACAGGATAAACACACAAATGCATTTCGTTTTTTAACTAATCGAGTTATGTAATATGTTTGAATGTATGATTTTAAATGGATTGTGTGAAACAGATTTTGACAATGGCCGTACATATATTGTGTCCTCTGGGACTAGCACAGTAGGGAGAATTTTTATCAAAATTCTCCCAGCTTCCCTCTTATTTCTTTGGTATTACCTATATGCCTTGGAAGCAACCCTGTATATGTTCTGTCTTGTCTATGTAAGTGTGTTTGGTCAGTTCAAGAATAAAAGACTATGTCAATCTTGAACATAAGACCAATATATTGTATGTATTTCTCTCCTCTCTCGTAGTTGTGTGTAGGGTAGTTGCAGAGTATAAAGGTGGGCTTGGGCGCTCCTTTTTTGCGGAGTGTTCTGAGCTTACTGTTTTTGTACTTTGTATCTGCTTCTATGCTAGCTGAATGGGTAGCGCAAACTGTGTTGGATTTGAGAAGTTCTGTACAACATGGGAGATAATTCTCAAGACTTATGTCCTTTGATTAATAGCACAGTAGACTATTTCATTCCTTCCATTGACTTGTTTTCATCTACACACATCAAACCAATTGTTGTTGAGAATATGATGGATTCTGATCACCTACCAGTCCCTATGATGGTTGAAATTAAAAAAGTGATATTGTTGAGGCTGGTCTTGGTAAAACAAGTTAACACAAAAAGGAGGTTTGTGAAAAATTCATGTGGAAACATAATCTGGAAGCCGAGTTTCACAAAACTGTGAAAAGCAGCGACATTCAAGACAGACTTCAGACTAACACTGGCCACAAATACTTTACACTGAGATGTGGACAGTGGTTTGAATACTTTTGTACAATGTCTAAAAGATGTCAGTGCCTGTATGTATAAAATGTTTAAATTTAACAAGAAGAAAAGATCAGAATGGTTTGACAAGGATTGCCAGCAAGCAAAAAAAGAAACTAGGCATAAACTAAATTACTTTAGGAAAACTAGGAAAGGAGAAGATAGAATTTCATACGTGCAAGTGAGGAAAAAGTACAGATGTTTACTAAAGACAAAAAGCATCTACTGATTTAGAAAGCAGAAAATAGATCCGCTAACCATGGAGCAGACTAATTCATCACACTTTTGGAAAGTGCTAAGAAGTAGGGGTCAAGGAAACAAAGACGAAATCTCAAATGATATTGGTATTGATGTCTGGTTCGAACACTTTAAGAATATTTTTCAAAATAATGGGGGACATGTTGGTGAACATTACGATATTGAGGTAGAGCTGATTGAGGAAATAGAGCATACACTAAATTGAGATGAATCTGAAGAAAAGCATTTGACAAACTTAAGACTGGTAAAGCAAGCAGAATTGACAGTGGAAAAGATCTCTTAGTTTTTCTAACCAAACTGTTTAAATATAATTTTGACTCAGGATATATATCCAAAAGAGCAGTCCAATGCTATTATCATTCCCATAAAACAAGAAAGGGAATCCTGAAAATGCAAATAATTATAGAGATGTATCTTTAATAAGCATAATAATTAAATGTGACACAAACAATGCCGAACATGAGACTGTACACCTAATTAGAAGCTAATAATTTAATCTCAGAGAGTCATGCAGGTTTTTGTCATTAATACTCAACAAAACTCATATACTCACACTACATGCTATCATTCAGAAACGTATGCACAAGAAAGGAATGAAAATACATGTTGCATTTGTCAACTTTAAAAAGGCTTTCAATTCTGTCAGGCATGATTAACTCCTACATTGTATTAGAAATGACAGTGTTAATGGAAAATTCCATGCATCATTAATGGCATGTACAGGTCATTGGTTTCATGTATCCGAGTTAAAGATAAATTTTCGGGATGCTTCAATATCCAGCTGAAGTAAGACACAGTTGAGTCTTGAGTCCTATGTTGTTTTCAATATCTATTGATCAGTTAGCGAATTGCATGGGTGACAAAAGGCAAACATAGCATCCAGTTACCATCTGGGATTTGGAAATATTTGTTTTACTTTTTGTAGATAATGTGGTACTATTTTCAGCTACACCAAATGGTTTACAGAATCAGCTGAACGTTCTAAGTACAAAATGTAACAACATGAAATTAACAGTTAATAATAATATTGACAAAATAAAGGTCATGGTGTTTAGAAAAAAAAGGATTCCTTAGAAAAGGAGGGTTCCAAAGAAAACGTGAAGAATGGTTCTAAGAAAAAAGTAAGTTGGAAATGGTGAACATCTATTGCTATTTCAGATTTAATTTCACAACAATGGTAAGTGTCAAAAAAAGTACAGCACATTTAGCAACTAAGGGGAAGAAAGCTGTTCTGCAGCTGAATATAGTTCTCCAAAAAGACAAGGAAATGACAATAGATATTGTCTTTAAAATTTCCGACGCAAAGGTACAATCCATTGTGTTGTACACATCTGAAGTATGGGGATTAAAACGAATGGAACACATAGAAAAAGTACATCTGATGGCCTGCAAAAGGTTCTTAGGCATGCCTGTTAAGACACCAAATAAGATGGTGTATGCTGATCTGGGAAGATATCCATTATTTGTAAATTCTGCTGTTGCATGCATAAAATATTGGTTTAATCTGCTATAAATGAGTGCCAAAAGATTACAGCATAAAGCTTACCAAATATTTCTGGAATTAGATTGAAATAGAAATGACTGTTAGGCATCAGAAGTAAGGAAAATCTTGTGTGATACAGATTTCAACATTGTATGGCTGCAAGAAGGAGTAGGGGATATAAAGCTATTTTTACACATATTTAGACAAAGACTTGATCTCTTTATTCAAGAATGGATTAGTATTATTAGAGCCTGTGGCTGATATGAGTGCTATAGGTCGTTCAAAACCATTTTTGAAAAAGAAAAAAATATTTCTGACATGGATACATACTGTTTCAGAGATGCAATCTCTCAATTAAGATTTAATTTACTACTGCTGAATAACAATTCACATCGTTATAGTGAGAGTATTCACAAAAAGACATGCCCATTTTGCAAGACACATATTGAAAATGAATATCATGAATGTCCCATTTACACAGATACTAGAGTAAATTCCTCAAAGATTCAGCTAGAATACCACTTTATTTACTAATCCAAGCAGCAGATTCTCATCATAGATACAATGTGTCCAGATTTGTTTTTCATGCCCTCAACAGGCACACAAAAAATCATGATCAATGAACTAATGAAAAATCAAAATATGAGTTGTGAAATTCCATTAAGTCATCATCAGTACTATATTACTGCATTACATAGTAATTATTCAATGTTTATGGTTTAATAAATGGTAAAATTAGTAATGTACGTACCACTGCATTTTTGTCATTATTGCAATATAAACTATAAACTGATGTGTGCTTATTATGCGCTTTTAAAGTCTTGAGTTCAGATTATAAAATATGCAAAGAATGCGGCGAGGGGAGGATATTCATTGAAAAATTGAATGGTTTATCAATGACTTGATTTACAGAATTATTGATGAATTCATTATTTACTTATTTGATTGGTAGTTCTCAAAGTTCATATTGCTTCTAGGACTACTAGGGCCATATCAGGGCTAACACCATGTCAAAAACAACAACGCGTTTAAGACAAATGACAACAGTTAAAAACCATACTCACTGTTAATCTTGCAAGTCTAAAATGCAATTAAAGAAAAACAGCTGTAAAATCATATCAGGTGAAATCTACTGATCTCTTGTAAAAACTGGAAAACTGCATTAGGAGGGACATCTCGGAACAGGTTCTTTAAGGAGTCCACTGTGCAGTGTTTTGTCTCACATCGTACAAGTCTCAGCAATAAAGAAGGAGGTGTCTGATGCTCGATGGCTTGTCACATGACATACACCACGGTGCTTCAAGTGCTGTCAAACGTCCAAAATGAGCACAACTGCCACAGTCCTGGCTGCATCACTTGGATGAAAACCAGTTTCCATTCTCAGAAAAATAAAACCAGTCTGCTGAGAGTTGAACAGGTCACCAAGTCATTTCAAGCAAATCACTTTCATGAAGTCTTTCTGAGACCGGTTACATCAGTCAGTGGTTCTCTCCCATTCACATTATGCTGAAACCTGTGACAAACTATCTCCATACATTCTAGGTTTGTAGGCATCACAGAAGGTTTTGTGAGCTCCGTATTTTTCACATTAACAGCAGTCAAGGGTTAAACAAACGCTGACTGATATGTTTATTCAAAAATGGAACAGCTCAATGAAGGATAGAAAGAAAATGTGCATGTTATACCTCCTATAAAACGATTTTTGAAAAATACAACTTGAGCCAATACAGTAAATCAAATAATGAAAAACTGTGTCTATTTTGTAAATCTTTTATCGAAAATGAACACCATTCTCTGAAATATACACTCTACAACATCAGGTCAAACTTTCTAAATCATCATCATCATCATCATGTGCCCTGCCGCATGGCGTTGGTGATCATGGCCCTCCATATGAATCTATCCCTTGTCGCTGCAAGTACATCTTCCATCCCATCTGTACTCAGCCACCCTGCAAGTCGGTCCAATATTTTCTCCCTGGGTCCAATATTTTCTCCCTTCCAGCTTTCCTGTTGTGACCAGGTGCTCTAATTCCCTTTCCTTATAAAATGCCCTATCAATGATCTTCTGGCGTCTGCCTTCATCAAGACTGTCTCGTTTGTTTTCTTTGCTGTCTGTGGAACTCTCAACATTCTTCTTAAAAACTACATTTCGGCTGCCTCTATCTTGTTCTGGCTATGCGTGTTGACTGCCCATGCCCCACAACCGTATAACAGTATCGGTTCTATATAACATTAAAGAACTTTCTTCCTGATGTTACCTGATGGGCATTTGTTGGTAAGAATACATTTCATCTACTTGAATGCTGTTTTGGCTTGGCCAATTCTGCTGGCTATCTCTGATGTGCATCTGCTGTCTGGTGAGATGACCATTCCCAGGTATTTAAACATATTAACCTGTCTCATGCCATTTGCTGTTATTTTGCATGAGGGGATTTCATGTTTTTTACTGATTACCATGACTTCAGTCTTCTTGATATTTAGCTCCGACCCTTAATTTTCTATTTCTATTTCTATTTCTATTATATTCACAAGGTTTTGTAGGTTCTTTTTCATTTTCCGCAACTAGCATGGTGTCATATGCATAATGAATGTTGTTTATCACTTTTTCTTCTACCGTTATCCCAGAGAATTCTTCTGGGTTTCTCATTAAGGTTTTGCTGAAAAGTGAAAACAAATATGATGACAGAACACAACCCTGCCTGATCCCTGTTTTGATATTTTGGAAAGAGCTTGTATCATTTTCTGTTCTTATTGCAGTTGTTTGTTCCCAATACATATTTCTGATTATTTGAGATCTTTTACATCAATATTGAGTCTTTCTCTAGTTTGGTTGATCAATTCTTCATGTCTTACCCGATCGAAAGCCTTGGTATTATCAACAAAGCATGAATAGAAATCCTAAGTCAACACCATTGACCTCTCTATGAGAGTTCTTACGAAGTATATGGCATTATTCCTTTCCCTTCGACAAATCCACACTGTTCTTCTGCTATTTCTCTTTTGATTCTGTTCCTTGTCCTCATCATGATTATTCTTAGTAGGATTTTTGTTACATGACTCATCAAGCTGATTGTATGATGGAGTTCACAGTCTATAGCCCCTGTCTTCTTTGGAAGTGCAATGAAAATTGATTTTGACATATCTTTGGGGAGTTTTCTGGTGTCATAAATTTCACTTAGGAGGACTCTATATTTTTTCAATACCGAATTCCTCCAGGGCCTCCATCATCTCTGTATTAATACTGTCTGGTCCTGGGGCTTTTCCTGGTTTCATCTTTTTCATTGATGCTCTAACTTCATCTTTCATTATAGGTGGTCCTTCAATGTTCTTTCTTATAATGTGTTCTTCGTTTCTGTGATCGTACAAAAGGACTTTAGTGTACTCTCCCCATCTATCTAATATTTTGTCATTTTCCATGATAAGCGTACTGTCTTTCAATTTTAAGCAACCAGCTGATATGCATGTCTTTTATCCTGTGGGCAATTTCTTTAATTTTTCTGTACATAATTTGAGGATCTGCTTTGTGTCAGTCTTCTATTGCTTTACACTTTGTTTCCAGCCAAGCTTCCTTAGCTTCACTGGACCTATTCCTGATTTCTTTGTTTATCTTTTTTTTTGTAATCTTCTTTTCCTTTGCCATCCTCCATTCTTCCATAAGCTTTTAATTTCTTTTGTCATCCATTTCTTTTTTGCTTTTCTTTTTACTCTCGGGATTTCTTCACAAGCTTCAGTTATTGAGTTTCTCAACTCTGTCCACTGTTCCTCACCGTCACCAACATCTTTCAGAGCACTGAATTTGCTTTAAACATGTATATTAAATTTTTCACGGGTGCTTTATCTGTCTTTAAGAGTCCAAGATTTAGTTCGATGTTACTTTTGGTCTGTTTTCTTTTCTTTAGTTTCAGCCTAAATCTTCCCATTACAAGATTGTGGTCATTGTTGCAGTCTGCGGCTGGTAGTGTTTTTGCTGTCAGCAAAGAATTTCGAAATCTGTTTATCCGGATGAAATCAATTTGATTTTTAGTATTATCTCCTGGTCTCATCCATTTCATTTTCTATAAATCAAGTTGATATTTAGTATTATCTCCTGGTCTCATCCATGTCATTTTCTTCTGTTAGGCTGCTCAAACCAGGTGTTTCTTACTATGAACCCATTCATCTGTGCCCATTCCACAAGGTTCTCCCCTTTCATTTTGTGTACCAAGGCTATGAGGTCCAATTATATCCTCCATCCTCTCCTGTCCCACTTTCTAAAAGACACTGTAAATATACCTATGGAAAAGCTGATCCACTCACATGATGAGTAACAACAAACTTGTGTCCAGATTCATCATTCAAGCTACCAACCTGAGGAAATGGTTCATGGAAGGTATTATGGTTACTTGTTACTAACAATGAAAATACATCACCTCAAAACTAATGATAGCCACCGCTTGTGCTCTGTTTCAAATCCAAGCAGGATGGAGAGTATGGCCTATTTCCTTCAGATTTATCAAACATTTGGCAACTTGATTTCCTGCATTTACAACTTAAATGAAAAGATTCTGACAAATCTAGCTGTTCCTTTGCTAAGAAAATCTAATGTGATTACTAATTGTTGTCAACATCCTGCTTTTTTGTGTGCGATATGTATATGACCTTGCATGCATATTGTCTTATGTGACGATCGTATAAATGATTTTGAAAGCATACCCAATCCAATACTTTTTTTTAACTTATTTGTTTATATGAAGTCCAATGGCTGAATCTTATTTCCATTTATAAGCTTTTCTTCAGAATTCATTGATAATAAACAACAGTATCATTCACTATACGTCAGTGCAACATTTCAAGTAAATCCATAGGTAATTTGTGAAGTTATTGATATTGGAATGCACTTGAGGTCAGTATTACCCCAATTCTTATTGCCAATTTGAGGGTTCTGTCAAGTTTAATATATTTTGCTGTTATTGCAAGCAAGGATTATAAATTACAACACTCAGAAAAAAATTTGTTTCATTATTAATGTTTAGAGAAGTGAAGAAGAAATGTCCTAATGCATGAGTCTTATCAGAAGGTTACAAATAGCAAAATGTGCAATAACGCACATACTAGAATTGACCTCTTTCTATTTTCATTGCTTTCTCAGACATACCTCATGAAAAATTACGCTCATGAGGTATCATGCGATAAATGTTTGTATCATGTAGATGACAAAAAAGTACTCCCAACTAGTTTTTTACAGTCAGTGGTGGGCCAGTAAAAATGGTAATTTCTGATTTAAGAAAAGCTTTAAAATGTTTTCAAATGGCTTTATTTTTGCTTTATTTTTGTTTGCTAGGTGCTTTTATTTACCTGTACTTTAGACAGAACAGTTTAAATCGCACATAAAGAAAGCACTATTTTGGCTTCCAGTACCTACACAGACCTGCCAACCCTGACTTTTAAGTTGGAGTATTTGTCCAGGAAAAATGGAGTATTTTTGAAAATATTGGTGTATTCTGAGTGCGCAGCGCCGAAGGCGCAAGCTAACTAGGGGGGTCCGGGGGCATGCCCCCCCGGAAAATTTTTAAAGAATTGGTGCAAATCTGTGCAATCTAGAGCATTCTGAGCCCAAAAATTCACTTTCTAATGGTACTTGATTTTTTTATCTTTAATTTTTTTTTCGTCGTATTTTTTATTAAGTCGGCGTATTGGTCGTATTTTGAGTAAACTGGCGTACTAAATACGCCAAAATCGTATGGGTTGGCAGGTCTGCCTACACTACTGTATATTATGAAATCATTCCCCTATCTCTGTTGGGCTGAATACTTTAAAAGACGCCAAATCATTAAATAGTTAACTGTCAATTGTCTGAACTGTCAATTGTCTTTCTCATACACACAAACACAATTTTTTTCAATATGTAAATGGCAGGATCAGAAAGTAGCTTCCACAAAATACCTTTGCTGTTTCAAAAAAAAAAAAAAAGCGAAAACACACACACAAACAATGAAAACAACAAAAATACAAAAAATTGTTTCTTAATGATTTACTTACAAGTCTCTTGATGCCTCCATGTTGTCTCACAGTACGCCGAGCCCGACGGAATTTGGCAACGTTGGCAATGGTCTCTGCAGCAAGACACTTCAGATCTTTGTCAGGGTCACGTAAAATTTTCACCATAGTCTGCAGTCCACCCAAATCAGCAATAGCGCGACGAATCTGTGTATTGCGTGAAATCTCCTTCAGTATCTTGAGAGCTCCAATCTATGAATTAAGAAGAAAGCAAATCAAATGATAAATGAGACAAGTGGCTTTGGTATTTGCAAATGACATTGAGAGATGTATACAGAACACCAAACTGTACAATTATTGTTTGCAATGATCCTTGAACTTGAAGATAAGTATG
The DNA here is from genome assembly GCA_030674185.1 of Monoplex corrugatus. NCBI lineage: Eukaryota > Metazoa > Mollusca > Gastropoda > Littorinimorpha > Ranellidae > Monoplex > Monoplex corrugatus. The sequence goes on along the minus strand of CM060305.1, from coordinate 101,912,187 downwards.
ACAAATGCTGTCTGTTAGTCACACAAACAAATCATATATTTTCAAGATGAACAGAATATGAACAGGCACTTCCCAAATGGTCAAATATTAAACAGTAAACATGCAGTGAAGTCTGCAGAGATACTTGTTGGTAAAATTAAGAAATATCACTTATCATCTTGATTTATTTTTCTCTATTTTCTAAACGCTTTGAATCAACACAGTTTCAATCCATTTAGTTTGCAAAGCTTGTTAAAATTGCTGTAACATAGAAATTTCCACTGATCACTGAGCCATGAAAATTGATAGGAACTGAAAAAATAAAAGGTAAAACAAAATGTGACAGCTGGATCTTGAGGGTAAAAACAAAATATTAAAAAATACCTTGTTTGTAAAAGATCCTTGGGAGTATAAAACGTGTTTCGATCCCAGGCCCTTTGTTAAGTGAAAAATAAAATGACAGAGGAGTATTGAAAACAGTTCAAGGAAATAGGGGACAGAGTGAGTGAGTGTTACTCAGGATAGACAATAGAGAAATTATGTAGTTAAAAACAAAACTTAAAAGGACAGAGCAGAACTTGGGGGAAAAAAATATATGGAGAACTGCATCATCCACCAACTGGGAACAGTCCAGCCGACGGGCCTGAACACTAGAACTGCCGACCCGGGTCCTTTCCTTGTCCTAATAATCCCTACTGTTTCCCCTCTTCTCCCCACCCCAACCTCCTACCCCCCCCCCCCCTTCCAGGACTGCAGTAACTACAGAACAATCGCCCTAATCAGCCACACCAGTAAAGTACTGCTAATCATCATACTGAACAGGACGAAACAAAAAGTAGAAGAACTCTGACTGTCACAGGCTGGTTGCAGATTCAACAGGGGCACAACAGACATGTTACTTGTGTAACAGAGTGCCTTGCTCTGTTACGATATTTCCCATTTACCTACAACGCTCAAAGGCAACACTGTGTAGTGTGCTTGCCTAGATCAAAAACGCCTTGCGTTCTCTCGGCCAATATATACTGTTATTTTACAGTCTCTGCCTATCTATAGCTATGCATTGAACATTCCAAAGATCTAACCAATACATGACGCACATAACACACTGCTAAACAGCGAGCAAATCTACAATGTGTACATGTGTTCTAAAGCTGGGCCTACAAATTTTGACGTCATTATGGTCCCAAATCTCCAGTATGTTAAACGTTGTAGTCCTACAGAGCACTTTGTAAAACAAACGTATGTACTAGCCAGTACGTAGCCTGCGGAAACCCACAGACAATGACTGCAGGTGATGTTGCGGTTGCATGAGCCCGAGGCGGTCTGTCTTTGTTTCTCGCCGCCCTTCGGTGTTTGCGGCGTAATAGCCAGTACATTAGCCTCCCTTGAAACTGCCGGACAATGACCAGTGTGCTAGTTGTGTGTACCAAAGCGCTGTGTTAAAAGTACACACCAAGTGTTCATTCGGTAGGTTGGCTGTTCCCGCAACCAATCAGTTTTTGGCTGTTCCCACAACCAATCAGATCTTCTCATCCGAAAGTGTTGATAGTATGACCATCGTGCTTTGTTCCCAGAGTAGGCTATAAATTCACATAGCTCGTCATTTCTTGCCACCACTCTCACCAGAAGAAACCAACCTCACTGTGTTAAACTGCTGACACTTTGTAGTAAGTTCTGGATCTTTTTACATTTTATTATTCATTGTCATTTGCAGTAAGCTTAGGGACTTTGGGGTCTCTTATTTCTTTAGATTCTAGCTCACGCCTATTGACTCTGATGACTGATGAAATACGTGCTCAGCTAAGTGATCCATTTGTTGTATTCTTTGTCTGCTCAGCACCACTGATAATCATGTATAGAGTGTTGTTTTGATGACATGCTTTAATAGTAATATGCTATGCTATTTTGTCATCATTATCTCTAGCACTCGACCTAGAATTACACATAACTACATGGATCTAATGTTTAATGGATGACTCAAGTGTTGACTGCTATTTGATAAGGTAAACCTACTGTTTGTGACGACATAGTTCCCATAGTCAAATACTATGTCTGTCTTCACACTGAATATTAACTGTTTAATAGCTGCCCACTCAGATGTTACTGTTACTACTTACTCAGTCCATGGCAGCCGAACAGCTTAATATGACTGTGCATTATTTTGCCAGTACATTATTGGAAGTCTACTCTATGCTAATACTATTGAACAAACAGTATGGTATTTTACCCTCAACTTATCAAAGGGTTACTCAAGGCTTTGTTATCAATTATTTGTTCCATGTTTACAAATGCTAGTGCTTTTGAGTGTAAATATAGACACCACATATTTTGTTATAATGTAGTAGTTCATTCTTGTACATTGACATTGTTAGTTCACAAAATGTGCACTTTGTCATTGTATTTATGAAACTTGTTTTGTGTCTTACAGGCACTGTCTTCTTTCGTTCTTCTTCTTCTTCCATGACCACTTCTTCTTTGATGTCTTCTTCTTCGTGTAGTCTTCAATGTCTTGTCTTCTTATTATGAAGAAGTACCTGGGTGAGAACTCGTACACATGTAAATAAAGTTTGGGAACCACCGTCCTGGCTTTATGTGTGTTCGAGTAGAAGAGTCCTCCATCTGCCTCTGACCTTGCACAACTATATCCCCTAAACCTTAACCGACTCTGGTTTCGGGGGTTTTCTACCTCCCTTCTTCTTCCTCCCTTCATCACACTTGTCTTACAGATTTTGATAGAAAAATCAGGAACACCGAACAAGAAGCTTTCATTACCTTTATCGATTACAGCAAGGCCTTTGATGGTGTCATACACTATCAACTGTACAATGGTAAAGATGGGCTTCACCAAACACTTGGTGTCACGTATAGCAGCATTATATGAAGACCAAAACGCAACCATCAGATAGAATGGCACACATTGCAAATATTTTGGCATTATTTAAAAAAGGAGTCAGGCAGGGCTGCATCCTTTCACCTCATGTTTTTAACTTACATACGGAGCAAATCATTAGAGAGGCAGATATAGAAGAGATGGAAATAAAGATCGGAGGAAGAAACATCATCAACCTAAGATATGCACAGATGACACTGCATTAATGGCAGATTACATCACAAGCATGAAGAGAATTCTCTACTGGGCAGATACAACAGGTTGCAGGGCAGGATTGAAACTGAAGGCTAAAAAAAACAAACAAACAAAGTCATGCATATAGCAAGAAAAGAAGGCCAGGAACATCCAAACATTCAAATAAACAAAGAGAAAATGTCCAACATTTCAAGTATCTAGGATCTGTAAAAGCAAATGACAGCTCCTGCACCAAAGACATGAAAACAAGAATTGGTATGGCAATACCAAAAACTGGTCCAGTTAAACAAATGTATGGAAAGACAGAGGGCTTCCCAAAGATTTAAAATTAAGAATCCTGAAAATTTTGATTTGGCCTGTTTTAATGTATGGTTGTGAGGCCTGGACACTAAGAAAACACGAAGAAAATAAAATCAATGCAGCAAAAATGTGGCTCAATAGATGACTTCTCAGAGTCAAATGAACATACAGAAAAACAAACAATAGAATACTAAAGGAACTAACGGTTAAGCACCAACTGCTAAAAGAATGTCAAGCGCCAACTGCTAAAAGAGATCAATAAAAGAAAGCTGAAATATGTAGGCCATGCAATCAGAAACACAAGAACAGATTTGATATCAACGGTCCTGCAGCGGAAAGTTGAGGAGAGGAGAGAAGAAAGGGACGACCGCACACCTCCTACTTCAACAACATCGCTGATATCTATGGTCCGGGGATCCAGAAAGTCATCCACAAATGTCTCTAGCATGTGATCTGGAGAAGACTTGTGACCTCTGATCCCGGTGAAGGAGAGAGGTGACAGGTGAGGTGAATTTATTTTTATCATAAAAACTGTTCTCATATAATTTTCAAGAAAACTGCTTTCCTAAACATCATGACTTACCTTTTCAAAATATAGGTAATTTTCATGTTGGTACAATATTTCTTAACATTTAAGTTCATTCCGCTGGCATTTGGGCATAACTGGACAGTAAGGGAGGGGAAGAGGAGGGGAAGAATAAAAGAGACAGGAAGAGAGAGGAAGGAGAAAGTGTGAGAGAAAGAGAGAGATGGGGGAGAAAGAGGAGGGAGTGAGGGGGAGAGATAGACAGAGAGACAGACAGACAAAGAGACAGATAGATACAGACAAGCACAAAAGAAATCATGAGACAGCCACAAAAGGACAGAAAGACAGGATGAAACTGACAAGGAAACAGAGCAGTGAAATCAAAATGGGTCAATCCAAAAGTGATCAAAACTGACCTTGCATTTAACCTCCTCTGTATCCAAAAGATTGATGAGCACCTCAAGACCTCCCACATCACGTATTGCCAGCTGGCAAGTCTCTTGTGTAAGGTTGAAGTCACGCAACGAACACAGGGCAATAATAGTGGCAGTCTGGTTACCTCCCTGTCAACAGGTATGGTCCTATGTAGAAAACTGCTATGAATACTATGGCTCAGATGATGGATGTTAAGTTTATTTAAGCCAAACTTGGATTTAAAAATATGAAAAACTTATTCAATTAATTATCCATTCATTTCGAAAAAAAGGAAAAAAAAAAAGAAAAAAAAAGCCTGATCCATTCCAAAAACTTTCAGAAGGGGTGAGCCATTAGACATTTAAAAAAGAACAATAAACATCAGCAATACTGGCAAGCCACATTATCAGCAATACTGTCAAGCCAAAAAACAAACAAACAAACAAACAAAATACTTATAAAATAAAAATGAAAAAGACACAAAGACATGACACAGTACTGTTGCATCAATTTTCTCATGTCTGCGCTGAAAATGTAAGAGAAATGAAGACTTTTTCCCGTATCCTTGCTTAGCTAAATATATTTACATCAGACCGAGTGCTACAGTAGGCTCCCTCTGTGTGGACAGATTTGTGTGATAAGATGCCTCTAGGCCCCAAATTCTTTATCAGCCAATCAGAGCTCCATGCACACAGGTAGCCTGGACCTAAGCCATGTCACTTATTTTTCCTGTCCTTAGACAACATTTTCTCAGAAGGACCAAAGTGATATGAGTGGGGACGGAAAGTCGGCATTTGGGGTCTGATGTGGTAAACATACTTAGGTAAACAGGGATTTGGGAAAGGTCCTCATTTTAGCATCATATACTACTATATTGCAAAGGACCAAGTGAAAAATTCAAATGATGGAAGAAGGGCATATCGCCTCCTCGATTCAAATGGGACAGCCTAGAGACAAAGAGGTGGAAAAGACATAATTTGTAGGCATAAAAAAGTGTTCTGGAAAAACCACTTGCACAGATCATGTGGAGATCCCTGAGATAAAGACTCATAAATGATAAAGGGATCCTATGGGTGCCAGTATACTGACAGTAAGATATCTGAGAGGAACAGAGTCCAAAAAGGCCGGGAAAGTAGCAAGCCACTGGACCTCATGGGCCTTAGGATTAAGTACTATCCCTATGTATGACTGCTGGACAAGTTCAAGCAGCTGACCATGCTGAATCCCTGCCAACATAACGATTTTGACATCTTTCTAATTTATTTTACATGTCGTTTTTGATCTGTGTTAGCGTCATGTTTGATATGTTTGAAAAGGAAAATTCAGCGATTTTTTGATGAACATACTTTCAACGCTCTTGGGGATTCCATAATGAGACTCTGCACACATACATCAGGTAACAAACGCAAAAATAAAAAGAAATTAAATAATCAAGGTTTGATGATCATTATTTAGTCATAGTATGCTAATATACTGACACCAAAACAGGACTCACGTTACACAGTTATGTTCATGGTATATTTCACTATCAACTGCATTCCAGATTTACAGAATTCCATAGAATTTGATGCACAATCAAAAACAAATCATACAGCATCTTTCGATCAATCACTCAACACAAGTAACCACTCCACTACCTCTTGTTTTCAATCATGCATACATGTACATGTATGTATAATTAAAGAAGTGCTTCTCATTTTCACAAGCCACAGGTTGATCTTGACAAACACACGTAATCAGAAAGTCAGAACTGCAGTTCGTTTAGTGGCACGGCACAGAGCAAGCACAGGCATACAAAAAAAGTAATCCACACAGCTCTCTCTCTCTTTTTTTCACATGTCTGTAGATGACAGGACAGAGTTGATAGGTTCCTGTTATCGGACAGCTGGTAAACATCAGACCGAGAAAGACACTTAAAGTGTTTTCTCTGGTCACAGCCACAGACAGGATAATCAGGAAAGATGTTTCCTCCAAGTTAAGAGTCCCAGATCACTTCAGTCCCAGAAATACCATGAGCAATCAAACACTGAATGATGAAACATTCACCCTGCTAACAGAGCTGTGAAAAGGCTCTTCAAACTGGCATGAATCAGATGAAAAGCTATGTTGACTAAAGGTCAAGAAGCCTTGACAATATACAAATCATTTGAGGATAGAATAGGGACAACATGACACAGAGAGAGACAGAGACAGACAGACAGACAGACAACAGAGAGATGGGGTGTGTGGGAGGTGGTGGATAATCTGGGTGATGGAGAAGTGCAACCTCCATTAAACATATAATCAAGACCTAATATCATACACACGTTATGTGCGTGTGGGTAAATGTGTACATGTATAGGCACTGTATTATAGTATACACATATAGAGAAGCACAGATACACAATCTCATGTGCATAAACAAATAAACACACACTCGCACACACACAGAGTATCATCACCGCATTGCTCATGTTATCATTTTCAAAAATATCGTCCATAGGCTAAACATTACTTGGGCCAGGCTGATGTACGGAGTCAAATGACTGTGTTGATACAAACTGTGCTCGACAAGATCAAGTCGGAATAACTCAGTGACAGGTCCTCTGTTTTAAGTACAAAAAGTGTCTGAACTGCGTTTAAATGTACAAATGAAAGGTATTATTCTGTTGTGGATAAGAGGTAGACAGGTAGCAAAGAAGAAGGTTCATCCTAAGGCTGATTCTTTGCCCTGGACTTTTGAAAAAGGATATGGAGACAGAACATTCACAGTGGGAGGCAATGACCTCTGGTACACCACTGAGGCCATGCAACCCACTTCTGCATCTGCTGTTGACCAGAACCGATAGAAAATACACCTACACTGTTTGCAAAGGAAGATAAGCTGAAGCCAGCAGCTCATGAGGGGATTTCTTCAAATCATTAAGAAAGAAGAAGAGACCCCAGCTCTGGGATTGAAAAATTCGGGTCCCTTACTCATATGATTTGAAGAATGTCCAGCGATGACTCCAGATAGTGCTCCAGATAGACCCCTTGAATGAAACATAAGCCAAGAAACTAGCTACTTTGTGGCATGAGGGACAAAATAGATCCACCAACTCTTCTGCTCTAAGACGTCCATTTCCTCAGGATATCAGATAAGTGTATGGATTCTGAAGAAGTGCCCTTTTTTTTTAAAGAGAAATCAAAGAAAAGTTTCACGATCTAACTCCAGCTCATGGGGGTTTCTAGCTGTTGTGGGGGCAATCTGGTTTATTCCAATTCACCCTACTATGACAAAGGCCAGTAAACGAGGATGAGTGGAAATTTCTGCAAAACAAAAACATCACCGAATGTTGAAAAGTAATTGTGATCACTATTTGAACCGTTCACTGCAATAAAGAAACAAAATGTTGAAATAAAACACAAAAAGGCAACTAGTTAGTGGCAAAATATCTGCCAATGAGAAAGGTGATAGACAAGAGAATTTAACCCATTCAGTCAGGATAAAGGCCTGAGAATGAATGACAGCTTAGATCTGGGCCACCTGGTTGTGAGGAGCGCTGATTTGCTGATAAAGAGCGTGGGATCTTGAGGCATTTTCTCACACATACCTGGCCAGACAGAGGAAACCTGCCAGCTAGGCAGTACTTGGTCTGATGCAGTATGGTACATTGACTTGTAATTGTTTGTGCCACTTTATTTCGGACTTTGGTCTTCATCCTCTTAGATCTGGGGGAATCACTTTTTTTTTTCTACAGGTCTTTGAAAATAATTAATTTAAATATTCCAGCCAAAAACATGTATTCTGCTGAAAAGAATACATTAATCATTATCCTTCGCCTGATATCAGATGAACATTCAGGAATATGCTGGGATGTAAACAGATCTATACAAATTCTTGTGCACAAATAAAAACTGGTGTAATGCTGGGATGTAAACAGATCTATACAAATTCTTGTGCACAAATAAAAACTGGTGTAATTTGCTGTGAGACTGTACAAGAGAAACTGAACATACATTCTTTTATAAGATATAAAAAAGAAAGAAAAATCACAAACTTACTCACTATTTGTAAGATTTACAACCCTACACCTAACTTTCAGTTTTCGTCAAGAAATATATTTCAGTGTATGTGCACAGGTCAACCTAACATAGACTACTCTCTATTTTTTTCTGGACCAATCATGTACACAAACATAATATTAATTTTAAAAAAAACTGAAACAAGATGTCATGTTTAATGTTTTTTTACAGGTCAATGAAAATTGTCAATTTGACATTCTGATTACATATTTATACAAATTCTTATTACAACATAACAGATAAGATGGTTTATTGTTCTGGTGGGTATCTTGGGAGAGCATAAGGCTAAGGGAGTAAACCCTAAAAAAAAATCACTCCTACTACCTCGGACGTTGTCGTGGGAACGACAAAGGCTAACAGAGAGACTGTGCAAAAACTGATGGAAGGCAACGGGAAACCACCATCATACTTTCCCAAGAAAAATTCATGGCCAAACAAAACAAGAAAAATCAGGATAACAACGTAAATAGGGGCTCCTATGGAGCACCTTCATCCAGCAGGGACTGTCATGCCGCGGAGGTGACACCAGACCGTCAGCAAGCTACTGCGTTAAATCTAAAAAAAAAAACCCAACCAAAATCGCAACATGGAATGTGAGGACATTGCTGCAGGGGGAATGTTAGAGACTGTCAAAATGGAGATGGAAAGGCTTAACATTAGTATTTTAGGACTACAGGAAGTGAAATGGAAGGGGGCAGGCATGATAACATCAGGAGAGCATACAATAATATATTCTAGTGGAAACACACATGAAAGAGGAGTAGGCATCATAACTGACAGGGACAAATCAGAAGCAGTTAAGGGATACTGTGCTGTGTCCGACAGAGTTTTGCTGGTTAAATTGGATGGCAAGCCATTCGATATCAACATCATTCAGGTGTACGCACCAACATCTGCAAGTATTCAGGACGAAATTGACAACTTCTACGAAGTATTAGAGCAACTTCTACGAAGTATTAGAGATGGCTAAGGCTCAATGTGAATCACAAGAAGTTACAAGTAATAATGGGAGATTTTAATGCTAAAGTGGGACAGGATAGGGTGGAGGATATACTTGGACCTCATGGCCTTGGTACACAAAATGAAAGGGGAGGGAAACTTGTGGAATGGGCTCAGATGAATGAGTTCATAGTAGGAAACACCTGGTTTGAGCAGCCTAATACATGTAGAAGAAAATGGACTTGGATGAGTCCAGGAGATAATACCAAAAATCAGGTTGACTACATCCTGATCAATAAAAGATTTAGAAATTCTTTACTGACAACAAAAACACTACCAGGCACAGACTGCAACAGTGACCACAATCCTGTAATGGGAAGATTAAGGCTGAAATTAAGGAAAAGGAAACAGACCAAAAGCAACATCAAACTAAATCTTGGACTCTTAAAGACATATGAAGCAATAGATAAAAAAATTTAACGTACATGTTCAAAACAAATTCAGTGCTCTGGAAGACATTGGTGACAGTGAGGAACAGTGGACAAAATTGAGAAACTCAATAAATGAAGCTTGTGAAGAAATCCCTAGAGTAGACAGAAAAGCAAAAAAGAATTGGACGACAAAAGAAATTCTCGGCTTGATGGAAGAACGGAAGAACACAAAGGGAAAGGAGGAGATATACAGGAAGATAAACAAAGAAATCAGGAATAGGTACAATGAAGATAAGGAAGCTTGGCTGAAAACAAAATGCAAAGAAATAGAAGACTGACCCAAAACGGATCCTCAAGATATGTACAAAAGAATGGAAGAAACTGTCAACAGGAAAAAGACATGCACATCATCTGGTTGCTTAAAATTGAAAGATGGTAATCTTATCACGGAAAAAGACAAAATATTAGATAGATGGGGAGAATACATTTAACACCTTTTTAAAAATGACAGATCTCAGATGGCTTCGTGTGTGCGTGGTAGGACTGTGGCGGAGGTCCTTACAATAAAAATAGCGAGACAGCAGTTGCGGGATTGCCAGCTTTTATTCATTTCCGCTCGTTGTTGTCCTTGATGATCCCCCAAAGGGACGTAAGTATCAAGGAATTAACGAGTTACACTCTTAGATCAGCATCCAAACAACAGAAACGAAGAACACATAATAAGAAAGAATGCTGAAGGACACCTATACTGAAAGATGAAGGTAGAGCAGCACTGAAAAAGATGAAACCAGGAAAATCCCCAGGACCAGACAACATTACTACAGAGATGATTGAAGCCCTGGAGGAATTTGGTATTGAAAAAAATAACAGTCATCCTAAATGAAATTTATGACATTGGAAAAATCCCCAACATATACTACACGTCATTATTGAAGGGCCAGGAACGTTTTTGAGTCAATTTTTGAAAGGAGAAATAACCTATTTTCTCTTACTCTTTTCTCCAATTCGTTGCCGTAACTGAATGGATAAGAGCTCAGACAACATTGCAGTTTCCTTTTGGCACGTGTTTGGGGATTTGCCGATTTGCAATGGGCGGCCCAAGGAAGACAATTTCCACACGAAATTGTCGAATCTTCAGCAGGGTCTCTCTGACGACGCAGGCAAGGTAGCGACAAAATTCGCTTTGCACGTGCAAGGCAAGCCCTTTTTGAACACTACTCCAGCCAAAGTTGCCCGCAGACGAGGATAAAAAGGACCCGTTCTTGGTTCGTTTTAACCATGCTTGCAAGACGACGGATGACGGATGAGCAGCGGGGGAGAGCCCTCGCTCTGCTTGATGAAGGCCTAGCGCAGCGGGAAGTTGCTAGACGACTTGAAGTGTCGCATTCCACAATCCAGAGACTGCTGGAGCGCTTCAATGAGACTGGAGCAGTCCAGGAAAGGCGTCACACGGGTCGACCCAGAGTAACGACAAGACAGCAAGACCGCTACCTTGCCCTCTCCGTCCTGAGGGAAAGGGCATCCACTGCGGTGACCTTGAGGGGTCAGCTGAGGGACGCAACAGGTGCTAACATCAGCTGCAGCACGGTGAGAAGACGGCTACATGAGGCAAACTTGAGGTCACGGAGACCGGCCGTCCGACCCGTGCTGTCACCGGTCAACAGAGTGCGCCGCATGACCTGGGCCAGGGAGCACGTGACCTGGACAAGGCAACAGTGGGCCCGGGTCTTGTTTTCGGATGAGTCCAGGTTCACCCTGACCTTTAACGATGGCCGGGCTCGGGTGTGGCGACGTCAAGGGGAGAGGTTCGCTGACGCCACTGTCCAAGAGCATAACCGGTACGGCGGCGGGTCGGTGATGGTGTGGGGTGGCATGAGCCGTGGTACCCGGACCCCCCTGCTCCCCATTGACGGCATCCTGAACGGGGTCCGGTACCGGGACGAGGTTCTGGCGGCCGTGGCACTGCCTGCGCTTGTGGACCTTGGTCAAGGCGCCATCTTCCAGGACGACAATGCACCTGCGCATCGAGCACGCCTTGTGACCGACTTCCTGGAGCAGCATGAAGTCGTCCGTATGGCCTGGCCAGCGTGCTCACCTGACCTGAACCCAATTGAACACCTCTGGGATGTGCTCGGGAGGCGCATCAGGGACAACCACCCCCCACCGGGCACCCTGGCCAGGCTGGTCGACATCCTGCAGATCGAGTGGGCGGCCATCCCTCAGGACACACTCCGTACCCTTGTGGGGTCGATGCATCGGCGCTGTGAAGCATGCATCCAGGCTCGGGGCGGACACACGCGATATTGAAAACAGATTGGCCAAATCTGACACTTTCTGTTTTTTGAAAAGGGGGGGATGTTCCTTTAAATGCATGTGCTGTTCACTAATGGGTCATTGTGCTAATTTCTTTTTCCAAAACAGGTGTGGAAATGATGAAATAAAACATAGAATCAATTCTAAACATTGTCAATTATTTCAACTTAAAATTAGAGAGGAAGGAAGAAGTGGCCCTTAAATTATGATTAGGAGTATATGTCAAGATCAATTTTCACTGATCTTCCAAAGAAAACAGGGGCTGTAGAATTCAAACTCCATCACACAATCAGCTTGATGAGTCATGTAACAAACATCCTATTAAGAACAATCATGATGAGGACAAGGAATAGAATCAAAACAGAAATAGCAGATGAACAGTGTGGATTTGTGGAAGGGAAAGGAACTATTAATGCCATATACATCCTAAGAACTATCATAGAGAGGTCAATCGAGATGAATAAGGATTTATATTTATGCTTTGTTGATTATACCAAGGCTTTCGATCGGGTAAGACATGAAGAATTGATCAACCAACTAGAAAGACTCAATATTGATGGAAAAGATCTATGAATATTCAGAAATATGTATTGGGAACAATCAACTGTAATGAGAATAGAAAACGATATAAGCACTTTCCAAAATATCAAAAGACAAGTCAGGCAAGGTTGTGTTTTGTCACAAGATGTTTTCACTTTACAGCGAAAACATCATGAGAAACCTAGATGAAGTTCCTGGAATAAAGGCTGGAGGAAAAGTGACAAACAACATTTGATACGCAGATGACACTGTGCTAATTGCAGAAAATGAAAGGGGCATACAAAACCTTGTGAATATAATAGAAACAGAAAGCAAAAGTAAAGGGTTGGAGGTAAATAGCAAGAAGACTGAAGTCATGGTAATCAGTAAAAAACATGAAATCCCCTCATGCAAAATAACAGCATACGGCACAACCTTGAGACAGGTTGATAAATTTACATATCTGGGAACAGTCATTTCACCAGACGGCAGATGCACATCAGAAATAACCTGCAGAATTGGCCACGCCAAAACAGCATTCAAGAAGATGAAAAGCATTCTTACCAACAAATGCCTATCAATCAACATCAGGAAGAGAGTTCTTCTTGAATGTTACATAGAACCAACAATATTATATGGTTGTGAGGCATGGACAGTCAACAAGCAAAGCCAGAACAAGATTAAGGCAGCCGAGATGTGGTTTCTAAAAAGAACATTCCATTGGAAGCAAAGAAAACAAACGAGACAGTCTTGATAGAGGCAGACACAAAAAGATCATTCATAAAGAAGATTAGGAAAAGACAGGCAACATTTACAAGCCATTTTATGATGAAAGGGGAATTGGAGCACCTGGTCACAACAGGAAAGCTGGACGGAAAAAGAGTGCCAGGTAGACCCAGGGAAAAAATATTGGACGGACTTGCAGAGTGGCTGAGGACAGAGAGGGTGGAAGATGTGCTTGCGACAACAAGGGATAGATGCATATGGAGGGCCATCATCGCCAACGCCATGTGGCAGGGCACTCAGACCTGCCAACCAGTACGATTTTGGCGTATTATTTTACGATCATAATTAAATAATACTAAATTACGATCGAGTAAAAAATGATACGATGCAAAAAAACAAAAACAAAAAAAAAAAACGATTATAGGTCTAGTAGTGACTTTGAGCCGAGAGCGCCACTGAGAAGACAATCACGATCGGTAAACAAGTGGACTATGGGCGCAGCCATGTTTGTTATTATAAATGAGAATCTCGTCAAACGAGAGTCTCGTACTGGGTCAAACGAAAGTCTCGTACCGACTGTGAGACTTCCGTTTTTGCAAAAAGAAAATGGCGACACGAGGTAGACCGCGTGGTAGTGGCAAAGGAAAACGTGGTGGTGAAGCTGCTTTGGGCACCGGCAGTGAAAGTGTACAGAAAAAGGCAAAAAGAGAACAAAAGTTCATCCAGTCGTACTCACAAGAGTACCCATGCATCACTGCATCGAAAGTGGGAAGCACATATGCAAGGTGCAGTGCTTGTGAGTTCGATTTTCTAGTTTCGCATGGCGGGATCGACGATGTAAAAAAGCACGTGACTTCGTTGAGGCACATTGCAAAGGCATCAGCCTTAAGAAACACCTCTTCTCTTGTTGATTATATTCAAAGAACTGAAGATACTGATCTCCAGCCCATTCGTGCAGAGGCATATTTCACGGCGTTTTTGGTGGAACACAACGTGCCACTTTCAGCCTCTGACCATGCTGGACAGTTGTTTAAGAAGATGTTTCCTGACAGCAACATAGCAGATACCTACAGTTCTGCAAGAACAAAAACCACATCCATTGTGAAGGAATGTGCTGAAGATAGTAAGGCTGAACTTGTGCAGTGCATGAAGGGACCCTTTGTGTTAGGTACTGATGGTAGTCAGGAGGGGGAAGACAAGTTCTTTCCCATTGTTGTGAGAGCTGTGGATCCCCATGGAACTATCAAAACTGAACTGCTCAGTGTCCCCTCATGTGAGACGTCAGCCACTGGAGAACACATCTTTCAGTTGTTGGACTCTGAGCTAAGGGCTTACCAGATAGACTGGAGGAACTGCCTGGCATTTGTAACCGACAATGCCAATGTCATGATTGGGGTCAACAAAGGTGTCATCTCCATCTCGTTCATCAGAGACAAGCATCCAGAGACCTTCTTGGCCAGATGTGTATGCCATCTCCTTAGTCTGACTGTGAAGAAAGCCATGAAGGAGTCTAGCAAGTTTGACCTTGATGACACAATGCGTCAACTGGCCTGGTATTTCTCCAAGAGCACTGGCAGACAGCAACGCCTGAAGCAGATCCAGAAGGAACTAGGCTTGCCAGAGCACAAGGTTGTTGAGCATGTTCCCACCCGATGGCTCTCTCTTGGGGCTGCCTTGGACAGAGCAGTTGAGCAGTGGAACGCTTGGACAAATTCTTCAAGGAAGAATGCAGTGTGAAGACATCACATGCTTCAAGTACATCTAGTTCTGACCCACCTATGAGGCAAAAACTCGGGGATTTCTTCCGGCGCAAGACCACCAAATTGTATGTCTTGTTCTATGCAACAGTCTTGGAGGTGTTCAACCAAGTCAACAAACTTGAACAGACCGACAGCGCCAGAATCCATCTGATCAAGAGAGACATGGAACGACTGTACAGACGCCTGCTTGTCAGTTATCTGAAGCCAGCTGCTCTGAACAATGGGGCCCTGATGGATGTGGACTTCAAATCCTCATACAACATGAAGCGTGATGAAGACATCTTCATTGGTAGCACCACCCGAGAACACCTGGACTGTGTGGAAAGTAAGCAGCAGCAGATCTTCATGGAGAATGTGAAGACATTCTACAAGGAGGCATGCAAGTACATGAAAGAGAAGCT
>CM060305.1:101621750-101894250 GCA_030674185.1 Monoplex corrugatus | reverse complement strand
CTTGGTTGTTGTTGTTTTTTTTCATCATTTTTAATCATCGTTATTGAGAAATTGTTTTTCTAATGTCTTTTTTCCTATTCAGAAACTTCAAGTTAATCGCTGTCCACAGGTTGTATTATGGCTGTAGATTAGGCAGTTACTCCATGGAGACAATCAGTACTCCTTGTTCATGTGGACAACCAGTCAAAGAGCTGTTACCACTGTTACAACACTGGTCATATGACAAATTGTAAGGGTAATGATTCTTTTTAAATATGTTAAACATTAAAAGGATTAAAAAAAATGAAAGAAGGAAAAGCAGGGTTTCTAAAATTAAATTAAGACCAAGGCCAGCAGACATACCAAAGAAGAACAGTAGTAGGTTATTTGAGGAGACTTGAGCAAACCCTCGTCCTGAGACGAGTGATCAGTATAAACAGTCCATGCCATAACTAATTTACAAAAACATGTTGTGTGCTAACAACAACTCAGTGATTATAACAAAACAATGGTGATGATAATAATACTGAACATAAATGATTTTGTTCCAAAAAAGAATACAGGCCTACTAAATGAAAATCAATTGTTCCACAAAAAAGGAACATATTAAATGAAGATCTATTTTAAGCTCACCCTACCTTCTAATGAATAAGGCCTGTATTCAGATTCTGACGTGACCTATGACACCACTTTAAGCGATGTGTTTCCTCCCCAGCCCTGTACCATCTTACCGATTCTCAGATTAGGCTAATTTGCTGGTCAAGGTGATCAAGCCAAAAATGAGCTGAGAAAGAGAGATTTCAATGAAAGCCAATGCAGACAGTTCCAAAAGACATGCTTTTGTGAAACTTGCAACTGATTTTTCTCACTCATCAGGCTTACTGCTTATGCCATGATCATTCTGGATCATAACTGTCCTCATCTGGCATCTGTGACACCATGCATATGAAGTTCATTCTGAGTGCGGAGATGCCATCTTGAGAAATGGCACACAATACAATACACAGCTCAATTTTAACATAATACTGTTGTCAAATTATATAGGCCCCCTATGTTCTTTTCAACAGGTTTTCTGTCACCAGATTTCTTTTGATTTTACAGTGAAACCATCCTGAGAAACCCAGAAGAATGCCCTGGGATAAAAGCTGGAGGAAAAATGACAATCTTCATTACACAGATGACATCGTTCTTATTGCAGAAAATTTAACACTATCCCATTCACTCCGGCTGCATCAGGCCAAACACAGCTCTCCCGCATCCGTTCACCCTGGCCGCATCCGGCTGCATGTTTGCACACATGGCCAGTACTTTTCCATCACGCTGTAACCATGAGCTAGCTCACTCTGTATGAATGAAAATTGTTGAGTAGGTCCAAAAAGGACCAATGAACTATTAACACTACATTAAGACGCCACCACTGACATCATTCACAAGACAGAAGAAGGAAATGACCGCATTCCATTCTTGTCTTTGTGTGAATGAGAAAGATGATGATGCAGCATGAAGAAGTAGAATGGGAGGATTATACAGAGGAGGAATTAGAAGCTATTTTGAGAGAAACGGAGCAGATGGAAAGAAAAAAAGATGGAGAATCAGATGTAGAAATAGATGTTGCTGAAAGAGATGAGGAGGAGGAGGAAGACAAGGAAGAAAGCGACCCTGAAGACAATGTGCTGTGTTGCTGAAAGAGACGATGAGGATGCCTACCAACTGACATCAAGAAGAGAGTTCTCCAGTGCTATGTAGGACTGATACTGATGCAAAGTCTGGATAATCAACAAGCAAAGTCAAAACACCATTGAGGCAGCTCAAATGTGGTTTCTCAGAAGAATGTTAAAAGTTTTATGGACAGCAAACAAAACAAACAAGACAGTTGTGAAAGAAACACACACACACATACACACACACACACACACACACACACGCACATTCATGAAAAAAATGTTGCATTACTGTTAACATGTGGTTTGAACATTTTCGTTCTCTGTTAGATAAAGATGTTGTGCAAGAGGCTGAGTATACTATGCAAGTCAACGAGGAAACAGATGGCTATCTTAATCGTCCTATTTCAGTGGATGAAGTTGTGTCCGCCATGCGTAAACTGAAGAAAAATAAAGCTGCAGGACCTGATCTTATTATTGGTGAATTTTTGAAAAATGGGACAGACGACACAATTCAGTTTTTCTTGAAACTATTTAATAAACTATACCAAAGAAATAAGAGGGAAGCAGGGAGATTTTTTATGATATTAATCAAAGAACATAACTCTTGAGAGTCACGTAGGAATTATCTCCTACATTGCAGAACTTCTCAAATCCAACACAGTTTGCGCTACCCATTCAGCTAGCATAGAAGCAGATACAAAGCACAAAAACCGTAAGCTCAGGACACTCCTCTCTGTGTAGAGTATTTACCTACATCTGTAAACCTACAATCATTCCAGATAGCAACAGTACATCATCTGCCAACAAAAGAATAAATATTCTGACAAATCTTGTGGAAATTTGGCCCCATGACGCCCATTGCTGATAACGTCTAGAGCAAGCTCATTAATGAACATGGAAATTAACACAGAGCTACAAACTTCTTGTTTAACTCCATTTGTATATCGAATATAATCTGTTAAATGTTTTGTGCTTTGTATCTGCTTCTGTGCAAGCTGAATGGGTAGCGCAAACTGTGTTGGATTTGAGAAGTTCTGCAATATGGGAGATAATTCCTACGTGACTCTCAAGAATTATGTTTTTTTATTAATATTTAATAAACTTTTTGATGATGGCATATTTCCAGACAGTTGGTCGGAGTCAATAATTTTACCATTATTTGAGAAAGAGGATGCCAGTAATCCTAATAATTACGGAGGAATTTCTCTCTGGAATATAAGCAGTAAATTATATAGCAATTATCAATAAAAAGTTACAGGAATGGGTTGCAATTAATGACATTACAGGAGATTACCAAGCTGGCTTGAAGAGGGCATATTCTACAGTTGATCATGTTTACTCTCTTTTCGTTTATTCAGAAACAATTTTCTTGTAATCGAAAATTGTATGTTGCTTTTATTGAGTTTGAAAAAGCAGTTGACTCTATTGATAGAAATCTGCTTTGGCCAATTTTATTGAAGAATGGTGCAAATGGCAAATTGTTTCAATGTATAAAGGCAATGTATAAAATAGTTAAATGTTGAATACACTGTGGGTTTCATTTAACAGATTATATTCGATATACAAATGGAGTTAAACAAGAAGATGTTTGTAGCTCTGTGTTAATTTCCATGTTCATTAATGAGCTTGCTCTAGACGTTATCAGCAATGGGCATCATGGGGCCAAATTTCCACAAGATTTGTCAGAATATTTATTCTTTTGTTGGCAGATGATGTACTGTTGTTATCTGGAATGACTGTAGGTTTATAGATATAGTTAAATACTCTACACAGAGCAGCTACTTCTTTGCATCTTAAGGTAAACATGAATAAAAGTAATGTTATTGTGTTCAGAAAGGGAGGCTATTTAGCTGCTAGAGAGAGAGATGGGTGTATAATGATATAGTTATGCTTATTGTAAATGTATATAAATCATCTAAAAACACACATGTGAATAGACGTTAAAAGAAATAACAAACGATGTATATAAATATCTGGGCATTTATTTTTCTATACGTTTGAGTTTTACTCTAGCGTGTAAAGATATTACTAGAAGGGCAAAAAATGCATCGTTATAGGTGATGAAAAGGTTGAATGTATTGAATAATAATTTGTTTGAATTAATTGTCAAAATATTTGATTCACAAATACAGCCAATTTTGCTTTGTGGAGCAGGAATTTGGGGATTAGATAAGGCAGTTGTGCATTGTGAAGCTGTACATATATTGCTTTGAAAAGATTTGTAGGACTGGATCAGCGCACAATTAATGATTTAGTATATAGACATTTCTTCAATAATAAAGGAAACATCTAATTTCTTTACCTGACATATGGTGTAGGCCTATGTCAACAATACAGTGGTGACTGTCAAATCCTAATGAACACAATACGTCAACAGCAACAGTCAAAGATTTAAAGTTTTGCTTAAACACAGCACATAAATAGCATAATGATTTTTTTCTGGGAATGTAGATTGATAACCAACTTTGCCATACTTTATGAAATGAAATGATCCTTATCAAAACTGTCATTTTTCTGATTCCAGAAGTTTTATGTTTTTTTCATGGAGTATGGACGTGAAAACACATAAAATCATAAGCAGTCTGTTTCATGTGTGCATCTGCACTGAATCTAACTACTCATTAATCTGAGACATGAAAAATATTTCAAATCAGGACTTACGGAACTGATCCCCTTCGTTTTGGTTTCTGCCTTTGTTTCTGTTTCTCCAGCTCTTCTTCCCTGAAAAACAAAATCAAAACAAAACAAATCAATCACTAGTGATTAACCCTTTGATTGCCAGCCTTACAGAAAATGCATGCAACTGCTTGCTAGGTTTGCATTACTGCACCGCTGTTCCAAACCAGCAGTATAACAGTGCAGCAATTGCAGCAACACCCAACCTTTTTCAAACAGCTGCACCTTCTCATCAACTCAACCAGTCGCACCTTCTCATCAATTCAACCGATCTTCTTCACTCATGTACCAAATTAAAGACAACTAAACACAATACAATGACATCAACAATTCACCCAATCTTCTTCGCTCCTGTACCAAATTAAAGACAACTGAACACAGAATACAATGACACTCGAATTGTTATTGTTCATATGTCCTGGAATGAAGGACGATCAAATTTGTAATATGCTACACAACGGCCTACATAATATTATTCAATGTTCTAATCAAAGTGACATGAAGAATTGATCAGCCAACTACAAAGACTCAACATTGATGGAAAAGATCTACGAATAATCACGAATATGTACTGGGAACAAACAGCTGCAATGAGAATAGAAAACGATATAAGCTCTTTCCAAAATATCAAAAGAGGAGTCCGCCAAGGTTGTTCACTTTACAGCGAAAACATCATGAGAAACGTAGAATACCCTGGATTAACAGTTGGAGGAAAAATGATAAACAACATTCGATACGCAGATGACACTGTGCTAATTGCAGAAAATGAAAGGGACATACAAAACCTTGTGAATACAATTGAAATAGAAAGTAAAGGTAAGGGGTTGGAACTAAACAGCAAGAAGACTGAAGTCATGGTGATCAGCAAAAAACATGAAATCCCCTCATGCAAAATAACAGCATACGGCACAACCTTGAGACAGGTTGATAAGTTTAAATACCTGGGAACGATTATTTCACTTGACGGCAGATGCACATCAGAAATAGCCAGTAGAATTGGCCAAGCCAAAACAGCATTCAAGAAGACGAAAATAATTCTTACCAACAAATTATTATTATTATTATTAAGGGCATTTAGAGCGCCTAATCTTTCTGGAAAGCCCTAAGCGCTTACAAACTGTACAATACACATTACATCGAACATAGAAACATAGGCCTAATATAATTTTCATCATACATGGCGGACCTCTGTCACTCCATCCCACAAGCACATACACACCGTTAATAATATCAAATATTAGTACCTACTCTCTGGCACACACACACATATCCTCCTCCCACCCCGAGACA
The DNA here is from genome assembly GCA_030674185.1 of Monoplex corrugatus. Classification (NCBI taxonomy): domain Eukaryota; kingdom Metazoa; phylum Mollusca; class Gastropoda; order Littorinimorpha; family Ranellidae; genus Monoplex; species Monoplex corrugatus. The sequence goes on along the minus strand of CM060305.1, from coordinate 101,888,641 downwards.
TATCTATAGGCGCACAGCAATAACATACACAGAAGCACGCTAGCGCGCAGACAGCATAGCTCTTTTAGGTTAATAAATTTCAGAGAGGAAAGAGATGCGTTTTCAAGCCAGATTTAAATGACTGAAGACTTGTTTTGTGCCTCAGCGGGTAGGGAAGTGAATTCCATGAGGAAGGGGCTTGAAAAGAAAAGGATCGCTCACCATATGATTTTGTTCGAAAAGTTGGGATTCGAAATAAGCGGGTATCGGCTGAGGTACGAAGATGACGAGATGGAACGTATAGTTGAAGATATTCAGACAGGTAAGAGGGAATAGAATTGTCGAAGTATCTGAAGCACTGAACAGCAATTTTATGTTGGATCCTTTTCAACACAGGTAACCAATGCAAGTCTTGGAGAAGAGGAGAGACATGCTGAAATTTGGAAGACCGAAATACTAGCCGAGCGGCATGGTTCTGTACTTTCTGAAGTTTGTCAAGGAGCTGTTTTGGGGAACCAGACAGAAGGGAATTACAAATGCCTATTAATTAACATCAGGAAGAGAGTTCTTGAATGTTATTTAGAACCGATAATGTTATACGGCTGTGAGGCGTGGACAGTCAACAAGCAAAGCCAGAACAAGATTGAGGCAGCCAAGATGTGGTTTCTCAGAAGAATGTTGAGAGTTCCATGGACAGCAAAGAAAACAAACGAGACAGTCTTGATAGAGGCAGACACAAGAAGATCATTCATAAGGAAGACTAGGAAAAGACAGGAAGGGGGAATTGGAGCATCGGGTCACAACAGGAAAGCTGGAGGGAAAGAGAGCACGAGGTAGACCCAGGGGAAAATATTGGATGGACTTGCAGAGTGGCTGAAGACAGAGAGGGTGGAAGATGTGCTTGCAGCAACAAGGGATAGAAACATATGGAGGGCCATGATCGCCAACACCATGTGGCAAGGCACTTGATGATGATGATGAATCAAAATGAACACTAGTATACAGACATCAACTAAATGTAACAGAGTAAAAGAGGAAAAAGAAAACTGTACCAATCATGTATCAAAGTAAACCCTAAATACTGTACCAATCATGTATCACAGTAAACCCTAAATGGACGATATACTTAGCAAACTGATGATAAAACAACAGAACAATTCCAGGAAACAATTCACAAACTGTCCTTTGGCATAAAACATTCAGTTATTCAGGTACACAAATAAGATGCCAGGTTGGACTTTATCGACCACGATAGTCGACCATACATACATACATATTCAGTTTTGTCAGAGAAAATGTTTTGTTCCCACTGCTTTGCCTTGTAATACAGTATCTCAACACCACAAACTGGAAAACATTATGAATAGTGAACATTATGAAAGCGCACAAATCTTAGTCAGTCCACATGAAAAACAACCCTAGACTCACACTCAGATATTTTCTTCGATTTGCCAGATACTACATTCACTGTGACATTGTTTCTGCCAATCATTTGTAGGCGTACTTTTGTCCATACATACAACAACTGTCCTGCATATCACACCAAGTCCGTTTTGTGTGATATATTTACATTTTGAAGCAGCCTTTATCTGCACACAGGAAGATGCCATATTTCTTGTTTGCACTTGTTTCCAGCAAACCCGAGTTCTGGTAATACAGACAACGTGTTCAGGCGGGCAACTACTTCCTAAATTGAACTGAGGAAAGTAACACTCTGTTAAATGTGTCAGGCGAGGAGTCTGTCACACAGCTTGATCAATGGCTCAAAACCTTCCAAGAGCCCACTTATAACAGATTTCTGGAAAGCCTTGGAATTATGCAATTATTACTGTCAGTGTTGGCCTTGGTAAACAGGATGTACCCACTCGTGAGGGTCACTTCCCACACATATTGGTACACTGTGGGGATAACAACAGTTGTAACTGGTCCATCATGTTGACTCCTTCTATGTTGTCATTGTAGCTATCAACAATCATAGGCTTCACCACACTTCTGAAACCTCCCTTGTGCTAACGTGAGTGCATACCCTTGTGCACTGTTTTTGTCTGCTCTAAAGACAAAAATGACAGACGTTTCAACCATGCCACATATATGTGATAGTATTGGAGGTGGTGGATAAGGCAGAGACTGCATCATTTCCTTTCTGCAAACCATGGGAGTTGGGATGCAGAAATGAAGGAATGTATTTCCTTCCTGACCATACTGTCCCTATGCAACCAATCCCGTATTGCTGCAGATGGTGCTCAATGACAAGTGATGTGTATCTGTATTTTATATAAGACATGCTCGAGATTGTCAATTCCTTCGCCATATTTCAGTGACAGTCAAATTTGGACCTGGGTGGTCAAAATGTCCTTGTCATGCGTACATTAAGAAACACAAGTTCATATCCAGTCCTTGCCTCACAAAGGGTGAGCTGTTTTATTCCAAAGAGAACTGGCTTTGCTGGATTTAATTCTTTGAAATAAATTCTCAACTTGTCTTATCAAAGAAAGGCTTTTGGAAGTATAGAATGTCTTCACATAAAGTGAATCCACAATGTTCAGCAGTCTTCTTAGTTCAAACTGGCTGTAATGGATTCTCTCTTCACTGGTGGCAAAGTGAAGAGCATACAACAAATTTTTGTACTTGCTTCTGGACATGACTCTACTATAGTTATCCTGGGTCAACCACTGTATGGACCAATAGTCACAGGCTTGCTGCACGTGCCCATGGCAATTTCAAGAGCAACAAACATTAGCATCTCTCCATCTTCCACATTCTTCACACCGCCCACCCATAAATGCAACTGATGTTTCCATCTGTCACAATCTGGTCAATATAGTTGTTTGACTCCTTTTTCATCTGGTGAACACTTCACTGGGAAAAAACATTTGATCATCCAGTTAGAGCCGCAGAGGTCTTCATGTGGAGTCACCATTTGCAAGAAATGTCTTGCTGTTGATGACTACGGCCCCATCTGCCAGCAACACCATGAACTCCCCAAGCACAAGTACCTGCAAAGTAACCAGTGAAATAAGAGTGTAAATGAAACACGAGACAAAACTATGCACTACGTATGTTTATTTGTCTTACTGCTTCTTACACACACACACAACACACACACACACACACACACACACACACACACACACACACACACACACACACAGACAACACTTGAATCCATCTGAACTAATGAAATATATCAATATGACATGAATGAATAAACTATGAAAAGTATAAATAAACAAATAAATGAATGAATTTACACAATCCAGCAATGAGACAGAAAGTGAGAAGGAGGAATTTTTTCATGCAAATTCTCATTTAACTAGTACACTTACCATGTCCAGCTTAAACAATGTGGCACATGACTGCTCTATTTTTGGCCAGTATTCGATTAAGATCATCAAGATTGCGGTGTAAATTCTCCCCATACAACGACCATAATACCTACCCACAGAGCCCAGGTCTTGTTGTCAATGCACTTCCTCTTTTCCGGCAGCTTCGTGGGAAGACCACTAGTGAAACAGAAGAGGGGATGGCTGGGTGGGCCAAAGAGTTTGAAATAGTAGCTATACAGGCTAAACAGAAATTTACATTTAAAATTTCATCTTTTAGCGTCACAACTATACCATACCCAACTTATGCAGAATTTAATGACTAGATGGAGGGAGAGATCTCCTGTCCTGGTCTGACCACTACCTGAAAGCCTTGATGACAGCACAGACCACAACAAAGATCTGCAGATGAGACCTTGAGGTCTGGTAAGTATTAGCTAGTAAAAATGGATTCTCAGCTCCAGTAAGTTGCTTGGAGTATGTCTCTGATGGGGAAGGAGCAATGAAAGACAGCTGAAGAGGAGACAGCTTTGAGTTCGTGGAGTCAGAGCTTCTTGGAAGAGAAGGAAGTATCAGATTCTTTGCATACCATGATAATCATTTTTGACAGTCAACATGGTATAGTTGAGGGTGAGGAGTCCTTCAGGCAGCCTTCATTAATGGAAATGAAAAGTCTAGATTGGGAGGAGCTTTTTATATGCTGGTTGACACTGCGGACCGGGCACAGGAAGAATTCCTGTACCCTTGAGTCCCCAGGATCTAGCAAGATGACTAAGTAGGGAATCCTGGAGGACAGAGGGCAGGAGCCAGAGCTAGGATCTTGGGTCTTTGCTAGGAATTCTGGCAAAACCATGTGGGCTAGGTTTCTACTGGAATGGAAAATGTCTTCTTTAGCTCCAATGAGGGCATGGATTTCGCTGTGGTGGCTGCAAGTAGCCAAGGCCAGCAGGAAAGCAGTATGAGAGAACTGAAAAGGGAATCGCTTCTAAACGCCTAAAGAGCAGACCCTGAGAACGTTTAGGACTAGGGTTAGGTCCCATTTGGAGACTAGAATTGGTTTTGTTCTCTTGAGCAATTAATCCTCTTGAAATTTCTCAAAAAAGGATGTCATTTGAGAGTGTGCGACCTCTTAGCTCTTGGAGGGTAGCGCAGACGGTCGATCTATAGCACTTGAAAATGCTGAAAGACAGACCCTCTGAGCTGGAGAAGTGTGCCAGGAAATTGGCCAGATCTACACAGCAAAGGGATGCCATAAAATTTGGCAGCAAGAGTTTTACACTGATTCTGTGTCCTCCATATGAGAGACGGTAGCGAGTGTACATGTCACCAGAAGAGCTCCCCCCTGCTCTGGACAGGGCAGTGAAGATGCTCTGGTTCAGGAAAAGGGAGAAGTACGGGCTCTGGACTCAGGATCTCATATCATGAGTTCAGTCCCAGCCTGCAATATTAAAAGCTGGCCTGTTTGCTGCTCATCTTAGTGATCCACCATTCTGGGAGTGTCAGCTCATTGTTTCAAAGTTCCCTCCACCCTTTCCACTCCTCAGATCAAGACCTTGCAAGAGCATAGGGTTTTGCACAGGCTAAGGGAGTCCGCCAGACAACTGCTGGGAGATTTGGGTGGAGTGCATATGAAATTGTCTGGGTGCAAAAACCTCTCAAATAAACTCCAAACTCTAAACTCTGAGACTGAGAGTGTAGACTCGATCAGGGCTGGCAGGATCTGCTGCACAGCAGTCAGGCATGTAGGTAAAGCATGGGTAAGGAATGGAGAAGTCCTGAGCAAGGTTACCTAAAAAGGTCGAGGCTCAGGGTCAGTTCCAGTTGAGGTATATGGGATAGGGATGGTAAGTCAGGAAACCACGGCTGGGTAAGACCACAACTGAGGATCGAGATCACATTGAGAACTCAATGATTAAGCAAAGGGAGAATCAGACAAGGTGTGGATTGTTGAATTTTCTTGCTCGGATCAGGAGCTCTAAGATGATGCAACCTGCCCACTTGGACTATGGCCGAGAAAAGTGGAAGAAGAAGTGTGTTGACCTGGGCATCGTGGGTAGATCTTATGGATGTTGCCTGAAGGCAACTTTGCATCGCAATTTCAGTGATCTTGGGTACATACAAGCCAAAGATAGAGCAATCATGTGGCACATTGCATGAACTGGATATTGCAGAATGTATGATGTTAAAAGAGAAAGCACATGCGCAATACTGATATTAGCACTTCTGTACAATCATGTTACACATCTCACGTTTTGAACATGAATCATTCAACTTCACAACCACAATTTGAAAGAAAAAAGAAAGAGAAAATAAAATGCTCACCTTGACCTTATGCACAGGCGGGATATGTAAGCAATCTGCCTTACTTCCTAGGTGGACCAAAAACTATCACCATTGTCATCAACATCATCTGTTTCAGTTTTAGTTTCTCAAGATAATGTCGCTATACTCAGAAAGAATTCTGTGTGCACTGGTGCCACTGATGTCATATGATGGAGAAGATCCAAAATGACCATGGCAAAAAGCTTTAAGCTTGCAAACAGCAGTGTTTGGTTATATACATTCACCTTTATTGTTGCTATTGTTATTGTGGAGCCATATCAGGGCTATGACAGCTTTAAAAAAAACAACTTCAATAGGAAAAAAAGAAAAGAAAATTAAGTACAAATATCAATGCATTCGTGCACATAATCTAAGGACATGCCCCTGGCATTGACCACTCCATCCAATTTATCACACAGGGGATTTAAAAAACACACCTGAATACAAATTTAAACATACCTAAGGACACCAAAACATGAAAAACAGGCATGAATCACCTAAAAGTGCTTCCACATATCTCATCTCCCTTGCTCCAAAAATGCACTTCATACACGTAACCAATTATCAATCCTAAGAAAAAGTACATAAGAGTTTATCAAACATGTGCAGGTGAATGGACCAGCAAGGCAAACAATGATGGAACAAATGACAGAAAGCAAAGGACAAGGCAGAAACAAAGAAAGTGACAGAAAAGAGGAAATTTCTAGCACAGAATTTCCAGAATGTGGGGATACAATTTATACTGAAAGAATCCCTGGCATCCCCATGGGGGGATACATTCACATAGCATGATGGAGGAACAAACATTGCAAATAGCAGTTAGTGTTTGGCTGTGTCCATTTCTGCAGACTAAAAACTGTTTTTGTTTCGGTCACTAAATTATGGGAAAAGACATAAGCAAAGCACCCAGGTAAACAAAGCACCAGAGCACATTTAACATTATGGAATATCTGTCAACTTGTCTGTCTGTCTGTCTGTCTATCTGTTCCTTACTCTCTGTATTCTTCCATGCCAAGCGCCTTCCATTTGAGTGATGGTTCCAATTTTTTCTGCTTTTCATGTTTCTTCTGCTTGTCCTTGTTATCCTGACCTCTGTCTTTCTGACCCCATATCTGTTGTTCTGAGCGAGCTGTTGCATCTCCATCTTCATCATCGGTTCCAGCAACCTCCACATGACGGTCATCTTTAGGCTTTTCATGGAGAGCAAATTCCTGAGAAACACATAAAAAAGCCATCACTATATCTTGATGTGAAAAATTACTAATTTAGAAAAAAAGTTAAACAGTTATTTTCAATTTCAGTAAGAAACCATTCTAAAAACATTATTCTAATCCAACAATATAGTCAAAGGCAAGGGTATTTTTTAAAGTCTGCTTCAAGGGCTTTTCTTTTCCTTTTATAAAGTGTACACAATTTGAATGATACTGCACACATCCCCTTAAAATGAAATTATGAATATCTTACAAGTTGCACAATCAATTCAAAACATGTCCTAATAATTCAAGAAAAGGTGTTCACGTAAAAAAAACATGTCCTAATAATTCAAGAAAAGGTGTTCACATAATTCTTCTATCAGGTAACCTTATGGATTTGAACGAAGGTCATCAAAATGATGCAGACAGATGTCAGCAAAGAGACATAGTTACATCTTTCAGACTGAAGCAAATAAACTGACTGTCAGCTGGTGGAGCATATTGCTGTTAGATGTGGTGCTAAATTAAATTCATGCATTACGAGACATAAGAGCCTGCAGCGAAACTGATATTAGGTTTACACTGCAGCTTTTCTGATAACCAGATGTCTCAGCAAGTGTAACAGCAAAACAGCTTGAGTGAATATGGTGAAGGCTTAAATGCATTATGATAATCTTAAGCAAAATGGAACAAGCATTCACAAAATTCAAAATCAAAGCACAAAAGAGCCCAATATCTATTTATCAATATGTTAAAGTTCAGTTTCTTTTCGAAATGAATGATGCTCAAAATCACGCTTATGTTACACCGTGATGATATTCTCTTTGCTGCTGGGCCAAACCATTGCACATCAACAGACCTTTTAAAAAAGAAAATTAGATATAATTACAGAAAACAACTTTTGTTCTTAAGCTTAAAAAAGAAATTCAATTCCTTCAAGTTTTGACAATTTTCTTTTCAGACAGTGTAATAATGAAGATGCTGCATGTGACTTTCATCTCCAAGTTTCTGCATTTGCAACTCTACAGCAGCTCTCACATCTGATCAAAATTTGGTTACGATCCATTTGGAAATGGCTGATAAAATCTTGCTGACACATTCTGGTAACCCCCCCCCCCCCCAACACACATACACTCACACTTCTCTCAGTCAATAAGAAATAATCTCCCATTTGAAATTGAAAAGGGAGATTAAAAAGAGCTATGATTCTCTTCATTCTACAGAAGCGGAATGAAAGATGTTTTATATCTGCCTGCACTGTATACTACAGTGAAAATAACATCTAAAAATATTTCTAAAAGAGAAATATGGATTTATTCCAGAAAATAACGATAATTTTTGCTTTTTTTTATTTTGCTGCAGCTGACATCAGCAAGAAAATTCAGTTTGCAAAAAACAAACCCAAAAAACAAAACAAAAAACAAAACAAAAACAAATGTTAAAAGACTGAATGTAAAATTTTAGCTCTTAAAACTAATTCAAAAGCCTGTTGCCAAGGACATTCATTCAAATCTAATCTCTCAATTTTGAAAGCTATTTTCTCAAATTGGCCATGTTGACATTTCCAAACTTCAAGCGGCTGTAAATCATATTTGGAAACAAGATACAGCTGTACCTCATATATCAAATGAAAAGCTAAGTAAAGTAAGGACTTTTATTCTTGCCAAATCAAAAACTGTAGATAATCTGACCAGCTTAACTCTCTGTCATTGACCAAAATTAATGAAAATGTCCATATCCCTCATGTGACCAGCAAGTGACCCTGCTTGACCAATCAGCATCTTCTTGCACAGCAAGTGCTCAATTTTGTCTCCGTTTTTCATTCTCTAGTCCTTGAAAAGATCCCTTGTGAGAACCAGAGCAATATGAGCAGGGATGGATGGCAGGAGTCTGTGTTTTTGATTTTGTAAGCATGTTAGTTAAATAAGGATTCCAGAATCAAATCTTCAACATCATCTAACAATATCAAAAACCAACAGGTGTATCTAAATAACAATGGTGGAGGGGCATGTCATCCCTGTGGTTCAAGACAGAGACAGCACATGTCTGCTGTCCCAGGGATACACCTGAGACAGGGATTGGTGAAAGGGTTCTCCACATGCCATATGCAGCCATGCAACCACCAGGATGTCTCTGAGTGGGGCAGAGTGGACAAAGGCTGAGAATCTAGCCAGGACCTGAATTTTGTGAACCTGGGGGTTTAGAACATTCATCCTTACCAGTAGTTTTGTAAGCCCAGGAGACTGTTTGACTGATCCATTACGATATAACTGCTGTAGAAATGTCCTTCTGGTGGTTTTCAAAGACTGAGATGAGGAGATACTTCAGGCCAGTGTGACTGTTCTTAGTGCAATCCATGTAGAACTTGAAGCAACACACCAGGGAGAGCTCATAATCCATAGAAGACTTGTTGACAATGTCGATCAAAGGTCAAATAACAGCTGTGGGAAATGTTCATATGGGGACTGGGTTTTCGCTCTAAACTCTGAAAGGGGGGGCAGGGTGACAAATCATCCTGGTGAAAGGCAATGCTATCTTTAGCCCTGCTAAGTCTGTACAGTTTGTTTGCACATCCACCTGTGGCAAGAGCGAGTAAGCTGTGAGCATACAGAGGGAGGCCTTGCTTACAGACTCATAAGGGGGCTTTTTAAGTCATTAAGGACCATCATAAGATCCCAGGTCAGAATCCAATTAGTTTGGAGGGACTTCAGAAAGGCCAGTCCATGTAACATGCCATGAAGGAGGGCACTTTTCGAGAAATCAAGGTCCCCTTGTTGCCTGATTGTGGTGCATATTGCCTGATGGTAATGCAGACATTGCTTGCTGCCAGTGTCCATTCAGAGAGGAGATAACCATGAAAATGGCTATCTCAGATAGGCTTTACTGGCTTCTTGGACCACCAGGTATCCTTGTTTTCCATCTGTGGACATACAAGGATTCATGGCCCTTGCGTCTGGCCACTGTGACAATATGTAGGGCCTTGAAGGAGGTGCCCGTTCTCATGAGAGTTGGCCGAATGAAAGAGTCGTGGTATGCCTGAAGTTCATGAGGAAGTTCTAGCAGCTGTGTGAACATTCACAGAGCAGCCAAGCATGAAGGTTCATTAGCTGGGGTTCACATGAGTCATCCCTGCGCCAGAACACCTGAGGAGGTCTCTCAAAGCTGGCGCAATCAATGAGAGGCTATCAAGATTATCCCTGCATTTTTGAACCCTGCTTTCCTAATCACCTTCACAATAATAGGGATCTGGGGGAGGAAGCATAGCTCAGGAGGGAGTTCAAATCCATCAAGACTGCATTCACTATCTTGACCTCAAGATCAAATCAGGAAATCTGATATAACCTGCTCACTTGGATCATAACCTGGAAGAGAGGAAAAGGACGTGCACTGATAAATGACCTCGGCATTGTGGGAATGTCTCATGGGCACCGCCTGGAGGCCTGCAATCTTGGTGATCTTACTCAGATACCAGCCCAAAATACAACAATCATATTCTGTATTGTGTGAGCTAAACATGATACAGTGCATAATGCTAAAAGTTTCTGTTTAGGCTTAAGAATATTTTCATTCTCCTAGAGGGCACAGAATCAATGCTCTTGCATTTGCAGACTGGTTTGAGTTAAATTATACAGAACTACTTAGTTGTACTGCTTTACTTTGTATTGCATGATGTGCAAGTTGTCCACAAGAGTGTTTCAGGACAGTTGACACTGGCCTGCCTTGATACCAGTTCTATGGATTGATAGCCTTTGCTAAGTCTTCCTAAAGCACATGAATTCAGTCCAAGATAGTGGAGAAAAAAAAAAGGGGGGGGGGGGGCGTAATGGGTAGAGTAACGCGCACATCAGAAAAATATGTCATACCTGATGTCAGGATGTTTTCACACACAGGCCTAACTCATTTTAATTTGATATAAATCTAGCCGAGATTTTCATTTATCAAATATTGTTTTTGCAACCAAAAACATCTATTAATATTGTTATTCCATGTTCAGATTCTATTTTCATGTTTTTCTGGTTCCTGTTTGTTTGAATGTGGGCGGTTACACTTTATTAATATCAACTGGAGTGGGAGGTGTGTCTATGACAAAAGGGTGTATCTGAGACAAAAATATGTAAACACAATTTTCTCAGCTGCTCTTGATTTTTCCCTAATCTAGGTCAAAAGTATGGACCATTAAGGGGTTGTGAATGCATAAGTTTGGAAGTCATAGCTACAAGGTAAACGACACAGATGCCAAAAAAGGGCCTAATGTCAGCATTTTTTCATAGAAATGTGGGAACAACACTTTCTCAGGAACTTCTCAGAATAGTTACATTCTGTTTCCACTATTGTGACAGTATTCCACTGTAGGCCTACTCAGTTCATTTTTTTATCTGATACTTCTTCAAAGTCACAGTGACCTTGAGAACTACAAAATCTGGATTCGCTTCTGAGCAGCTAAAATTTCAAACTGAATATTTTCTCAGCCATTTACGATAGGATCATTTTGATTTTTGGCAAAATAATTGCCTTAATATAGAAAATTTCAACTGTTGTTATGGGGATGGTCATGCCAAATAAACAATTGTCTTTTATCATAAGGGTTATTATGTCAATTGAATTTGTATGAACAGCAACATCACCACTGCAGACTGAAGTGAACATAATCACTTTCATAGCTTATCTTAATCACATTAAGGAAAGAGTGGCAGAATGGTTCAGACGTTCACCTGCCAATAACTAAGATTCCAAGGTTCATTTCCCGTTGAGGCCTCGACTTGTATCTTCAGTCTGATCAGAAAATGGAACTGAATGTCTACCCTTCACAAAGGGATGAAAAATGAGTCAGATTCGTGCTCATTTTGGCTTGTGCATGCTAAAGATCCCATGGCAGTTGAAAATCATGAAGAGAAAAGCATTCGCCCATCTGCCCTGGTAGAAAATATAGGAGAAATAGGTTCATTTCGCAAGTCCCTTCCTTTAAATGCCATTTAAAATTCTTGTCTTTCTGAAGTCTTGATCAAAACAATAAATAAACAAATCAACAAATGCATAAACAGATAGATTAAAAATATGGGTGGTGCAACACTGCGGAGATACGTTCTCAAAGGGGAGAGCAGCCAGACCTTCACATGGAAAATTGATCGTGACAAAAAGAAATGATTATGATGAATATGAAAGGTTCAGCAGAGAACTATTTGTATGTGGCACCATGTACACTCGACAGTATTACCAAAACTCCCATCTTGCACTGTCTGTTTGGTGTTTTCTTCTCAAAGATGCCAGCATGCCAAGGTAAGGTGGCTTGTGGAACTTGGCATCCTGTGTGTGCGTGCGTGCATGCGTGTGTGTGTGTGTGTGAAGTGTATCTAGTATGTCTGGAGTGTGTGTGGTGCGTGTGTGTGTGTGTGTGGTCTGTGTGTGTGTGGTGTGTGCATGTGTGCACACACACATTCCTTGTTTTATTCCTGTAAAACACACAAGCATGCTTTTGACGTAGACTATGCTATAGAAGTGAAATTATTTATCATTACGACGACGATGATGATGATGATGACGATAATGATGATGATGATGATGATTATCGTTATCATTATTATTAGATTCACCGCAGTTTAGATGACTTTTGCACAGTTTCAAGGTCACAGCAACAACACTGCTGCAATATACAGTGGAGTCCACCTATAATAAATCTGCCTCAACAAATTTCCAGCAGTAACGTACTCTTATTTTCCCTTGCCCATTTCCTTTCCTTTCCCTCTTGTAAAATACTGTCTATAACGAACAAAATCTACTATCATGCAAGATAAATTCTTCTTTCTATGAATGAGGTGTTGTTTTCTAAAGGCCCAACTTGCTATGCATAGTCTTACCCCACAACAAACAAGCACTCAAGACTGGTACAACTGCCCAACATAGCAGATCTATACTGTGTGTATTGCACTACGATCTGCGCATTGCCCTAGATATTTTCAAGTGCCATTGAAAACTGTGTTAACCACTCTGGTGACACATAGCCATCATAAATGTATGTGAGAGTGTGTGTGCGTGTGTGCGTGTGTGCATGTGTGTGTGTGTGTGTGTGTGTGTGTGTGTGTGTGTGTGTGTGTGTGTGTGTGTGTGTGTGAGCGCACATGCGCATGCATATTTCAATGATAAAAGTCATGATGATGACATAAAATAAAGAATGCTGTGAATAAGATTAAAATCTTAACTCTACCAGCAAGGCAATAACCAATCAGCGCTTGTATGGTCATTGATTTTCCTTACTTGTAATTTGCAGGTACTACGAACTGCTGCTATAATGAAAACATTTGTTTTTATCCATTTCCCTTGCATTTATTTGTAAGAGGACTCCATTTTTAAAAAAAGTATTATCATCATATTATTCCTAATCTTTGCATTAATGTGATATTCCATTTATTTGACATTCATATGGTGCTTGTTTCAAAGTTTTTAAGTTTGTTCTATCCAACTAAGTGACACCATTACTGTACTTTCCAACTCAGTTAAGAACCTAGGCGTTGTTCCTGATCCTAAACTGTCTATGCAGAAATTCATCATCCAAACCTGTCAGTCTTGTTACTGTCAACCTTTGTGCGATGTTTCAGTTCTATTCATCATTATCTTTTATCTTCAGCAGCATCTAAACTTGAGACTTCTCTGATTTTGTCTCACATCAATGACAGTAACTCTCTGCTTCTCCTGCTTCTTCTGTTGCATGCCTCCAGCATATTAAGAATTCAGCAGCCTGTCTTGCCCCTCGTGAAAAGAGGCATGATCATGTCACTCCCTTGCTTCACTTTCTCCACTGGCTGCCCGTTTCTCAAACAATTTCACACAAAATCAATATGATACATTACAAGTGCATACGTGGTACTGTATTTATTTATGTTCAAGACCATTTCTAAATGTACATCCCTGCCTGACCTCTCTGTTCTGCTTCTGATAATAGTTGTTTACAAACTCCTTGATACAAATATACACAGTCAATCATCGTTTTGTGTGTGTGTGTGTCTGGTCCACACAACTGGAATGACCTTCCCCCATGTATTCAACAGTCACAAACTCTGTGTTCCTTCAAGCAGTGATTTCCCCCTTTACATGCTCACTCTTTTGCCCCGGTCCCCTTCTCCCCTCTAAATCTGTAAGTGTTTTGTACCCTGGAGCTTTGGTCGTTGTCGGGTGACTGCTTTGGTGCAAGCTTTGGTTTCATTCTTACCAAGATTGGCCACTTAAAAATGTCATTAATATTATTATGGTCTGTTGAAAACTCAAAATGTTCAAACAGTTACTCCTTCTAAGGTTAAAAAGTACAGTACACACTTGTTTGCTGATCACTTCAGTAAACTTGGTCGATTTGGCCTTGAGCAGAGTAACAAGATCACGGTAAGTATCCTGATCCAGGCGATCATAGTCAAGCTGCCCTGGTTTCTCTGGATCTGGACCCTGAAAAACCGTCACGTCTCATGCATTAGTCACTGGCATTTGTCTGTTATGTGATGAAAAACTGAAAAATTCTGCCTTGAAAAACATAATGAGAACTCTCCTACCTTACATATATTTCTGATTCCACTGGATGAATAGAATGTGTTGCAGTGCATCAAATAACAGTACACAGAGATATATGCAAGTAGAACACAAACAGACAAGTTGTGTGTGTGTGTGTGTGTGTGTGTGTGTGTGTGTGTGTGTGTGTGTGTGTGTGTGTGTGTGTGTGTGTGTGTGTGTGTGTGTGTGTATGTGTGGTTGTGTGTGTCCATTTGTCTGTTTGTGTATATATGTGTAACATAAATTTATTTCATGTACCAACCTTCACTTACAGAGAAGCCTGAGAGTCAATCTAAAAATATCAGAGAATCTGATAAAAACAGTTAAAACCACAATAAAAATTAACAATCATGTATGTATACAATAAAGATGAGTAACATGTTCACACAGAATTACATACACATAATTTCAAAATGAATTCACAAAAACATGAAGATAAATTACACACTTACACAGAATTTGCACATATTTTCAAAATAAAATGATAAACAGATCTGTCATACTCAACACTGAAAAAAAAGCTTGTATTACACATCATTCTAACAAAAAAAGAACATATTGTTATAAGGAACCAGAAAAAACACGAAAGAAGAATATGAACACGTATTACTAGATACAAAAAATTTGAGAAAAAGACGGAAATTCTCAATTTTTTTTGTATCTAGTGTTTGTTTGTTTGTAATCTTACACTTGACAAAGGCCAGTTGGCCGAAAATTTGCACCTGTCTTGTTTTGTTGTATTAAATACGCGTTCATATTCTTCTTTCGTGTTTTTTTCTGGTTCCTGTTTGCTTGAACGCGGGCAGTCACACTTGTTTTGGATATTGTTATAACGTATTAGAAAGAAATTTCAATTCCAAGTTCACTATCTGAAGATTTTATATGATCAGCACATGGATCAAATCAGCACATGCTACAGTTTATGGATGGATGCGCATACCATATAAAAACGGGACAATGTGTGGCATAGTGGCTAAAGCATCTGCTTAAAATGCAAGAAACATTGGTTTTAATTCACATATGGGACAGAGATTTTTCTCCCTTCTCTACCAGATCTTAAGTGATGTCTAGTTGCTAAGATACACCAAGGTCCCATGTGCAGAGTCAAGCAAGGATGCATTCTTGCTTCAGCAGTCTCCAGCTTCCTTTTTAGCATGATGCTTCTCTCTGCCTTTAAAGACTCAAATCCAGGCATCCAGATCACATACAGGACAGATGGAGGTATCTTCTATACTCAACGCCTGAAGGCAAAGATTATAGTCACAAAATCACTTATTCATGACCTCCTGTATGCTGATGACTGTGCTATCGTTGCCCACTTGGAAGATGACCTTCAAAGACTTCCAGATTCTCTGTCTGTGGCCACTAAGCGCTTTGGACTCACAATAAGCATCAAGAAGACTAAAGTGATGTTTCAACCTGCAAAGGGATCAACAGCAAACATGCCTGAAATAAAGATTGACGGCAAGGCCCTTAACAATGTTGACTCCTTCACCTATCTTGGTAACAGTCTCTCCTCTTCCAAGAGTCTCCATAAGGAGGTATCCAATCGCATCGCTAAGGCAAATGCTTCCTATGGCAGACTCCACAAGCGAGTATGGAACAAAAGGGGCTTGAAACTGGAGACGAAGTGTGCAGTAGTCCTGACTGCATTGCTGTATGGATGCGAATCCTGGACTCTACCGTAGGCAGTCAAGCTACTAGATCAGTTTCATCAGCGCTGCCTCCAATGTATCTCAATCATCAAATGGTACAACAGAGTCTAAAATGTGAATGTACTTTTGCAAGCCCACTGCCTTGTGGACATCTCGGGAGAGAATAAGGCTAAGGGACTAAACCTTGAAAAAAAAATCACCCTACTGCCATGTAGGTTGTCGTGGGAATGACAAAGCAAGCGGAGAGACCGCAAACAAACCGATGGAAGGCAAAGGGAAACCACCATACAGTACATCTCAAGATATCATGGCCAGACAATCCAATGAAAAGAAGTGTAACGACGTAAATAGAGGCTCCTATGGAGCACCTTCGTCCAGTAGGGACCGTCATGCTGCGCAGGTGACACCAGACCGTCAGCAAGCTACTGCGTTCAACCTCAACCTCAGAAAAAATACCAAAATTGCAACATGGAACGTTAGAACATTGTTGCAAAGAGGTAAATTAGACAATATCAAAGTGGAGATGGAAAGGATTAACATTAGTATTTTAGGGCTAGGGGAAGTGAGATGGAAGGGGGCAGGCATGATAACAGGCATGATATACAGTAATACAGGCATATACAGGCATGATATACAGGCATGATATAAAGTAATTCATTCTGGTAGAAACTCACATGAAAGAGGAGTAACTCACATGAAAGAGGAGTAGGCATCGTAATGGACAGGGACAAATCAAAAGCAGTTAGGGGATACTGGGCTGTGTCCGACAGAGCTTTGCTGGTTAAACTGGGTGGCAGGCCATTTGATATCAACATCATTCAGGTGTATGCACCAACATCCACAAGTACTCAGGAAGACATCGACAACTTCTACGAAGTATTAGAGATGGCCAAAGCCCAATGTAAATCACAAGAAGTTACAATAATAATGGGAGATTTTAATGCTAAAGTGGGACAGGATAGGGTGGAGGATATACTTGGACCTCATGGCCTTGGTACACAAAATGAAAGGGGAGGGAAACTAGTAGAATGGGCACAGATGAATGAGTTCATAGTAAGAAACACCTGGTTTGAGCAGCCTAATAGAAGAAAATGGACTTGGATGAGTCCAGGAGATAATACCAAAAATCAGATTGACTACATCCTGATTAATAAAAGATTTAGAAATTTTTTACTGTCAGCAAAAACACTACCAGGCGCAGACGGCAACAGTGGCCACAATCCCGTAGTGGGAAGATTAAGGCTGAAATTAAGGAAAAGGAAACAGACCAAAAGCAACATCCATATCATGGAAAAAGACAAAATATTAGACAGATGGAGAGAGTACACTAAAGACCTTTTTGAAGGTGACAGAAACAAAGAACACATTATAAGAAACAACGTTGAAGGACCACCCATAATGGAAGATGAAGGTTGAGCAGCACTGAAAAAGATGAAACCAGGAAAAGCTCCAGGACCAGACAACATTACCACAGAGATGATTGAAGCCATGGAGAAATTTGGCATTGAAAAAATAACAGACCTCGTAAACGAAATTTATGACACTGGAAAAATCCCCAAAGATATGTCAAAATCAGTTTTCATTGCACTTCCAAAGAACTTTTTTTAAGAAGACAGGGGCTATAGATTACGAACTCCACCGCACAATCAGTTTGATGAGTCAAGTAACAAAAATCCTGTTAAGAATAATCATGATGAGGACAAGGAATAGAATCAAAAGAGAAATAGCAGATGAACAGTGTGGATTTGTGGAAGGGAAAGGAACTATATACATCCTAAGAACTATCATAGAGAGGTCAATCGAGATGAATAAGGATTTATATTTATGCTTTGTTGATTATACCAAGGCTTTCGATCATGTAAGACATGAAGAATTAATCAACCAACTAGAAAGACTCAATATTGATGGAAAAGATCTACAAATAATAAGAAATAAGTATTGGGAACAAACAGCTGCAATGAGAATAGAAAATGATAGAAGCTCTTTCCAAAACATCAAAAGAGGAGTCAGACAAGGTTGTGTTTTGTCGCCAGATCTGTTTTCACTTTACAGCGAAAACATCATGAGAAATCTAGAGGAAGACCCTGGATTAAAGATTGGAGGAAAAATGATAAACAACACTCGATATGCAGATGACACTGTGCTAATTGCAGAAAATGAAAGAGACATACAAAACCTTGTGAATATACTAGAAATAGGAAGCAAAGGTAAGGGGTTGGAACTAAACAGAAGGAAGACTGTGAAGTCATGGTGGTCAGTAAAAAACATAAAATCCTCTCATGCAAAATAACAGCAAACGGCACAACCTTAAGACAGGTTGATAAGTTTAAATACCTGGGAACGATCATTTCACCAGATGGCAGATGCACATCAGAAATAGCCAGTAGAATCAGTCGAGCCAAAACAGCATTCAAGAAGATGAAAAGCATTCTTACCAACAAATGCCTATCAATTAACATCAGGAAGAGAGTTCTTGAATGTTATATAGAACCAATACTTTTATATGGCTGTGAGGCGTGGACAGTCAACAAGCAAAGCCAGAACAAGATTGAGGCAGCCGAAATGTGGTTTCTAAGAAGAATGTTGAGAGTTCCATGGACAGCAAAGATTAGGAAAAGACAGGCAACATTTATAGGCCTTTTATGAGGAAAGGGGAATAGGAGCACCTGGTCACAACGGGAAAGCTAGAGGGAAAGAGAGCACCAGGTAGACCCAGGGAGAAGATATTGGACAGACTTGCAGAGTGGCTGAAGAAAAAGAGGATGGAAGAGGTGCTTGAGGCAACAAGAGATAGAAACAGATGGAAGGCCATGATCACCAACGCCATGTGGCAAGGCACCTGATGATGATGATAAGATGCCAAGCATAGATGCACTGCTAACACAGTCTAAACTAAGACGGTCTCAACATCTCGTGCGCATGCAGGATAACAGGCTACAAAAGCAGCTTTTCCACAGTGAACTGACCAAACGCCATCAACGAAGAGGACGACCAAAGCTTCGCTACAAAGACACCATGAAAAAAATCCCTCCAGAAATGTGATACTGAGGAAGAACAATGGGAAATCATGGCCAGAAACAGGTCTGAATGAAGGCAAGCTATCCACAAGGGAACAGAAGTTTATGAAAATTAAAGACGAAGCAGCCAACTGGAAAAGCATGCAGCAAAAATGGCCAGAACCAATTCTGTAGAGCATTCCATTGAGTGTCCTGTATGTGGCCACCTGTGTGCATGACTTTGGCCTGAGATCCCACATGAGGGCACACAAATAAATGAAGTGTTAGGGTGGACTTTATCGACCACAGTAGTCGACCATATATGAACTTAGTAAGCTCCTTCCCTGGGCCTTCAATTTAAACCTCAGGAGTGGTACAATTTAAACCTCAGGAGTGGTACGCTTCTCCTTCATTTGTTAAATTTCCACATCAGAAACGGTAACACTGCATGACACTAAAATGGGGATGTTTCTCAAATCCCAGTTTAGCTATGAGCACTTACTGTTTCTAACAATACTTTTTGCCCAGCTATCCCAGTTTGTACTTCTCTGATTCTCATTAAGAACTTTTTAGGCAGCCAGTGAATGAAACAAAGGAAGCTTGCCATGTGGGAAGGGCATTGACTGGCTGAACAGAACAAGGCCCATGGATATCACTGGACTAAAATTCTGGCCAAGACAGAGAACTGAGCTAGCTAGGATAGCACATGCTAGTACATTAAAAAAAAAGAAAAATGCAGGTAAACAACTATAAATAGTGCATTCACATAATGGTCAACAGAATGTTTTCTGTAGAAACAACCCATGAATCTTACCTTATTAATGAAGAAGCCACTAGTGTTTGCTGTAATGAAGAGAGCCTTGTCACTATCATGTGGTTTGGCTTCAATGTAGCAGATATCACCATGCAGCTGCCGCCATGGTTGGGCTCGGCAACCATTTTTATATACAAAGCTTTCACCTGTAAAAAAAAACAAACAAAGAAATTTTGAATGAAACACAGAAAATGTTAGTGTACAAGGTACATCAAGTAATTATACATCATCATCATCATCAGGTGCCCTGCCGCATGGCGTTGGTGATCATGGACTTCCATCTGTCTATCCCTTGTTGCCCCAAAAGCATCTCTTCCACCCTCCCGGACAGCAAAGAAAACAAACAAAACAGTCTTGATGGAAGCAGACACAAGTAGATCATTCATAAGGAAGATTAGGAAAAGGCAGGCAACATTCATAAGCCATTTCATGAGGAAAGGGGAATTGGAACACCTGGTCAAAACGGGAAAGCTGGAGGGAAGGTGAGCACCAGGTAGACCCAGGGACTTGCAGAGTGGCTGAAGACAAGGAGGGTGGAATAGATGCTTGAGGCAACAAGAGATAGAGACAGATGGAAGTCCATAATCGCCAACGCCATGCGGCAAGGCACCTGATGATGATGATGATGCTCCAACTGGTGATGCTGATGGCACAGCTGATCATGAGGGTTGGCCTTCAGAGTATCCTTGTATCGCTTTGTGGTTTTCCCTAGCTAAGGTATCCTCGCTTCAGCTCACCATACAGGAGCCTCTGCAGGATGTAGTCATTTTCAATAACAGCATGTCCTGTCCAACAAATCTTCATAATCAAATGAACTCACCTTATGAAGTTTGAGTGGGGTTTAACAGACCAGTATGAAGTCAGGATACAATCAGGCAAGAGAAGGCGAGAGTTCATCACATTGAACAAATGACACAGGCAGGATCAGGTTTGAGGGGAAATAAAAAATGGGAAGAAGTGAGGAGACAGATATCTATTTCTCTCAGTATTTTGTATTTTTAAAAGACTTTTTCCATACACTGATACAAATCAAGGGTGAGGCACCTGATCCTATCCTGACTTCATATTGGTCTGCAAAACACCAAATGTCACAAGGTGAGTTTGTTTGATTGTGACTATGCCAGCTTTGGATAAGCAGCAAGCAGATCTTTGTCCACTTTCTTAACGTGTCTCAGGAGATGCTTCTATGAGGGTCCCCCCAGGTGACAAGAGTCTAGTTTCAGACCTTCATCATATTTCTGAACACTTGAGGTATGCCTGTGGTAGGTAACAGGGCAAATGCATCTGTCAGGTGGACAGGTTGCTAGAGAGTACTTCCTGCTGATTCCATGTAGGTATTTGAAGTTTTGATCAAATTTCCAACCTGAAATTTAACCTCTCTATAGCTCTAAGGCATGTTGTGAGTATCTATCAGCCAGACAGCTGACTGCACTGTTCTGATATTAACAAAAATAACACCATCTTTAGCAATGATTGGGGGAAGGACAAGTACTTAGTAGGAGACCACTGCATAAGAAAGTCAATCTATGCATACCAGATAACCCCAGTGCCTGGTAAAGTAAACTTAAGCTTGAAGTTTTTCATAATCGTTTGCAGACAAAACAGTGGAGCCTGCAGACCTACCATCATTCAAAGGGAATGGAGACAGCACTCCTGGTTATATTCAAGAGTTGTACCTTTGCCTTCTTGGAAGATAACAATGAGGAAAACCAATTATGCTGATGGAGATGGAGAAAGGGTATTTTTATCCCATTAGTAATAGAAGTTTTAATCATCTTTAAATCAGATGTTGTGACTCTTCCTTGTCCCTGGTCTCCTAGTTGATAATTATGATACATGTTGTGGTCTCTTTTGGAAGTCTGTGTGCCCGCAAACCCTCCGTGATTATAGGTTATCATCTTATTTTATTCTGGAGCTGATGAAGTTCACCTGTTGTTCAGTTTGCCAACAGACCGGGTTTTTAAAGTAGAAGCATTGGGTATTCAGTCAAAAGTGAAGGATTCTGGTATGTCGAAGTTGGGTGGTCAAACTGGAGAAATGAGAATACACTGATCTTCAACAGTTACAGTTACATTATGTCTTTTGAGATAAGGCTCAAAGGATAAATGCAAAAGCTGAAGAAATGTCCTCAGCTGAGGCCAAATGCACCAGCAGTCCATGTTCCGGTCTAGTTTTCAGGACATATTTTTGCCATCTTATTATTTAATTCAGATGTAAACAGGTCAGCTGAGCACAAGTTTGTGCATAGTGTTCATAACAACAACAGCCACTTTGAATTCAAGGCAATAATTGAATTCTCCTGGTTTGTCTCTATGTGCCCATATTGTTCACCCCCCCCCCCCCCCCCCCCCCCCCCCCCCCCCCCCCCCATTACTTTTCAACAATGATTTGTGAGTTAATTGTAAGTTACACGAGTTGGATATGTGGAACCATTTTGAATTCATCATTCAATATTTTCTTTAAGTAAGTGTGTGAGCTGAATGCACCCTTCAAGGTTTCTGCTGTATTCAGAGACTGCTTTATTTTGCAACTTCAAGGTGATCATCAAAAAGTGGAGAAATCCATACATCAGGCTGTGCAACTACATCTTGCCAATAAGTTCAAACTACAAGCTTAAATAAGCTTTCCGGCCTTCCTTTCAATGATGGCATTAGTCATAGATACAGAATCCATTTATTCTGAAAAACCCAGAAACTTAAGCGTGCTTTGGTTTAAACAATGATGTCACAGGGTGAAAGGTGAAACCCAATTATTGATTTATAGATATTTGTACTGCATGCCTGTAGAAGTTCATATGCGACATCCTGTAGAATGCATCATCTAGATGTATATGACACAGCATATCCCCAATAATGAAGATGTGTAAAGACCAGTTTCAAGATCTTTGTGAAAATTCTTGGAGAAATACGAAATCCCTAAGGGACAGTTTTGGTTGAATAAGAATTGTGCTTTGGATTATGACTCAAAATTATATTTCTTACTATATCAATGTTGACAGACTAGTGGGCATACTTGAGGTCAACTTGCAAAAACATATTTTGTTTCATTAGACTGACATCTTGTTTTAAAACATAGGTATCCATTTTGAAATAGATTCTCTCAATGAGAAACGAATCCCTTTTTCTGACAATGCAAGGCATGGGACAAAAAGATTTGGGCGCAAACTTCTTCAATCTGATCCAAAATCCATAGATCAGTACTAATACTTCCCAAACTTGATCAGCTGTTTTCCCCTTAACAAATTGTTTGGTATACTCTTAATGGTGAAAGGGAGGTGGATTACTGGTTCTATGGGTGGGTGGGGAGGGTTGTTTACAGAGAAATTAGTTACTCCTCCTCCTACATTTTCAGCATTTGACGAAACTGGTGTTGAGACTAGTTTAGTCAGTTCGGTGTGTTGAGACTGGTTTAGTCAGTCAATGGCTGAAATTTCTGGCTCTTCGTGATGTGTGGGGTCAGTTATGCGCAGCATGTGGGGTTTGCGCATGCGTAGAGGAAGGAGCTTCGTCTCTGTCCTCTCCCACTCGACAACCACTTTCCAATTCTTGCAGCAGTTTCTCTCACATTTCCTTCACCCTTCCCACCTTCTATCACTCCCTGGACAACAGAAACTCTACCAGCGAATCTCCAAGCCCACCATAGCCCTACTTTTGGTCTCTTCAACCAACCCAGTTTGACAAACTCACAATCCAAGATGGCAGCGCCCGGTGTTTACTTTTGACTTCCTACGGTGTTATTCCTGACTTCAGTGACTTACTACGCGAAACTGTGAGTAGAAATCCTATTTATCAAGTATGAGGACTTTCATCTACATCAAGATCATCAAGAGAACACACAATGACACGTAAAAAACTTTCACAGGCCAAATTGACTTTCCCACCAGGCACAGGCCTAGCTATCTGTCAAGCTCTACTTTCGTTTTTACCACTCTTACTCTTAGGACTGTTATTCCTGAGCTCCACAGTGCCCCTTAGACACACAATGCTCACACAGTCCCAGAAAACCAGCAGCATCTCCTCCCAGAAAATGCCCTCACAGAGAGAACCAGCCTCTGATTTGTCTGAAGAATCCAAGTACCCCTGTGGCACATGTGATTGCACTGTCTCCTGGTCGGAACGTGCGGTTGAATGTAACACTTGTGGCCAGTGGTTCCACCTTGCATGCCAAAGTATACCATCTAGCTCCGAGGAGTGTGGAAGACTGGGTGAAAGTGACGTAGTATGAAGATATGTGGTGTGTGACAATGCAAACTACAGCACAGTTGCTTTTGACCTGATTGGCCTAGATGCAGCAGCATCAAGTGCTAGTCATGGAGGAGACATTTCTCTGCTAAGTCCCACAGAAATCTCACTCTCATCAGCAAACTTTAAACCCATCCACTCGTCCACACCCTCATGAGCTACCAGACAAAATAAGCAGTTCAACCGACCTCTAAGACTTTTAAACATCAACTTCCAGTGCAGCCAAGGCAAGAAAGCAGAACTACAGAACCTAATTGACAGCACAAAGCCTGACATTATCATTGGCTTGGAGACATGGCTTGATTCTGTTATCTGCTTCAGTGAGCTTTTCCCTCCTCACTTCACCACCTTCAGGCATGACAGGAACCGGCTTGGCGGGGGCGTACTGACAGCCGTGGCGAATCATTTACCATGCCAGGAAGTGGAAGAACTGTCAGTGGACAGGTGCAAACTGATCTGGGTGAAGATAAAGCTAAAAGGAAGAAGGCAACTCCTCAAACCAGTGATGGAATCAGCCTCATGAAGTTTAAAACATCCGTCCAAAATGTCATAGCTACAAATGCTACCGTTGTCATTGGAGGTGATTTCAATCTCCCTTCCTTTGACTGGACCACAAAGACACTGAAAAGCCCAGCCAGATATATGGAGATCCACAACCAGTTTCTTGACCTGGTGAATGATGTCGGCTAAGAACAGCTCGTCACATTCCCCACAAGAGGACAGAACACGAGTCATCCATCCCTAGTGCTTCACATTGAGCCCCTCCCTGGACTCTCCGACCATGACATCATCTACCTGGAGTATGACACCAACCCTGCATATCAACTTCCACCAAAGCACACAGTCCCCCAATACTCCAAAGCAGACTGGCCTTCACTTCAATCCAGTGCAGCTGAACCCTCTCATTCGATGCTGGAATCCTTCAATGCAAACAGTGACATAGAGCAGCTTTGGCAATCACTGAAAGAAGGTATCGCCTCCATGACAGAGAAGCATATCCCCAAAAGAACCATAGGCGGAAAAAACAACAAGCCCTGGGTAGACTATGCAACCCTGAAGATAATCCGACGACGAGACCTACTGTACAAACAGTGCAAAAAGACCAGAAGCCAGGAACCGAACTAAAAAAGCTGAAGCCCAGTGTCCAGAGAAACCTGCGCCGTTCTTACTGGACATACACCAAGAACATGTTAAAAGACAGTACAGATGAATCTCGTAGGACTCGGAGGAGGTCTGGCCCCCAGACGTGAGGCATGCAGGCCCACCGGCGTGTGGATACGCCCTGGTGCCCACGAACCAGACCCCCCAAGCTATGGGTGAATAGCTCCACTGCCTTGTGGACATCTTGGGAGAGAGTAAGGCTAGCGGAGAGACCGTACACAAACCGATGGAAGGCAACAGGAAACCACCATCGTAATTTTTCCCAGGATATCATGGACAGAAACAAAAAGATCAAAGACAACGACGTAAATAGGTGCTCCGTTGGAGCACCTTCGTCCAGTAGGGACCGTCATGCGGCGCAGGTGACACCAGACCGTCAGCAAGTTACTGCGAACCCTAAACTCAGATTTAAAAACATCAAAGTTGCAACATGGAATATAAGAACATTGTTACAAAAGGGTAAATTAGAAAATATCAAGACAGAGATGGAAAGACTTACCATTGGCATTTTAGGACTAGGGGAAAAGAGATGGAAGAGGGCAGGCATGATAACATCAGGAGAATACACAATGATATACTCTGGTGGTAACTCACATGAAAGAGGAGTAGGCATCATGATGGACAAAGACAAATCAAAAGCAGTTAAGGGATACTGGGCTGTGTCCGACAGAGTTTTGGTCAAATTTGGAGGCAAACCAATTGATATCAACATCATTCAGGTGTATGCACCAACATCAGCAAGTTCTCAGGAAGACATCGACAACTTCTATGAAATATTAGAGATGGCCAAAGTCCAATGTAAATCACAAGAAGTTACTGTAATAATGGGAGATTTTAATGCTAAAGTGGGACAGGATAGGGTGGAGGATATACTTGGACCTCATGGCCTTGGTACGCAAAATGAAAGGGGTGAGAAACTTGTAGAATGGGCACAGATGAATGAGTTTATAGTAGGAAACACCTGGTTTGAGCAGCCTAATACTTTTCAGTAATAGAAGAAAATGGACTTGGATGAATCCAGGAGATAATACCAAAAATCAGATTGACTACATCCTGATCAACAAAGATTTAGAAATTCTTTACTGTCAGCAAAAACACTACCAGGCGCAGACGGCAACAGTGACTACAATCCTGTAGTGGGAAGATTTAGACTTAAAGTTAAATTGAGGAAAAGGAAACAGACCAAAAACAACATCAAATTAAACCTTGGACTCTAAAAGACAGATGAAGGGATACATAAAAAATTTAATGTGCATGTTCAAAACAAATTCAGTGCTCTGGAAGACATTGGTGACAGTGAGGAACAATGGACAAAGTTGAGGAATTCGATAAATGAAGCTTGTGAAGAAATCCCTAAAGCAGATAGAAAAGCAAAAAAGAACTGGATGACTAATGAAATTCTGGGCTTGATGGAGGAAAGGAGGAAGGCAAAGAGAAATGAGGAGATCTACAGGAAGATAAACAAGGAGATCAGGAATAGGTGCAATGAAGCTAAGGAAGCTTGGCTGAAATCAAAGTGCAAAGAAATGGAAGACCGACACAAAACGGATCCTCAGGGTACAGACGAATTGAAGAAATTGTCCACAGAAAAAATACATGCACATCAACTGGTTGCTTGAAATCGAAAGATGGCACGCTTATCATGGAAAAAGACAAAATATTAGACAGATGGGGAGAGTACATAAAGACCTTTTTGAGGATAACAGAAACGAAGAACACATTATAAAAAAGAACTTTGAAGGACCACCCATAATGAAAGATGAAGTTAGAGCCGCACTGAAAAAGATGAAACCGGGAAAAGCCCCAGGACCAGACAACATTACTACAGAGATGATTGAAGCCCTGGAGGAATTTGGCATAGAAAAAATAACAGTCCTCCTAAATGAATTTACGACACTGGAAAAATCCCCAAAGATATGTCAAAATCAATTTTCATTGCACTTCCAAAGAAGACAGGGGCTATAGAATGCGAACTCCATCGCACAATCAGTCTGATGAGCCATGTAACAAAAATCCTGTTAAGAATAGTCATGATGAGGACAAGGAATAGAATCAAAAGAGAAATAACAGAAGAACAGTGTGGATTTGTGGAAGGGAAAGGAACTATTAATGCCATATACATCCTAAGAACTATCATAGAGAGGTCAAATGAGATGAATAAGGATTTATATTTATGCTTTGTTGACTACACCAAGGCTTTCGATCGGGTAAGACATGATGAATTGATCAACCAACTGGAGAGACTCAATGTTGATGGAAAAGATCTACGAATAATCAGAAATATGTACTGGGAACAAACAGCTGCAATGAGAATAGAAAACAATGTAAGCTCTTTCCAGAATATCAAAAGAGGAGTCAGACAGGGTTGTGTTTAGTCACCAGATCTGTTTTCACTTTACAGCGAAAACATCATGAGAAACCTAGAAGAAGACCCTTGATTAAAGGTTGGAGGGAAAATGATAAACAACATTCGATATGCAGATGACACCGTGCTAATTGCAGAAAGTGAAAGAGACCTACAAAACCTTGTGAATATACTAGAAATAGAAAGCAAAGGTAAGGGGCTGGAACTAAACAGCAGGAAGACTGAAGTCATGGTGATCAGTAAAAAACATGAAATCCCCTCATGCAAAATAACAGCAAATGGCACAACCTTGACACAGGTTGAGAAATTCAAATACCTGGGAGCGATCATTTCATCAGACGGCAGATGCACATCAGAAATAGCCAGCAGAATCGGCCAAGCCAAAACAGCATTCAAGAAGATGGAAAGCATTCTTACCAACAAATGCCTATCAATTAACATCAGGAAGAGAGTTCTTGAATGTTATATAGAACCAATACTGTTGTATGGATGCGAGGCATGGACAGTCAACAAACAAAGCCAGAACAAGATTGAGGCAGTCGAGATGTGGTTTCTAAGAAGAATGTTGAGGGTTCCATGGACAGCAAAGAAAACAAACGAGACAGTCTTGATGGAGGCAAACACAAGTAGATCACTCATAAGGAAGATTAGGAAAAGACAGGCAACATTTATAGGCCATTTTATGAGGAAGGGGGATTTGGAGCACCTGGTCACGGCAGGAAAGCTGGAGGGAAAGAGAGCACCGGGTAGACCCAGGGAGAAAATGCTGGACGGACTTGCAGAATGGCTGGGGACAGGGAGGGTGGGGGAGATGCTAGGGGCAACGAGAGATAGAGGCAGATGGAAGTCCATGATCGCCAACGCCATGCGGCAGGGCACCTGATGATGATGATGATGACAGATGAGAAACCAGTAACAAACAAGAAGTTCTGGGCATACATCAAGGCACTACACACTGAGGCTGCAAGTGTTGCCCCACTAAAGAAAGACAGCAGACTTGTCACAGGAGCAAAAGAGCGAGCAGAAGTGCTAAACGAGCAATTCCACTCAGCTTTCAGCACGAAGATCACCTGCAGCAAAGAAGAGTTCACCACCAGAACTGGTCTGTCGACAGATCCCCCATCAGACTCTCCAATTGTGAGCGCCATAACAATCTCAGCAACAGGAGTCACCAAGCTCTTCAAGGACCTAAATCCGAGCTAAGCTCCTGGCCCAGATGGCATTAGCCCGAGACTACTGCGAGAGCTTGCTGAAGAACTAGCTCCTGCTTTCACACTCCTCTACCAGTGCTCCCTCAATACAGGCATAGTACCAAAAGACTGGAGAACTGCCAATGTTACCCCAGTCTTCAAGAAAGGTGAACGCTACCGCGCAGAAAACTACCACCCTATCTCTCTGACCAGTATACCATGCAAAGTAATGGAGCACATCATCACAAGCACTGTCAAGAACTTCGCTGAGGAGAATGGTATTATCACCAAAGCACAGCATGGATTCAGACATCAGCGGTCCTGTGAAAGCCAGCTTATCGGACTTGTGGATGACTTGAGGCTGGAAAACAGACAGACGCCCTCATTATGGATTTCTCCAAAGCGTTTGATAAAGTCTGCCACTCCCTTCTGCTCCACAAGATCCATTCCCTTGGTATCACAGGGAAAATACACCCTGGATTAAGAATTTCCTCTTGGATAGAGAGCAGTCAGTATTGGTGGATGGAGCTACTTCCAGCCCTGTTCCTGTAGAGTCTGGAGTTCCTCAAGGCTCTGTCCTTGGGCCTAGCCTATTCTTACTCTACATCGACATGCTGACTGGACTGTCCTCCACTGCTCATCTCTTTGCTGATGACACTCTGTGCCACAAAACTATCTCCTCCACCAGCAACCAACAAGCCCTACAGAAAGATCTCAACCGCCTCGCAGAGTGGGAGCAGAAGTGGCTCATGAGTTTTTGCCCAGACAAATGCCAGACACTGCGAGTGAGCTGGAAGAGAAACCCCTTACCTTCAAAGTACACCCTCCGTGGCCATACCCTCGATACAGTCAGCGAGTCCAAATACCTTGGCATCACCATCACCTCTGATCTCAGCTGGAGCCCCCACATCTCAAATGTCTCCAATTGTGCCAACAGGACCCTTGGCCTACTGAGACGAAACCTGAAAGTAGGCTCCCAACGTATTAAGCAGCAAGCCTACCAAACAATAGTCCGCCCAACCCTTGAGTACGCCAGCTCTGTGTGGGACCCCTACATAGCGAAGGATGTCAAGAAACTGGAAGCGATCCAACGCCGGGCTGCTCGCTGGGTCACCCATCGACACCGGAAAACGTCCAATGTTCAAGACATGCTGGAGACTCTCCAGTGGTCCTCCCTCACAGAGCGAAGGAGAAAGGCGAGGCTGACAAACTTTCTGTAAGTTCCACAATGGAAGCCTCATCATCAACACGTGCCACAAACCCTCTCAAAATCCTTCTGCATCCAAAGGAACCCGACAGTCGCACCCAGCAACGTACCACCTTTCCAACTGCAGGACGCTATACAGACAAAAGTCTTTCTTCCCCAGGACCAGGACAGACTGGAACAGCCTTCCTGCTGAGGTTGCCCTCAGCCCAACCCTAGAAGGCTTCAAATCCCAAATCTGAGGGAAGAGGCGCGCTATTAATGGCCGGCAGAAAGTGGCCAACTAAAGTATCTCGGATTTGTGCGCCGTGATGAGTGCAGTGTCATCATCGCATCCATGTTCAGTTCAGTTCTGTAGATTTTAAAGTCCTACTAGGCCCTACCCTCAGAGTATACGAGGACTAGCCGTAAAAAAATTGTAAAGAAGCCGTAAAACATTTTGATGATCTGATGAGATGAAGTATGACGAACGCATCTATGATATCAAAGACCAAACTATATATGAATTCTTGGAATTGCTTGTGTCCAATTCGTCACACTGTCTTTATCTTCGTCGCCCATCTCAACTGCAATGTCTTCATTGTTTTTGCCTTCCATGTCACTGATGAGAGAACAAAGTTTGTAGTTGACTAAAGTTTGTCTGTTTCTGCTAATAACGACGATATAGTTTCTAGAAATTTATCAGTGTAGTAGGGCTGTGAATCTTAATCATCTCTCCTTTCCCTTCACTTCATCCCGATTCTAACTAGAGGTAGATCTGGTTTTGATTGTCTTCTGAATCTTGACTGGTTTTTCATCCGCCATTTTACCTGTGACAATAGCCAGAAAAAGCAGTTCCACACAACCAGACAATGTTGGAACGACAATGCAATGCAAAACAGTATTTATGAGACTGAAGACAGGCAATGAGACTATGCAAGTATCCAATGTGACTACAAAAGTAGCCAGTGGGGATACATCAGTAGCCAGCAAGGCTCATTAAAAGTCGAGTTTGAGCGACTGAAAGTTAATTGAATAGCCACATTGAGGTTGCTGTGTCAGTTCAAATCTACACCTTCTTGAACAGAACTACTTCCACCAGCCAGTCAACAGTGTAAAAGAAATTAATATTAAATCATCTAGCTTATTGCAAAGTTCAGAAAGTCATGAAACTACAATCACAAATCACAATTACCAAACACAAAAAAACAATTGTTTAAAAGCAACTTAAGGTAGCAATATCACCTGGCCGGGGGTACATTTTTTCTTTTTGGTGTATGTCACTTAAATATCATCACATCTTTATGATTTTTTGCATGGAACTAGGTAATAGAATGGTCTTTTGATTAAAAGTAATATTTCCTGAAAAAAGTCATTAGGACACCCAAAATAAATAATTATTAAATAAATAGGTCCAGCCAAACTTCATAATCATGCTATGAAGTTTTCCAAACACTCCCACAAAACAATATGTCAGATGTGTTAGACATTCTGCACATGCACTGTTAACAAGTTTATTAGGAAGCTAAACCAAAGTTACTTTTTCTGACGTATAAAATGTAGTCTTTAGGCCCGTCCGATAATAACCAAATATTTTATCAAAAAAATAAAATTTCTCATTCACATAATTCTGTTTATAGTCAACTTAGAGACACGGGGTTTGGTTCAGCTTCCTGCAAATGTTATGAAATATAAATTATAAGCGTGCAAAATTTCAACATGATATCTTTAATAGTTTTTTAGATATTTTTGGAAAACATATGAAAATGTTGAAATTTCGCTAACTTTTCAACTGTCAAAAAGCCAAAATTTGTGTCCTATCTATAATCTAGTAGGCATCAGCCTGATAAGGAAATCCCTCTTATTCTGTCTGCTGCTCATCTTTGGACTTTCTACTCCTTCTTCTGGCAATTCTCATTTCATGGGATGCTGATTTGGCCTGCCGTTGAGCATTTATTATGCGCTCAGCGTCGATAAGTTGTGGGCGTGGCACATTTTTCATTTTCTGTTGTCGAACACATGGGGATTGATTGTGTCGAAGTTTGGCCTGAATCGCTACTCGCGACTGTAGCAGACGATTCTACACATGATTTGTGCACTTTCGGCTGACGTGAAACACTCTGGTTGCCATAAAATCTTCTTTTTCTGGTATATTTCACCCCCTTTTTCAGATCAGTAGGCATTTTTCTGTATAACTAGCAATAATCCTTTCAAATTTTATGAAAATCGATTGCAAAATCGCACTCGACGAAACAATGAACCAGAAAGAGTTACCGTTCTTGGTTGAAACGTCATAATCACCGGAACAGACTAAAACGGGCCTTTTCTGAGCGAACAGTGTTGGGTTTGACGAGTCAAAGCGAAAATATGGCTGCTGTTACACCCCCCCCCCCCCACAACATCATTTTTTTCTCAAAACCTACGAAAAATAAACAAAAACTGTTAACTGTATATTAAATTTCAGACATTTTTCTATGAAAACACATCCATTATAATTCAGAAAGGAAAAAAGAGATTTTTGACCCCCAGCCAGGTGATACTGCTACCTTAAAGAAGGGAAAATAAAGTTGGAAAAGAAAGACAGATAAGCAACACATGTCCGCCTCCAACAAAAGCTCTTGCGTGAATGATGAACTCTTGAGCTCTCTCACATGATCCTGATTCCTGACAAAATTCTGGGAAGCAAAACTACCATTTGATGAGTAGTAACTCTACACTTGGTTGGCCACACTTCAAAACTTGAAGTTAGCACATTCAATCTTGCTGGATGATGTAGCAGACCTTGCACAAGACATCTTTCGTGGAGCATTTCCAGCCTTTGAATGTGCTGTCAGTAGGTAGGCCAGGTCTCACAACAGTACAGCTGGGCACTCAAGACTACTGCTCTGTGCACAGCAATCTTTGTAGAGAGCCTGATGTCATGATCTTGCCATAATATCATGGCCAGCCTTCCAAAGACCAGCATGCCATTACAGAAGGAAGGAAGGAAACTCTAACAACTACACCATCACTAAAAGTGTTTCATATAAATCTAGCGAACACATTTAAAACTGCTGAAATTGTAACTATCACAGAACAGAAATTCTCAAGTTCCCTCACCATGGTAGGAGATAGATTCTAAACCACATCTCTCTTCATCATCACCAGATAGATCCTTCAACAGATTCATTTCAGTCTCAACCATTTCAGGGGTCAGCCGAACCTGCCTGTAACAAATAATCGAAAAGGCCATTACACGCACGCACACACGCACGTACGTACGCACGCATGCACACGCACACACACACACACACACACAGATACACATACATAGAGGAAGAGGATGCAGAGAAAGAAAACAGCTCAAATGTGTCTTGTGCCTTTCTTTAACCCCCCCACTGAAAACACACAGTGAACACATCATACCACTATGCGTGCTGTACTCAGGAAAGAAAGAGCTGTCAGATGAGTTAAATATTGTAACTTAAGAGTCAAAATTTCTGCAACTTTGAACAAGACAGTATCACTACTTCATCTGACTTAAGTACTATATCAACAATGAATGTGAAATCATGATGCAAGTCCTATGTTAACTGTGAAGAGATTAATTGGGGCACAGATTTCCACAATTCTGTAACGGCTAAAATACAGCGAGGCTAACAAAAACAGAAGGAAGCAAGATGGTCAGCATGAGAGATCAGAGAAAAAAGAACATACAAGTCAGATCCAGACAATGTGCAGTGTCCTGTCCTGTCCTGTCCTGTCATGATGAAATGTTGTGCATTGTCACAGGCGTTTATGGTTGAGGCATATGCATTGACATGCACAGGCGATGCTTATATTGTCACTTAGCAATGATGTTTGTACAAGAGGCATGGCTTAACCCCCTTGGTCATGAACCTATACATGCTAGCCTCACTCCGAGTGGTTATAGGCTTGCTTCTTTCCATCGCTCATCCCGAGGTGGCGGTATCGCCATCCTCTACAACGACTCACTCCATTCCCGCCTATCTTTCTCGCAGTCTCTGCCTTTCTCCCATCCTTCTTTCGAGCACGTTGAAGTATCCTTCCAATCCACCCCTCACCCCATCACCTTCTCCTGTGTCTATCGACCTCCACCTAGCTCTGCCAACGAACTCACCACATCCACGTTTCTCTCTGACTTTGACCAACTGCTTGACCACTACTGCCTCTTACCTGGAAATCTCATCATTCTAGGTGACATCAATGTCCACTATGACAACACTCACCGTTATGACACAAGACATATCATCAACTCTCTGTCCAATCACAATATGACTCAACACATTTCTGAACCAACCCATCAAAAAGGTCACATTCTTGACTGGATCATTTCTCGTGATCACCACAATTCAGCTACTGACAACTGCTTAGTTCTTTCTACCCGTCTAACTTCAGCCCTTCCATCTGACCACTCTGCAATTCTCTGTTCTCTTGACATTTCTCCTCCTTCCCGTACCACGCGCACAGTGACTCGACGCAATCTCAAATCTATCGACCTCTCCACATTTTTATCTCATGCCTCCCGTCTCCTTTCTGAAAAGTCACATAACCTTGCCGATGAATTCTATACTACTCTCCACCATCTTCTGGACACTCATGCTCCAGCCACAACCCGTCTTTTACCTGACTGCCCCCCTACCCCCTGGCTCACTCATGAGATTGCCTGTGCAAAATGTGCCCGCCGCAGAGCAGAGCGCCGCTGGCGCAAATCCAAACTCACTGTATACAGGCAACTTTTCCAAGCCTCTAAAACAAAAGTATCCACCATCATTGCATCTGCAAAAACAAGCTATTTCCAAACCAAAATCCTGAATGCCTCTTCTTCAAAAGAACTCTTTACAACCATGAATCATCTCCTTGGCACACGAAAAGATTTACCTCTCCCAACAAAACATACAAATGAAGAACTCCCATCTGTATTCTCCAAGTATTTCACCACCAAAATACAAACTCTTCATGACAGGCTTGACAGGACACCGTGTCAACCATGCCCACCTGACCCTTCCTTCTCTGGCACACCTCTTACTACTTTTACCCCAGTCTCACAAGAAGAAATTTTCAACACAATCAGATCCATGTCGTTCAAAACCTGCGAACTGGATCCTCTTCCAGGTTCTCTCTACTCCGACTGTCTCCCTACTCTCCTCCCATTCATCACTGACATCATCAACATTTCTTTTCAAACTGGAACTGTCCCAGATTCTTTCAAGTCTGCTATTGTTCACCCACTCCTCAAGAAACACAATTTAGACCCAAATGAACTGAAAAATTACCGGCCTATCTCTAAACTCTCTTTCTTGTCAAAACTCCTTGAAAAAGTCGTCCTCAACCAGCTGAACTCTCACCTGTCTGCCAACAATCTCCTCAATCCTTTCCAGTCAGCCTACCACCAGTGCCATAGCACTGAAACTGCCCTACTACACATTCTCAACAATCTCCTCCTTGCAACTGATACTGGCAAAGTCTCTCTCCTCACACTCCTTGATCTGTCTGCAGCCTTTGATACCATTGACCATGGTATTCTCCTTTCTAGACTTCATCATACTTTTGGCATCTCTGACATTGCTCTCTCCTGGTTCACTTCATATCTATCAAACAGAAAACAAACTGTTCTCATCAATGGCACTTACTCTCAACCTGCATACCTGACCTGTGGTGTTCCACAAGGATCTGTCCTTGGCCCTGTTCTTTTCACTCTTTATACCTCCCCCCTGTCCACCATCATCAACTCCCACTCTATAAAACACCACTTCTATGCTGATGACACCCAACTTCAAGACAGTGACTCACCTGATAATATACAGCGCCTGTTGACTCGCACCACTGAGTGTTACTCGGACATTAAGAACTGGATGACGTTCAACAAACTTCAGCTTAATGACGACAAGACAGAAGCTATCCTCATTGGCACCCGTCAGAAACTTTCTAAGCTGCCTCCTCTTTCTCTCCCATTATGTAACACATCAGTTCCAATTTCTGATTCAGCTAAGAACCTTGGTGTCTGCATTGACTCTACCTTCTCCATGAACAACTTTTGTTTCTCAAACTGCCAGATCTTGCTACTATCATCTCCATCGTATAAGCCTGATCAGGAAGTATCTCTCTGTCGAAACAACTGCAAAACCCGTTCTCTCCTTCATAATGTCTCGCATTGACTATTGCAATTCACTCCTGTCTGGTCTTCCTGCTTCCACCATTCACATCCTACAGCGCATTCAAAACAATGCTGTACGCTTTGTACTCAAAAAGAAAAAAGCTGACCACATATCTCCTCTCCTGGCACAACTTCACTGGCTCCCTGTATCAAAGCGCATACAGTACAAACTAGACACCATGTGCTACAAAAGCCTCAATAACGCAGCCCCCGATTACCTGTCAAGCCTACTTGAGATCTATCTTCCCTCACGTACCCTCCGCTCTGCCTCTGATCCTCTGACTTTTCGCTTTTCACGCACTAAGCTCAATACCTATGGTCCACGAGCCTTCTCTGTTTCTGGTCCACTCTCCTGGAACAAACTTCCTCTCTCAGTCCGTCAGCAACCTACTTTTGTCTCCTTCAAGTCCGCTCTCAAAACTCACCTTTTCTCCTCTGCATAAAATCCTAACCTCACTCAACCCCCCTCTGCAACCTGTCTCCGCTCGGAGGGGAATCACATTGTTATAATATATAATTGTATATGATATGCTCTCTATAATTTTCCATTGCTTTTATTCTTGCTTTTATTGCTTTTATTCTTTCTCCCCATTTATAGCCATGCGTGTGTGTGTGTGTGTGTGTGTGTGTGTGTGTGTGTGTGTGTGTGTGTGTGTGTGTGTGTGTGTGTGTGTGTGTGTGTGGTGTGCGTGCATGCGTGCGTACGTGCGTGCGTGCGTGCTTGCGTGTGTGTCTGTTTCAGCGCTTAGATTTGATTTTATCAAGATTTTGTGCTATATAAATATTGTAATTATTATTTATTATAAGAGGCAGACTTAAGTAGGTCAGTTTGCATTTGTTGGGTTGGCAACAGTGAAATGTGACTAAAACCGAGTTTATAGAATGAATTTACATATACCCACCAGCTCATGAGTCACTGAAATCAAATAAGGTTAAAATTTTAGTACATTTATTAGAAATATGAATACACATAATTTTATTTTCTAAAAGCCTCATATGCAGTCCAAAAACATATATATATGCTGTGTTCACATCTGTTTTCAAGCATGATAATCTATGTACATTTATATTCTGCATGCACTATTTCAAGTACCTGTATGTAATTAAAACACAGAACTGCACACTCTACTTTAACTTACGTTGAAATTTTCATAATGCTCTGGTTAAGAAGCTGCTGATCTAATCCAACAAGCTTCAGCCTCAAAGACAACACCAAATTTTTTTCTTTGAGTTCTTGCTGTTGCTTCTCGTTCTCTCCTTGTTCGCCTTTAGACAACTGCTCCATCTCCTTGCGGATCTCCTCTACATAACGCATGATGGAGTTGTCATCACCTTGAACTGTGCCAAAACGTTCACCAAGCATGTTGACCACAGGATCACGATTAGCTGAAAATCAAATGGGAAAAAATATAACAATTAAATGTAACCAAGTGTAAATGACTTTGAATATTAGTAATGTAGAATTCAAGTGTTCTGCTAATTTCATTAAGTTTTTATTGAACAATTGTGTATGCTCGTGGCAGAAAGCTGAGAGAGAGTATGAGACCATTGCACACCAGACAGATAGTTCAGATATTCTTGTAGTTTCTATCAAGTTTACCCATATGTCAAAACTTCCTATCACTAGATCAGAAGACCATTGGTTTTGAAGTGCTTGGACACCTCTGCCTGGTGCATAGAGGATTTTTCTGATCTCCCTGGTCAACATGTGTGCCGACCTGCCTAAACTCCACATGCAGAATATCAAATATGCATGTTAAAGATCCTGCAATTCATGTCAGTAGCTGGCTTATGGACACAAAAACACCAACCATGCAAACAACGGCAAGTTTGAAAATCAGCTTTTAGCCAATAACTACACTACTGGAAAATACAGTATCAATTATCATTATCATATCACTACCATGATTATGGTGGGTTTTGTTTTCTTTTGTTTTAGTGTCTGTTTTTATGGACCTCAGTTGCATGCAGGAATATACAGCACTCTTTATTTTTTCATCTTTTTCTTTTCTCTTTTTTTATTTTTGCTTCATTTTGTTTTTGCTTTAGTTTTTTTCCTTTTTTTTCAAAACTACATCTATATTTTTCTTACTTTTCTTCACCCCCCATCCTCCCACTGAACCTTGCTTTTCTAAAATATGTTCATCATCATTCACTCTGTGAGTTTTCTATTGATTGAACAGTTTCTCCCCCACCCCCACTCTCCCTCATTTCCATGCCATCTTAATGGTCACAGAAGATGGGACAATTTTTACGATGCTAGGATGATGATGGTGATGAGGATGACAATCATGGTGCTATGGAATTCCATATAGGACTGAAGAGCGAGTGATAGGGCTGTACTCTACGCTTACTTGTTACTATCAATAACATATCCTGGCATCAACCATATTCATATATTCATTTCTTTTGTTACAGTGGATTTGCATGTGACACTCGAGCTGCTCTTCCTTTTGAGAGTGTGTTGTCATGGTGTAGCACTACTCACTGAATGATTTTTTTTCATCACAACTTCAGAAAGGCAAGAAGGCTAATTGGTCTCCATGGGGAGGAAGCTGGGAAATCAACCTACCTTTTTAATGTTTCATACCAAGGCAGCTGGGAAATGCCCTGCTCTTCATGATTTCAACTGCCGTGAGATCTTTAGCATGCTCAGGCCAGAAAGCACATGGGTCTAACCCCTTTTTCTGTCCCCTTCCGAAGGACTAGATGTTCAGTTTGATTTTACGGTCAAACTGAGGAGAAAAGTTGAGGCCTCAATGGGGAGCGAACTCCAAAACTCTCAAATTTTAGTTCTTGGCAAGCGAACTCTGTACTGTTCTGCCACTCTTCTCCCTACAAAGGCCCAAGAAGAACAGACACCGGCGGTGTTGGCTGGGAGATTTGAGCAACACCCTCAATGATGCACCATGAAGGGATGAGACCTGACTGTGTAATTTTGAAATTTCAGGTGAGCCCATGGCATATAGATGCAACAATGGGTAGGAGACAGCTGGGGCTGAAACATCCCACAATATTTTTAAAGGTGTGATGGGGATTAAACCACAACTTTCCATTCAGCAGTCCACTGCGCTGACCACTACACCATGGTGAATGATGAATGGATGATTTCAGTATGCTATTTTAATATGTTTCATATGTGCTAGTGCTTGCTGATGAATGCTGGGCAGTCATCAATTACTCAAACAACAACACACTTTCTTCGGTAACAACTCTCTCGTCCAGGAACCTCTCATCCTCAACAATATTCTCTTTGTCTTCCTTCGTAGCTTTCTCTCTTCTTTGGACAGTTGGAGTGTTCATGTGCATCATCATGCCTGTTTTGGGGTTGTTGTTTTATTTATGTATATATGCAAAAACATGAATATTCATGATCCATGGCACTACAAACACACAAATGGTTGGTATTTTCACATAACTTCACATGAAATATATTGGTGCATTAAACTATGTCTTGTTATGAGTACTTATGCACATTTTTCCTGTTAATAGTATGTGATTCCTAAGTCTATTTCCTCCTGACTGATGCATTTCTGTTTTCAAATTCTCTTATTCAAAAAAATGTCATTTTTAACTCCCATTTTGAGCTGAATATTGGAGAGTTTAGGAGGAACAGTTCCTATGATTTTTATTATTTGAACTCTTTACTGCCCAGATAATGGCACAAATGAACGGCTGGCTGCAGCAGTAGCTTTAGAACAGTAACAACACATAAACTGGTAACTGCAGCAGCACCTTTAGAACAATAACGGCACAAATGAACTGCTGACTACAGCAACAATTTCAGAACAGTTTTTCAAATGTAGCGTTCATTGCTAAACCTTTTGTACTTGCACAGTTCCTCTCTATTGCAGACTGTCCAGTGTCCTCACTTATAGGCTTTATTTGCTGGTCTCAAAATATTCTCACACACACACACACATGCATGCACACATGCACGCACACACACACACACACACACACACACACACACACACACACACACACACACACACACATGCTCACACACACACACAAAACTGAAGAGGTAACACTGACCTATGGTGACCTCAGTCTGCGCTCAATGTCTGCCTTAGTATATTGCTAAGGCTGGGATTCAAATCTTTCACCAGTGACAGCACAAACTCTGACATGATTTCACAAACTTGGCACTATCACTTCAATTTTGTCAAATATAAACATATCCCAATTTGTTTTGTAAAATAATACAATGAATGAAAACCTTTATTTTTAAATGTGTTCACCATGACACCACTACTGACTACTAAGCTTTATTCATGGCTCACAAAAATAAACTAGAATCTGTTCTGTCTGACTTGTGTTTGCTCTGTAGATGATACATCTGCTTAACATCAACACTGACACTGGCATCAGACCTGATAAAACTACAGGAGTTTACCTATTATCATACAAAACCTATTACATTTCAAAAGAAAACAAAATACACAAAACATTACATGAAATGGACCCAGAAGAAATCAGGCATTAACTATGATGGTGAGACAGGATATCATCGCCATCATCATGTGCCCTGCTGCATGGCATTGGCAATCATGGCCCTCCATACAACTCTATCCCTTGTTGCTGCAAGTACATCTCCCACCCTCTCTGTCTTCATCCACTCCGCAAGTCCATCCAATATTTTCTCTCTGGTGCTCTTTTTCCCTCCAGCTTTCCTGTTGTCACTAGGTGCTCTAATTTCTCTTACCTCATAAAATGTCGTGTACATTTTGCTTGCCTTTTTCTAATCTTCTTCATTAATGTTCTTTTTGTGTCTGCCTCCTTCATTTAAAAACATTTCAGATCAGGATTTGCAATCACTGTCAGGAAAAAAAATGAGCTAGAAATATCACTGTTGACAACCAATTGTACCATACAGCATTTAAGTAAGAACAGTTGCCCTGGTAACACCTGTGTGTACTGCAATGGCAAATGAACACTTGGTATGAAGAGACAGTGCCTTGTATAAAGGATTTGTAGGACCTGAGAAACTGTAATGAATGTGTGGGGAGGGTAAGGTTAAGAAATGAGAAAAGTTGCTTGCACACCACGTGGTTTTTGTTTATAACTCTCAATCACATGCTCTCCTTTATTTAAATAAGCTAAGTCTACACTCAATGAACATGCATCCTGATCCACTGGATTGGTTGCTGTAGGTTTAAAGAGTTTGGATTCTAAGTGTGGGTACATGTGTATGTTGAACAAGGAGATGAATGTGTGCAAGTGGACCTGTGATCATTATGTTATAATCGTTATTGTAATTGTTTTTGTATAGCACTATTCTCCAAAAATCACTCACTAAGTGTTACACAAAATCAGACTTTTGCTGGAGCACAGAGAACTAAAGCGGTTAGGAGAGCTAACCACGTTCCACTGTTGTTGTTGCATAGTCTGCATCTTTGGTGGGCATGCATGCTAGGTGCTTTCATGTTTCCATAAGCCAACAACTGACATGACTTACAGAATCTCTAACATACATATTTGATATTCTGCTTACATACATACAGCCCTCTTTCAATGACCTGAGAATCATCATCATTATGTGCTCTGCCACATGGCGTTGGTAATTATGGAATATGAATCTATCCCCTTTCGCCACAAGCACATCCTCCAACCTCCCTGTCCTCACCAATCTTGCAAGTCCATCTAATATTTTCTCTCTGCGTCTACCTAGTGTTCTTTTCCCTCCAGCTTACCCGTTGTGACCAGGTGCTCTAATTCCCTTTTCCTCATAAAATGGCCTATAAATGTTGCTTGTCTTTTCCTAATCTTCTTTATCAATGATCTTCTTGTGTCTGCCTCCAATCAGACTGTCACATTTGTTTTCTTTGCTGTCCATGGAACTCTCAACATTCTTCTTAGAAAATCACATTTCAGCTGCCTCAATCTTGTTCTGCCTTTGTGTGTTGACTGTCCACGCCTCACAATTATATAACAATATCGGTTCTATAGAACATTCAAGAACTTTCATAGTGATGTTAACTGATTGGCATTTGTCGGCGAGAACACTTTTCATCTTCTTGAATGCTGTTTTGGCTTGGCCGATTCTGCTGGCTATTTCTGATGTGCATCAGCCGTCTGGTGAGATATCTGTTCCCCGATATTTAAACCTATCAACCTGTCTCAAAGTTGTGCCATTTGCTGTTATTTTGCATGAGGGGATTTCATCTTTTTTACTGATCACCACGACTTCAGTCTTCTTGCCATTTAGCTCCAGCCCTTTATTTTTGCTTTCTATTTCTAGTATATTCACAAGGTTTTGTAGATCCTTTTACA
Source organism: Monoplex corrugatus (assembly GCA_030674185.1). Lineage (NCBI taxonomy): Eukaryota > Metazoa > Mollusca > Gastropoda > Littorinimorpha > Ranellidae > Monoplex > Monoplex corrugatus. The sequence continues at coordinate 101,846,253 of CM060305.1, read as the reverse complement.
TTGTTTGTAATTAGCACAGTGTCATCTGCATAACGAATGTTGTTTATAATTTTTCCTCCAACCTTTATCCCAGGGCATTCTTCTAGTTTTCTCATGATGGTTTCACTGTAAAGTGAATCTGGTGACAGAACACAGAACCCTGCTGGACCACTCTTTTGATATTTTGGAAAGAGTTTATATCATTTTCTATTCTCATTGCTGCTATTTGTTCCCAATACATATTTCAGATTATTCTTACATCTTTTCCATTAATACTGAGCCTTCTAGTTAGTTGATCAATTCTTCATGTCTTACCTGATCGATAGCCTTGGTATAATCAACAAAGCATAAGTATAAATCCTTATTCAATTCTATTAACCTCTCTATAATAGTTCTTAGGATGTATACGGCATTAATAGTTCCTTTCCCTTCGACAAATCCACATTGTTCATCTGCTATTTCTCTTTTGATTCGTTCCTTGTTCTCATCGTAATTATTCTTAATATGATTTTTGTAACATGACTCATCATGCTGATTCTACGATGGAGTATGCATTCTATAACCCCTGTTTTCTTCAAAAGTGCTATGAAAATTCATTATTTTGACATATATTTGGGGATTTTTCCAGTGTCATAAATTTCATCTAGGAGGACTGTTATCTTTTCAATACCGAATTCCTCCAGGGCCTCACTCAACCTGGGAGATTAAAAAACAAAAAACAAAACAAAACAAACAAAAAACCCACACACACACACAAAAAACCAGTTTACCCATCACGTGGACCTTCCAACTGGCAGTCCAACATTTATCCACTTGACAACTATACCAACAAGAAATTCGACTGCCAATTCGGGTAAGTCGAGCGCCAGTACTCCCTGTAGGCCTACTGGCACATTTGAGAAGAGGTGTAGCCGTAGACAGATTAAATCTATGTCTGCGTGGCAGTGCACCTACTGCGACAATGCAGTAGAAGAAGAAGAAGACTGCATAGAATGCTTCGTATGCAAGAACTGGAGCCATTTTAGGTGCACTGGCCTGACTGGAGATATTTTCGATACTCTTTCCAACCCGTTGCAGACAAACCTGCAGTGGGTCTGCCAGCCCTGCATGGATGAACAAAAAGAAATCCAGTCAAAGCAGGATGCTAGACTAGACAAACTTCTGGACCTTATTCCTTTAGTCCACTCACTTAGTGTCAGGATAGAGAGAATGGGAAAAAACATGGGAGAAAAGCTGGAAGAGAGGATTGAGGGGGTGGTGGACAGAAAACTGGAGGAGATGATGGAGGAAAGACTAGAGATAGAAAAAAGGAAAAAGAATCTGGTTATCGTCAATCTAAAAGAGAGCAAAAAACGGACAATGAAGAAAAAAGGAAAGATGACCTGGAGGCTGCTAAAATAGTGATAAAGAAGATAATAGATCTAGAAGAAGATGACCTGGTAGAGCCCATAAGGCTAGGGAAAGAAGGGGGTCATAGACCAAGAATGCTCAGGGTGACAGTGAGAGGGGAGGAAAAGAAGTAAGAAATTATGAAAAAAGCTCCCCAACTGAACAAAGATAAATCTCCCAGAGATACAAAGATTTACATAAACCACGACCTCACGAAAAACCAGCAAGACAAACACAAAACATTGAGAGAAGAGAAACAAAGGAGAACTGAGGCAGGAGAACTAAACTTGGCTATTAGAAACTGGAAAATAGTAACACTTAAACCAGGCTCAAAAACCCAATCACACGCTGTGAGGGCCACCCCTAGAGCCGGTTCTTCTGGCAATTGACTACAAGGCAAACATGTACATAGTAAATAACAAAAGTTCAGATTTTTTCCAGGTGTTATATTCTAATGTTGATGGTTTCTTGAATAAAAAAGAGGAGTTATTTTCTAGGATTGATAATATTCATCCAAGTGTAATTGCATTAACTGAATTAATACCTAAGAATTTACAAAAATTTTTGTGAGAAAGAGTTTTGCATCCCTAATTTTGACATGTTCATTAATAGGGATCACCAGCGAGGTGTAGCCGTATATGTCGATAAACACCTGAATGCTCGAGAGTGTGATGAATTTGATGAGTATAAGTATCAAGAAAGTGTGTGGTGTACTTTTGATTGTGTGTGTAATGGTAAAGTGTTGATTGGATGTGTGTATAGAAATCCTAACACCAGTACCGCAGAGAATAATAATAAACTATTTGAAGTCTTAAAATCAGACAAAATGTTAAAATATGATAAGATATGCATTATGGGCGATTTCAATTATCCTAATGTTCACCGGGATAAAAGGAAATGAGACAGGTGCAGGATTCATTCTTAATTCAAAAGGTAACTAAACCAACAAGAAGAAGACCAGGGCAAAACCCAACTCTTGATGACTGGGTTTTAGTTAACGATGACACATTTATTTCAGAAGTTGTACATCTCGACCCAGTGGGTAAAAGTGACCATGACGTCTTATCATTTCATTTAAATTTGGAAAAGCTTAAAGTTACAGATCAAGTAGAATTTATTTATAATTTGAATCAGGGGGACTACTCTAAATTAAGAAGTATGATAGTTGAACATGATTGGAAGGTTATATCAGATATGGACATAGAGGAAACCTGGAAGTATATAAAGAATGCTATATATGAAGGAATGGAGAAGAGTATCCCCAAAATAAGGAAAAATACTAGGAAGAAATATACTCCAATCTGGATGAATAAAAAAGCTATGAGAAGCATTAAAAAGAAGTACAAATTATTTAAAAGATACTTGAGTACTAAATCAGGAGTGAATTATATGAATTACATACGGGAAAGAAATAAATGCACAAAACTGTTAAAGGTAACAAAAAGGGAATATGAAAAAAAGGTTGCTAAAGATAGTAAAGATAATCCTAAATTATTTTGGAAGTATGTCCAAAATAAGTTAAAAATCAATATAGATGTAGGTGCTCTAATTAAACCAGATGGATCCTTGGCCATAAATGATAAGGAAAAAGCAGAATCTCTAAATGACTTCTTTGCTAGTGTTTTTACACGTGAAGATGTAACAAATATACCCTTACTGGCTGAATGTGCATATTCAAATGGTGTATCCTTGTCAGAGGTAAGAATTACCCCAAAAGCAGTGAGTGATAAATTAGTTAACTTAAACCCAAATAAAGCACAGGGACCTGACCATATTCCCTCAAAAGTTTTAAAAGAACTAGGTGATGAACTATCAGTTCCACTATGTTCTTTGTTCAACAAGACATTAGAATCAGGTACCCTACCACAAGACTGGAAGACAGCTGAAGTAACAACCTTGTTTAAAAAGGGTTCTAAAGCAGATCCAGGAAACTATAGACCAATCAGCCTGACTTGTGTAATATGTAAAGTGTTAGAAAGCATAATTAGAGATTCAATAGTAACTCACTTTACGGATAATGAATTGTATGCAAAATGTCAGCACGGGTTTCGTAAAAAGCGATCCTGTGTAACGCAATTACTTGAAGTAGTAGACGATATGACAAAAAGAATAGATGATGGTCACAATGTTGATGTTATATATTTAGATTTTAAGAAGGCCTTTGATACTGTGCCCCATGAAAGGTTACTAGTACTTTAAAATACTAGTCAAATTGTCTGCTTATGGTATATCTGGCAAACTATTAAACTGGATACAAGGTTTTTTGAAAGATTGAGTACAGCATGTGAGAGTAGGTGGTGAAAGATCTAATAAAGCTAAGGTTTTAAGTGGAATACCTTAGGGTAGTACCCTGGGCCCAATACTATTCACAGTGTTTTGAATGACTTGCCAATATCACTAAATAGTACCTGCAAAATATTTGCAGATGGTACAAAACTATATGCCAACATCTCAATTCGCGGGTTTACAAAATGATATATATAAACTCCAAGATTGGTCAGATGTATGGAATCTATATTTCAATATTTCTAAGTGTGGTGTTCTACATATTGGTAAAACCAACCAAGAACACACATATTATATGAGACAAAATGACAGCATAAAGCAGATAAAAATCCTAAAAGAGGAAAAGGACTTGGGAGTAACTTTCGACAGCATGTTGTCCTTCGATTTACATATTGGTAAAATAGTTAATAAAGCAAATAAAACGTTGGGAGTTATTAGGAGAAGCTTTTCTTACTTAGATAAGGATATATTTCTAAGACTATATAAATCTTTTGTTAGACCACATTTGGAATATGCAAATGCAATATGGTGTCCATCCTTGAAAAGATAGTCAGCGCAAATAGAAAGAGTACAAAGACGTGAAACAAAGCTATTAAAAGAATGCAAAGATAAATCTTACTCAGAACGATTGACGTATTTGAAATTACACTCACTTAAAGGCAGAAGGACAAGAGGTGACCTTATTCAAACGTATAAGATATTTAATGGAGTTGATAATATTTGTGTTGACTAACTCTTTTCTGTTTCACAATGTAATATCACAAGAAACAAGGAAGGAAAGATATTTATTCAGCACTGTCGTACTAACACAAGAAAATATTTTCTTTTTCACATCGAGTAGCCCCTTTGTGGAATAAACTCCCAACTAACATAAAATTTGCACAATATACTAACAAATTCAAGAATTTTTTGGACGAAATTCCAAAATTCAAAGAACTTTTCTTCGATTATGATGATTAAAGGCCTGATTAGGCTTGTGCAAACAAAAAGAAAATGCGCATTAACACCTGTTTTATAAACAGTTGAGAAAGAGGGGACATAAATAGGCCGTAAGGCCTAGGCCATTGAAAGCCAGTCCCAACTACTACTACTACTACTACTACTACTACTACTACTGCTACTACTACTACTACTACTACTACAATTAGGAAGCGCATGAAACTGTATGCTTGGAAAGATGCGCTGTTCTGTGTTTGCAGTTTAATTGTCACTTATGCCTTTCTTATATGTTATTTTCAAACTTGAAGGTTTTAATCTATACCATTTATGTATTACGCCAGTAGCCAATAATCTTCTGTCCACGTACTGTGTGTGTGTGCGTGTGTGTGTGTGTGTGCTGCGTGCGTGCGTGCGTGCGTGCATGCGTGCGTGCGTGCGTGCGTGCATGTGTGTGTGTGTGGTGTGTGTGCGTGTGTGTGTGTGCGTGTGTGTGTTTTGTGTGTGTGTGTGTGTGTGTGTGTGTGTGTGTGTGTGTGTGTGTGTGTGCATGTGTGTTTTGTGTGTGTTTTGTGTGTGTGTGTGTGTGTGTGTGTGTGTGTATGTCTGTGAGTGTGTGAGTGTGTGTGTGAGGCTGACTCAATACAAAATGAAAATAACACAATTCATTACATGGAGTATGGTGGAGTTGGGTATTCATCTACAATCCCTTATTCACATTTTAGTGTGCATGTGCATATGCGATTACTGTGGCATATATCAGCACTTTCTATGACTATGAATCAATAATTAAACAGTGTGATCACTGCAGCACTGTATCAGCATTTTCCCTGACTCATCATCATCATCAGGTGCCCTGCCACATGGCGTTGGCGATCATGGACTTCCATCTATCTCTATCTCTTGTTGCCCCAAGCATCTCCTCCACCCTCCTCGTCTTCAGCCACTCCGCAAGTCTGTCTAGCATTTGCTCCCTGGGTCTACCTGGTGCTCTCTTTCCCTCCAGCTTTCCCATTGTGACCAGGTGCTCCAAATCCCCCTTCCTCATAAAGTGGCCTATAAATGTTGCCTATCTTTTCCTAATCTTCCTTATGAGTGATCTACTTGTGTCTCCATCAAGACTGTCTCGTTTGTTTTCCTTGCCGTCCATGGAACTCTCAACAGTCTTCTTAGAAACCACATCTTGGCTGCCTCAATCCTGTTTGCTTGTTGACTGTCCATGCCTCACATCCGTACAACAGTATTGGTTATATATAACATTCAAAAATTCTCTTCCTGATGTTAATTGATTCTGCCGACTATTTCCGATGTGCATCTGCCGTCTGATGAAATGACCGTTCCCAGGTATTTAAACTTACCAACCTGTGTCAAGGTTGTGCCGTTTGCTGTTATTTTGCATGAGGGGATTTGATGTTTTTTACTGATCACCATGACTTCAGTCTTCCTGCTGTTTAGTTCCAACCCCTTACCTTTGCTTTCTATTTCTAGTATATTCACAAGGTTTTGTAGGTCCCTTTCATTTTCTGCAATTAGCATGGTGTCATCTGCGTATCGACTGTTGTTTATCACTTTCCCTCCAACCTTTGATCCAGGGTCTTCTTCTAGGTTTCTCATGATGTTTTTGCTGTAAAATGAAAACAGATCTGGTGACAAAACACAACCCTGTCTGACTCCTTTTTTTGATGTTTTGAAAAGAGCTTATATTGTTTTCTATTCTCACTGCAGCTGTTTGTTCCCAGTACATATTTTTGATTATTCATAGATCTTTCCCTGACTATGAATCAATAATTACACACAATATTTACCTTCTAAACAAAGTCGAAGTTCTGTCATTTTTTTGTCTCCAGCAGTTCTGAGTACCATCTCAGCAAGTTCCATGGTCATGATACTGAGTGTCTGTCTGTGTAACTTGAACAACGGAACATCATCCTTTTTCTCGTCTGAGACAAGAGCTCCATCCCTAAAATACATGATGAAAAACACATATTTACATATATATTAACAGGAGAAATTGGAATCAAGATGACATTCCAGTTGTAACAAAGTATTTTCTAGCACAAACTGAAATTCTAGTTTTCCTTAGTATAAACTGGAATCTCTTCCTTGATTCAAACTGGAAACTGAGATTCCATTTGCCCCAGTAAAAATCAGGAGTAGAATCATCTTTCCACAAGAATGTAAGCAAGCATTATTTCTGAGCTCATGAAATGTACAGGTATGATAAGAATACTTTAGAGGAAACAGCAAAGCACTGAATTTCAGTTATAGTATACTTATACTTTCAAAACTATGCAACTGAGAAAGAGAATCCAAGAATACTTTCATTAAGTGATTATGATTAAGTGCACTTAAGTGCATTTACTTGTTACTACAAAGTTTAGTAACATTGTGACAGTGACTCAAAGTAGCGAACCTAGTGAAATATCACTATATTAAATGTACAATATCCCTTGAGTTGTGGCCCCTGATACACTGGACCTTAGAAGATTAATGTCTTTTTTTTCCAAACTTAAAAAAAAATTCATTTTTGACATTGTGCAACTACAAAAGCATATCTACAGGCGAATATATGACAGTAAAAGCAAAACATAGTACAGTTACAACATACAATGTAAAATTTCACATACATGCAGAAAGAAATTATCCATTTATTACAAGATATACACATCTGAATAAAACATAATTAAAAGCTGCAAAGTACAAAACAAGATATACACTTCTGAATAAAGCATAATTAAAAGCTGCAAACTACAATAAGATAAGTAAAAACATCAAAGGTAGGCCATTCAGAAATTCAGACATACTGTTCATTTTATCAAGTTGCAGCTGCAATCAATAAGTATGGCAGCCATTTCATTTTAAATGCTTGAAAGTTCTACACTGTATTCTGCACTCTGTTCTTCTAAATTTATACTTTTTCAAGCCAGAAAATTCTTGAAGATGTTGTGTTTGAAACACTCTTGTCTTATCAAAATTGCACTTACAGACGAACATCTTACCAAGAAGATAATTAGTCAAATATTGAATCCAATTGCATATTCTTATGTCATATAGTACCATGTTTTCAGTTAATCTAAGATTGCATCTTTCTGTTAATCTGATCTTCAGTGCTTCTTTCTCTTAATCTGATCTTCCTAGTGGAGTCCTACTATATCTTTTATCCGGGTTTGGAACAAAACCCTTACTTGAGATAACTGTTCTAAATAATTCATACTTTTTCTAGTATGTAATTCATTTCCTCACCATCCTTTCACATCAAATGTGAACCATTGCCTTGAATCCTCGTGGATTCCAGTATATACTCAGATGTTGCATTCTAATCAGTCAAAAGCTTTTCTCAAAATGAAGGTAAAGTAAAAGTTCATGTACACTGGAGTTTTGCTTGTTTGTTTGTTTGTTTGTTTGTTTTTTAAGTGAATAAATACATTGTATGTTACCTCCAATATATAAAACTGTTTGCAACAATCACGACTGATCATCACAAATTAAGTCTGAACTTTAAGCTAGAAAGTATTGTCAGCTTTATTTGTGGTGCATGCAGCCTTAATTTTACATAATATTGTAAGTTTTATGTAAGCTAACTTGATTTATCCTGTTTCAGGATGCAGGTTGTAAGTCCTTTCTGTTGAGTTGCTGAAAGTTTGCCATCTCAGGGACTGACTTAAAGCTTTTTTTGAAAAAAATGGGGGTGGGGGGTGGGGAGCAAGCTTTTTCAAAAAAACTTGATAGAATTTCAGCCCTAAACCCATTCTGCTCCATGATTTTTTTCTATTTGTCAAGTTTTCAATGCAAATCCTGCTTTTTTTCAGATCTCTTTCTTTTTCCAATGAGTCTCTCTCTTCATTTGATAACTTTAAACATGTAAACATATCGCATTGTCATTAAATCCTTTACTGATATTTCACATGCTTCTAGTATGTTCTTTGAATATATTTTTGTAGAACATATTTACCTCATGTTTATTTTTTTGATGTTTACCCGTCAAAGTTCCATTCTGATCATTTTTGTTTTCTTGCATAATGTCTTTTTCTAAGTCACAAATGTAGTTTATCTTTTCCCCTTCTCCAAGCCATTTTGCTCTTATTAGTCTTAATCTTACGAAAACTGTCTTCATTCCATTTTACCTTAATTTGACTTGTTCTTGATTTTTTTTTCAGCAGTTCTACATCTTATTCTGTTGTACTCTCTGGTTTTGGTTTTTCCCATAATTTATCTATTCAGTTCCTTTATTTTCTCTTTTCCTTTCTTTTTTTATCACCTTCATGGATGCAATAGTGCTTGTTTTTATTTTCATCAGCAAAAAAAGCAATGCACAGTTTTTGGGACATTGACATCTACTTCCATCAAAGGAATATTTTCTGGGCACTGAGATCCATTTCCATCAAAGAAACATTTTAAACACTGCTGTATCATAATATTCAGTAGAATATTCTGATATTTCATCTATTCATTTCATCTATTTCATCATTAGTTTATGCCCCCTCCCCTTACAAAACCTTGTGAATAGAAATAGAAAGCAAAAATATAGGGCTGGAGCTAAATAACAAGTCTACTGAAGTCTTGTAATCAGTAAAAAAAACATGAAATCCCCTCTGCAAAATACCAGCAAATGGCGTTCTTGAATGTTATATGGTTGTGAGGTGTGGACAGTCAACACACAAAGCCAGAACAAGATTGAGGCAGCTGAGATGTGGTTTCTTAGAAGAATGTTGAGAGTTCCATGGACAGCAAAGAAAACAAACGAGACAGTCTTGATTGAGGCAGACACAAGAAGATCACTGATAAGGAAGATTAGGAAAAGACAAACAACATTTATTGGCCATTTTATGAGGAAAGGAGAATTAGAGCACCTGGTCACAAGAAAGCTGGAGGGAAAGAGAACACCAGGTAGACCCAGGGAGAAAATACTGGACGGACTTGCAGGGTGGCTGAGGACAGGGAGGGTGGAGGATGTGCTTGCAGCGACAAGGGACAGATGTATATGGAGGGCCATGATAACCAACGCCATGTGGCAGGGCACATGATGATGATGATTAAGGGCACTGTCTGCTACTATTGTACTAATGACAGTAATTGCTCAGTTGCAGAATCTGATCAAGAAAGAAACCCCCCCATATGTAAGGGACCACCACCATGGTACATACTGACACCAGTTCCAATTTTTCATTAATTCAATGTACAACTGACAAGCTTCATAGGTTCTCCAATTTTCCCCTAAGAACTGTTCTGTCATACATATATAGATATAGATATAGATATAGATATAGATACAGATATAGATATAGATATATAGATATAGATAAAGACATAGACATCTATACAATGTAAAGAGCAGAAGGAGAAAAAAAAACACACAAAAGAAACAGGGATTACCATGTTTAGCTTGTTGACTCCCGTACACTATCCACCAACTCAAAAACCCTCTTGACTACCCCACCCTACCCACCAGTTAATAGTCAAAGATACTAGTTCAGAAAGCAGAGATGCTACTTGTCAATTTTTCTCACATGTAGACTATCTTCACTGGTTGTCTCTCAGGACATGTATTTCAGTCAGGATGGATTGAATAATTTTGATTTTTTTCCCATTATAATGAACTGCTAAAGTCAAGAAACACACACACACACATACACATACACAGACACACAGACACAGACACAGACACACACAATAAACAGACACAATACAGAAACAACAACAAATACAACATTTTAAAACGAACAAAAACCAAATGAAACTAAACAAACTAAAAAAACAAAACATGCTACATACCAACCACAAAACACAATACCCACACAGAAACCAAGCAATAAAAGCCAAGATATGTAGTTCAGTACCACTACATACCTAGCCAACAGATAAGGTGTGACAGGTGATCCGATGGACACAAAATGACTTTCTTTAAAAAGCTGCAAGCTAACCAGCTTCAAGAATAAAAAAAATTGTTTTGCTAGATTTGCTTTTAATGAACATACTTACCATAAAATTGTTTTGCTGGATTTGCTTTTAATGAACATACTTAACTTACCATGTATACAATATACCTGGAACTTGAAAAAACAGACAACGACAACAAGAAAATACAAATCAGAAATCAGATAGATTACATCATGAAAGGCAGGACATGGAGAACTACTGTCAAAAACAAAACCAGGAGCTGATTATGACAACGATCACCACCTAGTCACAACAAAAATTTGACTCAAAGCTTACAAACAAAACAAAGTCAAGCAGGCACCCAAGTTTGATCTAGAGAAATTGAAAAATCAAAACAATGCATCTGATATTGCAATCGAAGTCAGCAATCATTTCAAGGCTTTAATCCAGGACTGGACATTAAATGACCAGTATCCAGAAGAAATCTGGGCAGATATGAAGAAGACCTACACTGAAGTAGCAGAAGAAAAGTTAGGAAAAAAAAAGAAAACCAACTAAGCCTTACATCAGAGAGGAAGTTATGTATCTAGCCAAACAGAAAAGCCAAGCTCGCAAATCTGGATGAAAAGAAGAATACAAAAAACTCAAAAAAGATAAATCAGAAGCAAAATTAGAAGAGATAAGAAAAATTGGCTGGAAGAAGAATGTGCAAAAATAAATGAGCATAATAAATGCAGAAGATCCAGGGATCTATTCCAACAAATAAAGTTCAATCCACTAAATTCCAACCCAGAAATGAGTGCATCAACAGCAAGGAAGGTACCACACTGACTGAACCAGAGCATATTATGAACAGATGGAATCAATATGGAGCATCACTTTTTAGCAACAATAGCCCTCAAGACACTCTAAGCCCTGACCTGAACTGTTCTGAATCAGAACCAGAACCACTTCACTTCTAAGCGAAACTGAAGCAGTCATCAAGCAGTTCAAAACAAGAATATCCCCAGGAATTGATACATTACAGGAGAACTGTTAAAACATGCTGGAAATGAAGGTCTAAAACTAGCAATACACCATTTTTGTTGTAAAATCTGGAATACTCATCAGTGGCCAACAGATTGGAAACTTCAAGAATACGTGATGTTTCACAAGAGTGGCAATGTCAAAGATTGCAACACGTACAGAACCACTGCCTTAATCAGCCACACCAGTAAGATCCTGCTCATAATTATTCTCAACAGATTGAAGCCCAAGATAGAAGAATAAATATCTGAAATAGAAGAATAAATATCTGACTGTCAGGCAGGCTACAGATCCAACAGTGGCACTGCTGACATGCTCTTTATGCTACAAACACTGATAAAGAAAATAAAAAGCACTGAAAAAGAAGCTTTTGTCACCTTCATAGACTATAGCAAAGCATTTGACAGCATCATTCATATCCACCTGTTCAACATGATGGTCATTGCATTAATTGCCTCATAAAATAAAGACAAAAGGCTACAGTTAGATGGAACAATTAGAAATGTGAATTCTTCAACATCCACAGGGGAGTCAGATAAGATTGTATCCTCTCACCATATCTCTTTAACATCTAAACAGAACAAGTCATGAGAGATGCTGATATAGAAGGCACGGGCATAAAGATGGGAGGAAAAATTTCTTACAAACTTGTGCTATGCTGATGATACTGCACAGTTAGCAGACAATATTACCAGCAAAAAAAGAATTCTATACACGGTAGATGCAGCAGGCAAAAAGGCTGGTCTAAACTTGAACACCAAGAAAATAAAAGTGCTACATATCAAAGGCAAAGACACTGAAAACAATCATGACATCTGAATTAACAAAGTTCCTTTAGGAAATGTTAAGGATTTCAAATATCTTGGCTCTGTAAAACTGATGATGAACTTGCTCCAAAGACATCAAATTAAGAATTGGAATGGCAAAGCAAAAAATGGTCCAACTCAATCACATCTGGAAAGACAGAGGCATACTAAATGGCCTAAACTTTAAGACTTTTAAAATGTTTGATCTGGCCAGTCATGATTTATGGCTGTGAAGCTTGGATGTTTGATCTGGCCAGTCATGATTTATGGCTGTGAAGCTTGGACTTCATACCTGTCAAAGGGTAAAGTTTTTGCTCTGCTACCATGGCTGACAATGCAGGAAGCTGGTGGATAGGGTGCAGGAGTCAAAGGATTAATGCTAAAAAGCAAAAATAAATTATCACCTGTGTGTGCTTTTGCTACATGAATTTATCATCATAGACTCTGAAATGGGTTCAAGCAACATTTTACAGAAGGAAAAAACTGTCAATATTTACAAGAAGTTAGATGAGCATTTTGGAATATGCTGGAATGTTGACAGATTCATACAAATTCTTATGTTTAAATTAAAACAGAAAAACAACTGAGCACAAATTTTCATTGAAAATTTTTACATTTAACTGAGTATTTACTCATAAAAACTGAAAAATATAAATATGATAGTCATATCCTTACTTTATGAGTATTTGTTGTACTTATTACCCTACCTAAGTCCCTGATTCTTAGTTTTCAACACAAAGTATAAAAATTTTCTTGGACATGTCCTGGGCAACCCAACATAGACAGCTTACTTTCCTATGAATATGTTTTTTAAGAACTATCCTATCATACAACGATATGTAAAAAGCAGACATAAACAGTGGTCAGCACATGTAATGTTTTCCTACAGATCACAGTGAAAGGAAATTTCTTTTTCCTAAACTTATGTTTAATCTAACATAATACATCTATTTGCTATTCCTGCCTCATACCAAATACTGGTCTGCAAAGCAGGGAAGTTTTTCCATCAATTATACATACTGTACCATGGCTCATAAGTGCAGAATAGCACCACTAGGATGGAGGGCTCACCTTGTAATTGTCTAGGAGAACAACAAATACAAGGGGTTGAGATGGAGGTTTAGCCGCGACCGCCGAAGCAATACCCCTTGACGCATCACCCTCAAGACTGGAAACATGCCTCAATAGAACAGTATGAAAGTTCCTAGTGAATTCCAGAAGACTGCATCAAGAACTTGGTTGATGATGACATTGCGAGAAAATGCCAGAGAGGAGACCCATGCTCAGATTTCATGAGGCCTGAATTAAAGACAGCTTGATAGGTCTCAGGCCTCACATAAGCAGCTGTCATCTTTTCTTTCAGTCATCAAGAGACTGTTAACACCTGATGTCTTTCTTATAACTTTCATTTCAAGACAGAAGCCTTGAGTGGGAGGATTTTGTCCGTTTTCTGTAGATGCATAAGGTAGACACTGGACAGAGGGTGAAGTCATTATCATCAGGGGCAAAGGCACAGATCAGAGACTTGATCAGAATGATTGGAGAGGGAGAACCTGGGACCTGATTCCATGCAATGAACTCAGGTAGAAGACAGAGTGACATAGAGCCGTCCGGCTCAAATGCACATCGTTCGAGACCCCCTGAATATATGTACCTCACTACACCTTCTGCCCAAGGTGAGGAAACATTTTTAAAGTCAGGTGTTTCAAGAACCATTCCCTACTTGGTTTAACTTGAAGGTCCAGTACCTTTGGTTTCCCATGATGGATCACAGGCCTTGGTTGCAAACATGATGATGAACAAACAATAGATTGTAACCCAATCAATAGAATGGGCCATTATTGTAAAGATGAGCCATATACTGTCATCCATATGAAGAACAAACTTGCAGAATAATTTGGGTCTGGCATGCTAATATGAACCATTGATAGAAAAGCCAATGTAGTGACATTCAGAACATTATCAATGACTCTCAATCAGTACTTCAACATCCCAAATTCAAATGGCACCAAGAAAGAGAACAGGAGACTTATTGAAGCAGCAACAAAGCTCATCAAAAATGATATAAACCTAAAACATATCCTGAGTTTCAAAGAATCTATAGCCTGGTGCTGAAGAAATTTAATTCCTGAGTCATTGCATCTACTGCTGAGGTCTATTTTTTTGGTGAGAAAGTCTTAAAAAGAGCCTCAACTGGCCATGCTATAGTTCAAACTGCACATCCAACAACTTTTGGCTCGTTTACAATCTTTGTGTGCCTGGCAGTTTATATGCACAACCACTGTGCATCAAAGTTTCTACTTTACACTTTGTTTTGTCTTGAGCTTTTTTTTCTTACAACTTTAGAATTTAAAAAGTATAAACTTTCTGCCCAAATCAATTTTATGTCAAAATCAATTTTCACAGCACTTTCAAAGAAAACAGGGGCTGTAGAATGCGAACTCCATCATACAATCAGCTTGATGAGTCGAGTAACAAAAATCCTATTAAGAATAATCATGATGAGGACAAGGAACAGAGGCAAAAGAGAAATAGCAGAAGAACAGTGTGGATTTGTCGAAGGGAAAGGAATTATTAACCCCTTCCCTGCCACAGCATTTGTGGTCTTTTGCATTGCTGTCTGCCAGGACAAAATCTTGCTTTTTTCAGTACATTCGCTAATTTGTTCACTGCTCATTCATTTCGTAAGGTATTATTTCACTTCTTGGCATGTTTCTTTCCTTATAGTTATATCCTTGGCTATGGTTTGATGTCATAGTTATTTGATTTGGTTGAAAAACAGTATGATTACAGCTGATATAATGAGCCTTTTTCTAAAAAAAGAAAATGCTTTCGGAACATACATACACATTTAGTAGCACATAAAACCACACAAAACAGAGCAAAATTTGGTTTTTGTATATAATAAACATCAAGCGAAAAAGTTTTCTTAATATTATTAGTAATATTACTCTAGTGTGAATTTTTTTCTATGCAAAAGTGTAGCACAGTGGAAGAACACACAGAATAGGCAGTTGTTCCGCCATCTTGAATCGCATTATCAGGTTCGTTACTTTCCAATGCTAATTAGACTAATAATGTAAATATTCAATTCTCTGAATGGTCAAAGGGAAAAAACTGCACTTTGACATCTCCACAAAAGGTTGACCAAGTTTCTAGTGTTATCTCCCATTTTTCGTCAAAAATTTTTGATGACAAAAATCCCTCGAGGCAGACACAGTTACAGGCATACAGACATGTTAAAACGGCCCCACAGTAGACATGGCATAAGCACAGAAGAGGTTAATGCCATATACATCATAAGCACTATATATCATACAGAGAACAATCAAGTTGAATAAGGATTTATATTTATGCTTTATTGATTATACCAGGCCTTCGATCGGGTAAGACATGAAGAATTGATCAACCAACAAGAAAGACTCAATACTGATGGAAAAGATCTAAGAATCATCAGAAATATGTATTGAGAACAAACAGCAGCAATGAGAACTGAATAACGATATAACTTATAAAGTTTTTCCAAAATACCAAGGCAAGATTGTGTTCTGTCATCAGATTTGTTTTCACTTTACAGCGAAACCATTATAAGAAACCTAGAAGAATGCCCTGGATTAAAGGTTGGAGGAAAATGATGAATAATATTCATGATGAAACCATTATAAGAAACCTAGAAGAATGCCCTGGATAAAAGGTTGGAGGAAAATGATGAATAATATTCACGATGACAATGTGCTAAATGCAGAAAATGAAAGGGACCTACAAAACCTTGTGAATATGTAGAAATAGAAAGCAAAAATAAAAGGCTGGAGCTGAATGGTGGGAAGACTGACGTCATGGTAATCAGTAAAAAACATGAAATCCCCTCATACAAAAATAACAGCCAATGGCACAACTATGAGACAAGTTGATAAGTTTAAATATCTGGGACTGGTCATCTCACCAGACAGCAGATGCACATCAGAAATAGCCAGCAGAATCGGCCAAGCCAAAACAGCATTCAAGAAGATGAAAAGCATTCTTACCAACAAATGCCTATCAATTAACATCAGGAAGAGAGTTCTTGAATGTTATATAGAACCAATAATGTTATATGGTTGTGAGGCATGGACAGTCAACAAGCAAAGCCAGAACAAGATTGAGACAGCTGAAATGTGGTTTCTAAGAAGAATGTTGAGAGTTCCATGGTCAGCAAAGAAAACAAACAAGACAGTCTAAATGGAGGCAGACACAAGAACTTGAAGCAGATCATTGATAAGGAAGATTAGTAAAAGACAAACAACATTTATAAGCCATTTTATGAGGAAAGGGGAATTAGAGCACCTGGTCACAACAAGAAAGCTGGAGGGAAAGAGAGCACCAGGGAGAAAATATTGGACGAACTTGCAGGGTGGCTGAGGACAGACAGGGTGGAAGATGTGCTCACGGCGACAAGGGATAGATGCATATGGAAGGGCCATGTTCGCCAACGCCATGCGACAGGGCACATGACGAAGATGAAACTTTCTACATCACTGCCTGAAGGCATAGATATGATTGGTTTGATGGAAGACCACTTCCTTCAAAAGGTGGCTGATAGTGGCTGATATTTGATCACAATGTGTACATTTTGAATGGTTTTGGACACATTTCATGGTAAGGGAATGACAACCGCTGTGACTCCATCTACTTACTATCAGAGAAAAGCCTGTAATAAAAGTGTCCACAAACCTTGAGAATATAACTGCCATAGGAAGAATTCCTACTCACTTCTACTAGGCTGGCAGGACCAGAGTTCAATTAATCTGATATATAAAATGCTGCAAAACTTTTACTGATGAAATCTGATAAGCTGCTTTATCTTTTGTGGAAAGTCTCCTGGCCATCATGTGAACCATGATCAGAAGCCAAGTATTACCATAAAAAGCCAGTGTTGAAGTTTGATCAACACATGGAAGGTGCTGACCATTGTTCAGAATGAGCCTGAAGATGGCAAACTGAAATCATTCCTTCTCGATTTGGTGGATTTCACCAGAAGTGAGCTTCCTCTGAAACTTTGGCAGACTTATGTCAGGTCCTGGTATCCACCAAGTGCGCAAAGACATCTAAAGATGCTTCAAACTCTATTGGGCACATGTTGACTAGGAAAGCTTTTGCCAGGCTTTGAGAGGACATTTCTTTATGGATTTTGCTTTAAGTCAAATGCAAATATGTACTGCAAAGGCATCTGCATTATCTTTTCTCTTCAGATTATTTAATGTTGCATTCTCTCACATCTGAATTAATCATGTAATCTAGATTCTACTCTATCTTTCCTTGACCGAACTTTGGATATACTTAGACTTTTTATCAATTCACGCATTGTTTGTTCCTAATACCTATCCATTCATGGTTTGTTAATGTTTTACAGGTAAATGGAACGAGCATGCTTTTGACACATAACCCGTTTGCTTTAGGCCTAGACTGTGTAACATGAAATCATTAATGTATTTGCTAAACAAATGTGATATGGTAATGGTACAGCCACAGTCACAGTCACCTGAGTCAGTGCACTGATTCAACCATTTGATTATCATTATATCATAATCATGGCATGTGTTGTGTCACGTACAGTGCACATTTCGACGACAGTGTTGTGGGTAATTTTTATGGCAGAAGTCCTTCCTTGCACTGGAAAACCATACATAATTTGTCTTTTTTGTTATGACCATTGTTTTTGAGAAATTATAATAGGCACAATCTTATTATGATTTACACACATCACGCCTAAACGAATATTATCCATCAAGGAATTTCACTTACTTTTTGTTAGGCCTGATCGCAACCGATCAGGCCTAACAAAAAGTAAGTGAAACTCCTTGATGGATAATATTCGTTTAGGCGTGATGTGTGTAAATCATAATAAGATTGTGCCTATTATAATTTCTCAAAAACAACGGTCATAAAATTAAGTAACGCTATATGGCTGAAACAAGAAAACTCTCTTTTGTCAACAAATTAATCTCCAAGCCTCGGACATTTCACAGTTAGGCCCACCCACAAAAAGATTTGAACCAGCTCGCTTTCTCCCAGTGCTGACAGCGCAGCAGTAATCAAGAGTTGCATACCTTTACTTGGCTTGGCCTAACAGTTGACACACAGAACTTCAGGCGAATATTACGTAGGCCTGTGTATAACTCCTTTGTAAAGGCAACACTTCGAGTGTCTGTACTTCTCAGGCCTGGTTAATGTCAGGATACATAATGAAACAAACTTGGAGTTTCAATGCAATTGTCCCAGATTCTATGGCTCCTCTGTCCTGCCTCAGATACCTCACTTTTTGTAGGTTTGGAGCCTGCATTGCAGAGCCAAAATGGGCAGCATGGGGCTAGTGACATAACAGCATTGCAGAAGATGGGGCAGAAAAAAATATGTATTAGAAACCACAGAAAGTCATGTCATCAGAATTTCCTACCCAACTACAGAGCAATACATGTATCTACAATGAGACATGTGGTTTAATTTTCAGTCTGCATTTTCCTATGGAGTTCAGGTGATTCCATATAATTTTTGAACTACCTCCAGCCACCGTATGATTGTAATATTTAATTTGCGGATTCTATGCTTGAAAACATGGCACTGGGTTCCACCAAGATACATAAAAACCAGAGATAGACACATAATATAAATTCTTACATACTGATGCCTACATAATCAGTGATATTTCAAATTGTTAAGAGAATCTGATTAAGAAAAATCAATTATAGTTATTTACAAAACAACACATGCATTTCCGTTTCTTCTTCTTTGTATGCTCCAAAACAGTAATATGTTTTCTTGTTTAAATAGCAATCAACTTACTCTTCTTTGAAACCTGAAAAGGCACTGGCACTTAATGTTGTTTCCCATGCAAGTGGTCTCTTGAAGGCCAACTTTCCTTCTTCAGGTGACTTTTGTGAAAATCCTTCCACAAACTTCAGAATCGCATTCAACAGTTCTTCATTCAAGGGAGTAAGCTCCAATTTTCCACCAGAGCCATCCTTTGCAGAGGTCCACTGAGCTGCACTGATCAGTGCTTGACCCATTTTGCAATGATGTTACTCTGAAAAAAAATGCACAAACAATTTATTATCAGCGACAATATTATTATTAGTGTGTGTGTGTGTGTGTGTGTGTGTGTGTGTGTGTGTGTGTGTGTGTGTGTGTGTGTGTGTGTGTGTGTGTGTGTGTGTGTGTGGTGTGTGTGTGTGTGTGTGTGTGCACCAGGTAACTATAATATAGTATAAAATAAAAGATTTAGAAATTCTTTATTCATAGGAAAAACATTACCAGGTGCACACTGCAACAGTAACCACAATCCTATAATAGGAAGAGTTAGGCTGAACTAAAGAGAAGAAAACAAACCAAAAGTACCATCAAACTAAATCTTGGGCTCTTAAAGACAGATCAACTGTCATGTAAAAATTTTAACGTATATGTTCAAAACAAATTCAGTGCTCTGGAGGATATTAGTGACAGCGAGGAACAATCCACAAAGCTGAGAAACTCAATAAATGAAGCTTGTAAAGAAATCTCTAGAGATGAAAGAAAAGCAAAGAAGAACTGGATGACAAAAGAAATTTTAGGCTTGATGGAAGAACGGAGGAAGGCAAAAAGAAAAGATAAAAAATACAAAAAGACACATAAGGAAATCAGGAATACGTGCAGTGTGGCAAAAAAGAACAGATAAATAAAAGACTTAAAAATTCTTCACTGAAAGGAAAACACATTACCAGGTGCAGACTTGGCTGGAAACAAAGTGCAAAGAAAAAAAAAGAAAAGAAGACTGACACAAAACAGATCCTAATTCTATTAGCATGGATGAAATTTAAAGACAGATGAAGTGATACGTAAAAAATTTAACGCACATGTTCAAAACAAATTCAGTGTTCTGGAAGATGTTGGTGACAGTGAGGAACAATGGACAAAGTTGAGAAATTTGATAAATGACGCTTGTGATGAAATCCCTGAAGTAGATAGAAAAGCAAAAAAGAACTGGATGACAAAAGAAATTTTAGCTTGATGGAGGAATGGAGGAAGGCAAGAAGATATGAAGAGATATACAGGAAGATAAACAAAGAAATCAGGAATAGGTGCAATGAAGCTAGGCTGAAAACAAAAGGCAAAATAATAGAAGGCCGACACAAAATGGATCCTCAGGGTATGTACACACGAACTGAAGAAATTGTCCACAGGAAAAATACATGCACATCAACTGGTTGCTTAAATTAAAATCGGAAAAAGACAAAATATTAGACAGATTGGGAAAGTACAGTAAAGACCTTTTTGAAGATGACAGAAATGAAGAACACATTACAAGAAAGAACACTGAAGGACCACCCATAATGAAAGATGAAGGTAGAGCAGCACTGAAAAAGATGAAACCAGGAAAAGCCCCAGGACCAGACAACATTACTACAGAGATGATTGAAGCCCTGGAAGAATTTGGTATTGAAAAAATAACAGTCCTCCAAAATGAAATTTATGACACTGGAAAAATCCCCAAAGATATGTCAAAATAAATTTTTATTGCATTTCCAAAGAAGACAGGGGCTATATAATGTGAACTCCATCACACAATCAGTTTGATGAGTCATGTAACAAAAACCCCATGAAGAATAATCATGATGAGGACAAGAAATAGAATCAAAAGAGAAATAGCAGATAAACAGAGGTGTGGATTTGTGGAAGGGAAAGGAACTATTAATGCCATGTACATCCTAAGAACTATCATAGAGAGGTTAATTGAGATGAATAAGGATTTGTATTTATGCTTTGTTAGCTATACCAAGGCTTTCGATCGGGTAAGACATGAAGAATTGATCAACCAACTAGAAAGACTCAATATTGATGGAAAAGATCCATGAATAATAAGAAATATGTATTGGGAACAAATAGCTGCAATGAGAATAGAAGACGATATAAGCTCTTTCCAAAACATCAAAAGAGGAGTCAGACAGGGTTGAGTTTTGTCACCTGATCTGTTTTCACTTTACAGCGAAAACATCATGAGAAACCCAGAGGAAGACCCTGGATTAAAAGTTGGAGGAAAAATTATAAACAACATTCAATAAGCAGGTGACACTGTGCTAATTGCAGAAAGTGAAAGGGACCTACAAAACCTTGTGAATATACTAGAAATAGAAAGCAAAGGTAAGGGGTTGGAACTAAACAGCAGGAAGACTGAAGTCATGGTGATCAGTAAAAAACATGAAATCCTCTCATGCAAAATAACAGCAAATGGCACAACCTTGAAACAGGTTGGTAAGTTTAAATACCTGCGAACAATCATTTCACTAGACGGCAGATGCACATCAGAAATGGCCAGCAGAATTGGCCAAGCCAAAACAGCATTCAAGAAGATGGAAAGCATTCTTACCAACAAATGCCTATCAGTTAACATCAGGAAGAGAGTTCTTGAATGTTATATAGAACCAATACTGTTATACGGTTGTGAAGCGTGGACAGTCAACAAGCAAAGCCAGAACAAGATTGAGAGGCAACCGAGATGTGGTTTCTAAGAAGAATGTTGAGGGTTCCATGGACAGCAAAGAAAACAAACGAGACAGTCTTGATGGAGGCAGACACAAGATCATTCATAAGGAAGATTAGGAAAAGATGGTAACATTTATATCCATTTTATGAGGAAAGGGGAATTGGAGCACCTGGTCACAACGGGAAAGCTGGAGGGAAAGAGAGCACCAGGTAGACCCAGGGAGAAGATATTGGACGGACTTGCAGAGTGGCTGAAGACAAAGAGGGTGGAAGAAGTGCTTGAGGCAACAAGAGACAGAAAGCGATGGAAGGCCATGATCGCCAATGCCATGTGTCAAGGCACCTGATGATGATGGATGATGGATGATGATGGTTGAAATAGCCCACAGGAAAAAAAGACATGCACATTAACTGGTTGCTTAAAATGTAAAGATTGTATGATTATTATAGAAAAGGCAAAATATCCGATAGATGGGAAGAGTACATTAAATACCTTTTTGACGACGAAACAAGGAAACATACATCATAAGAAAGAACATTGAAGGATCACCAACAATGAAAGATGAAGTTAGACCAGCACTGAAACAGATGAAACCAGGAAAAGGTCCATGACCGGACAATATTACTACAGAAATCATCGAGACTCTAGAAGAATTCGCTATTGAAAACATAACAGTTCTCTTAAATGAAATTTATGACACCAGAAAAATCCCTAAAAATATGTTAAAATTAATTTTCATTGCACTTCCAAAGGAAACATGGGCCACAGAATGTGAACTCCATTATACAATCAGCTAGATGAGTCATGTGACAAAGATTCCATTAAGAATAATCATGATGAGGACAATGAACAGAATCAAAAAGAAATGGCAAAAGAACAATGTGGATTTGTTGAAGGGAAACTATTAATGCCAACTACATCCTAAGAACCCTCCACGAAAAGAATGGTTGAGTTGAATAAGGATTTATAGTTATGCTTTGTTGATTATACTAAGGCTTTTGATTGGCTATGACATGGAAAACTACTCAACCAACTAGAAAGGCTCAATGCTGATGGAAAGACTCTAAGAATAATAATGAATAAGTATTGGAAACAAACAGCAGCCATGAGAGTAGAACAGGATAAGTTCTGTCCAAAACATAGAAAGAGGGGTTAAGCATGGAAGTGTTCTGTCACCAGATCTGCTTCCACTTTACAGTGAAACCATCATGAGAATTTTAGAAGAATGCCCTCGGATAAAGATTGGAGGAAAAATGTTAAACAATCGTTGTTAAGCAGATGACACCGTTCTAATTGCAGAAAAAGAAAAAGGCCTACAGAATCTTGTGAATATAATAGAAATAAAAGCAGAAATAAAGGGCTGGGGCTAAACAGCAAAAAGATTGAAGTCATGGTAATCAGTAAAACGAACAACAACAAAAAACAAGAAATCGCCTCATGCGAAATAAAAGCAAATGGCACAACACTGAGACAGGTTGATAAGTTTAAATATCTGGGTAGTCATCTCACCAGATGGCAGATGCACATTAGAAATATCCAGCAGAACTAGCTAAGCTAAGACAGCATTCAAGAAAATGAAAAGCATTCTTACCAACAAATGCCTATCAACTAACATCAGGGAGAGAATTCTTCAGTGTTATATAGAACTAATACTGTTGTAGGATGTGAAGTCAGAACAAGAATGAGGCACTGAAATGTGGTTTCTAAGGACAGTTCCATGGACAGAAAAAAAACCAGTTAAGAAAAAAACACCAAGTCACGATCAGAAAGCTGGATGGAAACAGACACCAGGTAGACTCAGGGAGAGAATATTAGATGGATTTACAAAGGGTGGAAGACGTACCTGCAGTGACAAAAGATAGATTTGTATGAAGGGCCATGATTGCCGACGCCAAGTGGCAAGGCACATGATGATGATGAACCATGACTTTGTCATGTTTGAAAGGGCAGTGCTGCATGAATGATGCTGACACAATCTTGATTGAAGTGGGTGAAATAGTCAATGATCTTGCATGAATAGTCAATGATCTTGCATGAATTTCATCAAGTATTGATGAACCCGTCTTTCAAGAGATTTTGAGACCACTGGCAGTAATGATTATTGGCTTGTAATTGTCTAAAGTATTTTCATCTTTGTCTTTGGTAAAAGAGATTGTTTTCACTTTTTTAAGTTCTGTTAGGAAGATTTTTCTGATCAATTCATAAACTTGAACATACCTGTTAGAGTTTCAACGATGTGAGGAATGGATAGTTTTAAATACATGTAAGCACACTGATCTGGTTGTTTGGCCCAAACTATGCTAATGCTGTTTGCTGTACAATCTGTATACTCTGTCTTTGGTATGTTACGCCGCCAAATACTGATGCAGGCAGTCATACTTCTTCTTCAGGGGTATGCACGCTGGGTATTTTCATGTGTTAAGTCACTGATGAATGACTTAGCAGACAGAATCTTTAAAGTGCATATTTAGTGTTCAACATTCATAGACACATGAAAGCGACTCACAGGCAAGTCTGCACAAATGTTAATCTGGAAAATCAGAAAAATCTCCATATTTTACCCTCCAGGCACAATCCAAAAAGCCAGATCTGATTAAAAGTCAGATGTCCAAACCAATTTAGCTATCATATCCACTGCGTTTGGACATAAATTATAATGTATTTCTATTCTTACACTCAAGCCACCATCAAGGTATAGCGGAGAGAGAAAAATGATGACGGCAAATCTTAAGGTCACACCAACAAAGAGATGTTCTCAACTAAATTCTATAGGAAATTCCATTCTATTAGGCTTTATAATCAGTGGATGAAACCGAAAAGGAAAAAAGATGATCAAATTGCCATTGCTCCTCAAAGTATTCTTTAAGTCTTTAGGTGTTCCTATTCCACATCGACTGTGATCGTAACATATTAGTATCATTTTCTGAAAAGTATCTCCTTAAATACAAAAATCTATCTTCCTTTCTCGAATTCTATTTAATAGTGTATACCCAGAGTTACAAAAGTGTTACTTCTCAATTATGTAATTCACATCTTGCATGATTATTTACACTATAATTAAAAGATATAAAAAATGACAAAAATGCATTGGATATTCAAAATGATTAAACTCTGATGATAAAAACACATTCTGGAATGACAAAATTTAGTCATTAAAATAAATACCCCCTAGGTTCAGAGTAATGGAAGCAAAAAACTAATTCATACAAACTGCTAAAGATAAAACACTGAAAAGAGAAGTTTGCATAATAATGGGAAACATGAACGCCAAAGTGGGCGAACGTGAGGGCAGCGAGTGTGGAATATGGGCTTGGAAAATGAAATGAAAGAGGCGATACATTAGTATTGTTAGCAGTCCTCTGCCGGGCCAATGAATTGGACATCACTAACAGTAACACCCTCTTTAAACAGCACTATTGTAGATGATATACCTGGAAACCTGAAAACACAGACAATGCCAATCAGAAAATAAAATTCAGAAATCAGATAGACTACATCATGATAAGCAGGACATGGAGAACTACTGTCCTAAGCATAAAAACAAAACCAGAAGCTGATAGTGATAGTGATCACCACCTAGTCACAACAAAAAATTGACTCAAAGCTAAAACAAAGCCAAGCAGGCCGCTATGTTTGATCTAGAGAACTTGAAAAATCAAGACAGTGCATCTGATTTTGAGATCAAACTCAGCAATCGTTTCGAGGTTTTAATCCAGGACTGGGGATTAAACGACCGGTATCCAGAAGAAATTTGGGCAGATATGAAGAAGACCTACACTGAAGTAGCAGAAGAAAAGTTAGACAGGAAAAAAAGAAAACCAACTATGCCCTACATCAGTAAGGAAATTATGGATTAGCCAAACAGAATAGCCAAGCTCGCAAATCTGGTAGAAAAGAAGAATACAAAAAACTCAAAAGAGAAATTAAGAGGAAAATTTGAACAGGTAAGAAAAATTGGCTGGAAGAACAATGTGCAAAAATAAATGAACATAATGAATGCAGAAGATCCACGGATCTATTCCAACAGATAAACAAAGTTCAATCCACTAAATTCTAGCCCAGAAATGAGTGCATCAACAGCAAGGAAGACACCACATTGACTGAACCAGAGCATAATATGAAGGATGGAATGAATATATGGAGCATCCCTTTTTAGCGACAACAGCCCTCAAGACACTCTAAGCCCGGACCTGAACTGTCCTGAATCAGAACCAGAACCACTTTTAAGTGAAATTGAAGCAGCTACCAAGCAGTCAAAAATAAGAATATCCCCAGGAATTGATAATGTTCCAAGAGAAATGTGAAAACATGCTGGAAAAGAAGGTCTAAAAGCAATGCACCATCTTCGTTATAAAATTTCAAATACTCATCAGTGGCCAACAGAAACTTCAAGAATCTGTGATGCTTCACAAGAGGGGCAATGTCAAAGATTGCAACAACTACAGAACCATTGCCCTAATCAGCCACGCCAGTAAGATCCTGCTCATAATTATTCTCAACACATTGAAGCCCTAAACATCTCACTGCATTAATTGCCTCATTATATAAAGACCAGAAGGCTACAGTTAGATGGAACAATCAGAAATGTGAATTCTTCAACATCTGCAGAGGATTCAGACAAGGTTGTATCCTCTCACCATATCTCTTTGATATCTACACAGAAGTCATGAGAGATGCTGATATAGAAGGCATGGGCATAAAGACGGGAGGAAAAAATCTTACAAACTTGTGCTATGCTGATGATACTGCACTGTTAGCAAACAACATTACCAGCAACAAAATTTTTTTTATACATGGTAGATTGCAGCAGGCAAAAAGGCTGGCCTAAACTCGAACGCCAAGAAAACAGAAGTGCTACGTATCAAAGCCATAGACACTGAAAACAATCATGACATCTGAATTAACAAACTTCCTAACTAAAAAAAGTACCTTTAGAAAATGTTAAGGATTTCAAATATCTTGGCAATGTAAAACTGATGATGGAATCTGCTCCAAAGACATCAAAATAAAAATTGGAATGGCAAAGAAAAAAAAAATGGTCCAACTCAACCACATCTGGAAAGACAGAGGCATACCAAGTGGCCTGAAAGTTGGACTTTTAAAATGTTTGATCTGGCCAGTCATGAGTTATGGCTATGAAGCCTGGACTCTGAGAAAAACTGATTGCAGAAGAACTGAGGCAGCAGAGGTGTGGTTTTATTGGAGACTACTACGTGTCAAATAGATAGATAGAAGAACTAATGAAAGTGCCCTGGAAGAACTTGATATCACCAGAAAACTACTAGCAAACATAAACAAGAGAAGGCTAAAATACACTGGCCATGTGTCACACTGCAAGAACACAGACCTCATGGCAACCATCTTTCAAGGAAAAATAGTGGCAAAAAGGAAGAAAGGCAGACCTACAATCTCATACATCAGGAACATAACCAACATCTGTGGCCTAAATATTCAAGAAATTGTCCACAAAAGTCAGGACAGTGTGGCCTGGGGGGAGGTGATGGTGTCAAAATGTGCAGCAGCCAACACCGAACCCGGTGACATTGTCAGTGAGACGGTTGTGATGTCATTAAAAATTAATGGGATGTTTAAAGTTTGTAAGGCCTGTTCTAAGCTCTACTACTATTGCTATCATAAACTAATTTTGTATGACATATGATTACTGGAATTGATCTTTACACTAAACAAACACTGATTCTGGGTATTTAGTGGATACCAAATATGCAGTTTTAAAAACAACTTATCCTGTCACAAGTATGATAGCTGACACACTAGTTCATACTCAAACCGTCCCTTACTACCCAGATCCTACGACATCACCCAACTTGGGTAACCCAAGAGATACATGTAGGCCTATATAATATCATCATGAGCACTACAGCCTAAATCATCATCATGATCATGATATGTAGAATTAATCTTTTTTTTTTTTTCACAACATGAATTTTATAAATTTAGATAATTATACTGGTTCGAAACTAATCTCTAAGTCTCAAAGTCCTATAGAACTATACTAAATAATCCAAGAGACGATGTGAATATTCTTTTGAATACGGAATGATAAGACAGCCAAAACTTACCGTCGACGAGAAGTCGTCTGAATGTTGTAAGTGACGACGGTTGTCATGATCACAACGCATGCGTACTATACTAAAGGAACTTAAGGGAGACACGCTAAATTTCATTTCACGGATGGGTATATTTTGTTGAAAACAGCACACTCAATAATATTTACGAGATAAACATTTCAATGATCTATTTTTTTGAAAGATTATCAATGTATACACAGTGAAAATAAAAAGTCTCGTTTAAGTTATACTTACATTTTTTTTTAATTATTTGGTACAATTTGGCCTCCCTGACCTAGGTTGTGAGCATATCGACAAGTAAGCTAAATCACGGGTTGCAGTCTTTGGCTACGGTACGCGACGCCAGTAGGTAAGGACGCCACTACGCAAACTCAAGCATCGTGATGATCGTCGGCATTAAGAATATGCGGAAAGGCTCAAACAAAGGAGAAATAAAGATGCTACTGAAAAATTGTGGATATGATCTGGATCTGGATAATTTACGCTGCAGGAGCCTTTTCAGGCTATCGTCGCAGTGGGTGGTAGGAGCGCATGGCTTGATTTGAATAAGTAGTCCTCATTTATTTTATGTTATTTTTTTACTATAATAACTTAATTTTTCTTATTTATTTATTTATGAGTGAAAATAACTAATTTAAGTGGTGTTTCAACTACAGTTTCTCTTGAGTTTTTAGAACATGACGTTTAGTTTCTTTGCTGTGTCCGACTGGGTGGGGTGGATGTAGGGGGGGGGGGGGGAACTACTGCCCCAACGGACACCCCAAGTTCAACTCAAAGATGTCCTGTTTCGGCGCTGCATCTCCCTAGTCGGGTGGGGGAGGGGGGGCTGGAGGGGGGGGGGCTGATTTATTTATGGGAGGCAGCTGAGGCCGCTCTGCCTAGTGCTGCAGAAAATGCGGCGACGGAGCGTGCCTGCACTACCTCCTCCTCCAGCTTGTTCCAGTCTTCAACAGTCCTTG
The DNA here is from genome assembly GCA_030674185.1 of Monoplex corrugatus. Classification (NCBI taxonomy): domain Eukaryota; kingdom Metazoa; phylum Mollusca; class Gastropoda; order Littorinimorpha; family Ranellidae; genus Monoplex; species Monoplex corrugatus. Next base: position 101,817,413 of record CM060305.1, on the reverse strand, counting down.
TGAAGAAAGAGCATCCATACTGCTCTGTCCTTGTCTGGGGGACTTTGTAGCCACGGCTGTTGTTACATGCGTGTTTGGCGATGATGTTTGTTGCCACGTGGTCTGCATAGGTCTTCAGTTTGAGTTTCCTTTTGGTCTTATCCACTGGATTCAGGTATTTTTCGGGTGGTAGGGCTGGAACCTGACCTTCTGTTATTTTATATAGTGTTACCAGCCTTTGGTGTGTCCTTCGCTGCTGCAGAGAGGGCAGACCAAGCTCTTGGAGCATCCTGGTGATGCACCCTGGTTTTTGGGACTTGTAGTCTTGCTTTATGAAGCGTGCTGCCCTTCTCTGTACTCTCTCCAGTCTATCCTGATCTTTTGCCAAGTACGGGTCCAATACAGTACTCCAGGGCAGACCGCACTAGAGAGATGTAGGTTGTACGGCGGCACTCTTGGGGACAGCTGCCCAAGTTACGACGGAGGAATCCTAGTGTAGTGTTTGCCCTCTTGCAGATGTTTGTTATGTGCGTGGACCACTTTAAATCTGCCGATATTTGTACTCCCAGGTATGGATTTTGCTCTACATGTTGGAGGATCTCCTCATCAAGCTTGTAGTAGAAGGATGAGCGGTTTTTGGTTGGTAGGACGTAACATTTTTTGGCATTAAACCGCATTCCCCATTTTTTCGCCCATTCCTCCAGCTTGGTGAGGTCTCCTTGGAGCAAGGTATGGTCCTGGAACTGGCATATCTCCCGGTACAGTAAGCAGTCATCTGCGAACAGCCGTACTTTTGATGTACTGCTCACGACCTCAGGCAAGTCATTGATGTAGCACAAGAAGAGCAAGGGACCAAGAACTGTGTCTTGGGGTACACCAGACATAATGGCTGTTTCTTCTGAGGTTTCCCCTTCTAGGACCACTCTCATCGTTCTTTGTGTCAGGAACTTTTCAATCCACCTGTGGACTGGGCCTGCTATCCCGTAGTGTTGCAGTTTGTGGAGGAGCATTTTATGAGGTACAGTATCAAAGGCCTTACTGAAGTCCAAGATCACAACATCTGTTTGCGTTCCTTCGTCATTTGACTTTAGTAGGTCGTGCATAGTTGTGAGCAGCTGCGTTTCACAGGAAAATCCTTTCCTGAAACCGTGATTTTTATCGGTAAGGATTTGATGCTTGTCCAGGTGTTCTCGGATATGGTGGCTGATGACATGTTCTAAGATCTTACACGCCACAGATGTAAGGGACACTGGGCAATAATTTTCAGGTCTGTTTTGGTCTCCTTTTTTGAATATGCAACTTATGTTTGCAGTCAACCAGTCTTCAGGAAGCTGACCAGTGTCCATTGAGTGGTTGTAAATGCAGGTCAGGGGTGCTGCTAGGATGTCAGCGCTGTTTTTTAAGACTCTGCTGGGGACTTTATCTGGACCACTAGCTTTAGATGAGTTTAGGTTTCGCAACAGTTTTGCTGCACTTCCTCTCTGATCGTGAGTTTGTTTATTTGTGGCTGTTTGGGGCCATCCATTTGTGGTGGTGGGGAGCCATTATCTGTGGTGAAGACGGAGCGGAACTGATTTAGTAGGATGTTTGCCTTGGTTTCGCTGTCACTGACCAGGTTTGTTCCTGTCCTTTCTTCTAGATTTGATGTATTTCCAGAAGGGTTTACTATTGTTTTCCTTCAGTCCATTCTCAATGATGTTGTTTATGTAGTTTTGTTCTGCTTTCCTCATGGCTCTTCTACATTCTTTTTGGCAGAATTTATAATTGGTCCAGTTGTTGCTTTTCTTTGCCCTCTTATGGAGTCTGATCTTACGCCTCAGTAGTTTCTTTATGTCTCTGGACATCCAAGGGAGATCATCATTGTTGCGTCTTAGAATGGACGGGACATGCTTCTCTACAGCAGAAAGAATAGCCTCCTTAAATGCTACCCACAGGCTGTTCACGTGATCTCCTTTTTCTTTCATAGAGTAGACCTCTTTGAGCCCACTTAGGTCCCTGCCCATCTCGTCCCAGTTTGCTTTGGAGAAGAGGTGACATTTTCTTGGTTTTTCTTTTGTCCTACGTGGTCTGGTGTCGAAATCCGCAATCACGGCATCATGATCGGAGCACCCAGGGATGGAAGCGGTGTACTTTGCCAAGGATGGATTTGTACAAAAGAGCAAATCGAGCGTATTTCCAAGCCTTGTGGGTTGGTTGTGGATTTGCGTCAGCTGGGCGTTGATAGTTATGTCCACCAGTTCTTCCTGTACAGCTCGGTCTGGTGCTCCAGCAGGTACTGTACATGTTTCCCAGTTGATGTCAGGACAGTTGAAATCCCCGCTAGGAGGACCTGTCCACCTCGTTTGTTCTTGCTGATCTTGGTCAGAATATGGTCAAGTTGTTCAAGGTCTGCCTGTGATCTGTGTGGCATATAAAAACAGCCCACGAGAAGATCTCGGTTTTCTTTTAGCTGAATCTTGGCCCATATTGTCTCGCAATCACCTTCCAACTTCATGTCATCAGTTGATATCAATGACTTGTGGACTAATATGAATGCACCTCCTCCAAGGGTCCCGCGGTCCTTCCTATAAACTTCATACGTCTTTGGAAACACTTCTGCCGACAGATTGTTTTCTTGTAACCAAGATTCTGTGCCACAGACTATGTCAGGTTTAATATAGTCAAGAAGTGCCGCAAACTCTGCTCTTTTGTTTACGATACTTTGGCAGTTTATATTTAGGAGCCTTAGGTTTTGTTTCCTTGGAAGGTTGTAGATGTTTGTGCTGCTACTGTCATTTCTTGATGACGCTCGTCTTCTCTCTTTGTTTCCATCCTGTAAGTGTGACTGGTGAATTGACGGACCGGAATGTGTACTATCTTCGCGTTTTATGCTGTGATGACTAGTCTCTTTGGGGCTGCTCTTTACTGTAGGACTGAAACACTGGCCTGAATGGAATGAGTCGATACTAATGATGGAGTTTATCCGTATGAATCGTGGTCTGCGCACGAGTCAAGCACTTACAATCACTACAATAAGGACGAATTCAGGGCGGCCGTATGTCTGTTTTGCTTTTGCAGACTTAGATTAGGGGAATATGGGCCCATGGTAGCTTGTGATACTGATAGTACTGCCCATTGGAGTGGTTTCATTTTGCATATATTGAACTGAAAACAACTCCAAGGGGTTCATGGTTTTGCCCAGAGTGTGCACCACAGAAAGACCCTAATCACAAGAAGCAGAATGAGTAATTTGTTATGACCAGATACCTAGCTAGGCATAATAATAATAATAATAATGATAATAAGAAATAAATAGCTTTTGTATAGCACTATTCTCAGATTCGACTCACTGTGCTGTTTCATAAATAAATAATCTCACTCACATACCGATAGCATCATTTTTCAATCAGTCACACCACCCCACACACACACACACACACACACACACACACACACACACACACAACACACACACACACACACACACACACAACACACACACACAAAAGGGGGGGGGGGATACTTATGAAAATGCCTGCAGAAACAAATGAAAATGCCTGCAGAAACAAATGGAACATCTCTTAGACTGGTCGGCAACTCATTCCATGCAGACGACGGAGTATCCAAACGAATGGTCTCCTGCAGTCTTTAGATTAAACCTTGGGGGTACTAGGCGTTTCTCCTGTGACGAGCGGAGTGTGCGTAACGGCCGATAAGTACACAGTGTGTCAGACAGGTAGGGAGGCAATGAGCCATCAAAATGATGGTAAGCCAACACAAATTTTGTACTGGCATCGAAAGCGGACTGGGAGCCAGTAAAGTTCCTTTAATAGTGTTACATGATCGCTCTTTTTCTTTTTCAGTACTTTCTGCAAACAGGAAATCTGCTCGTCCGGTAGACCTGCGAGATGTATGTGTGTCTGTGTGTGGTGTTTTACATAAACTCACCTGTGTGTGTGTGCTCACATTTGTTTCCACAGCTGTCAGTAGAAAAACAATTCAGTGTTATTTTGTGATTGAAGATTATGTTTTGGTCTTACAACAGACTTGAACTGTGCAGAAACCCACTTACAACTGAAAAAAGTAATACTGGTGCCATTTCTTTTCGACCTTTGAGTACGTAGTCAGCTTTGACTCCGAACTGTTATCATTCTTGGTAGAGAACAGCAGTACAGTGTGGACTGATTACTCTGGAAAAAAACTGAAACTTTAACACAACGTGCCGTGACCATTAGAAAATCCTGTTACTTTTTGTGCGTACTGTTTCTAGAGTGTATGAATGCCGTGACCCCAGCTATTGACATCTGTAGCAAATAAACATGCCTGCTGAAGAAGGAGCATCAGAGCTCCAAAAGCTACGAAAGTTAAAAAAAATAGTTTTCGTGTTTTTATTCGATCATATATTTTTATGAAACAATGGGACACATGTTAATAAGAGTGCTGTTATCTGTTCCTCAGCATGATTCTAGGTGCTGAGAATTTTCTTTTTTCTGCAAACCATTCCAATCACATGTTAAACATGACACGGTGAGCATGCAAGATTTCTTGTTGATTCAGTTTGTAATGCACTCAGTAGAAGTTGATCTCCTGTGAAAGCAGGAATTTTTACTTCAGCCCCTTGCATGGCAACTACTTCAAATGTACCAAAACCTGTCTGCCAAAACAATATCATTTGAGAGGCAATTGTTTAAATATCCCCACTGTTCACATTTTCATCACTAATCCTGCTACCCCATCATTTGGAGGTAAAAGAAATATGTTCTGTGGTGGTAACTGATACGACATATTTGTGTTACCGTATATCATGGTTGTAAAGTGACCATATCAGTGCACTTGTGTCTGAACTAGAAGACCTCTCAAAGAATATTTCAAAACAATCAGTTATTGATGTGCCATTGCCATCTATATACCTTGATCTGAAAGGGCAAATTCATACAAATATTAGCTCTCTGACCAAAGAACCAGTGGTTTAAAATTAAGCCTGGATCAGTTTATCCAAGGTAGGTTAGAAATAAGAAAATCAAACAAAACTGACAGTGCTCTAAAGTCCTGTAAAATACTTGATTGTGTCATCCAAATTATACAACAATTCTAAAGTAATTTCTCTGTAAGCAAGTACTTGACTAAATTGCACATTTTCCTGAGTTGGTCCGTACAGTTTATCTGTCATTAATTGTTCTTCCTCAGCTGTGACGTTACTCATTTGTGAATCATCTGACAAAATGTACCAAACTCATCCCAATCACATAGTAGTGGTGAGGCTGTCAATTAATTCAGCTGGTCTCAGTTCCATCATCAACTGAACATGTGTTCCAAGATGTACATCACCTTCCACATCAGTGATTTCATCACCAATTGAGGCTGATTTTTTTTCTGACTGTTAGCATTTTTGTTTGATTCTTTTAATACCTACTTTCTTTCATTTCTTTCTGGTCCTTATGTCCGGGCTTCTGAACTAGTTTCCAGCTGGGGTTAGTGATATCCATAATGCAATCTTTCATTCATATGAACATGAATTATAAGACATCATTGATAAAATTAAAACTGAGTGTGTTTGTATAATATGCTAGGATAAACAAGTTCCATAATTCAAAGTGTTCGAATGACTAATGTTCATGGGCATTTGAATAAACCTGGTATCCAGTGTAGTTAAAAAAGGTTTGAAAATAAAGTTCTCCACAGAATTCAAAAAGTAGGCTAAAGTGTTTGTATTTATGTATATAAGGTATTGTATATATGCACATACACACACACACTTTAAATGGAAGGCGCGCGCACACACACACACACACACACACACACACACACACACACACACACGGCATGGACATACACACACTTCAAATGGAAACAAAGCAGCTCATTGTTCTGTGTAAGCGATAGCATCTCTTTGTGCAAACTGAAAGCAAAGAAGGAAGCTTACGTCTGCCAATGAAAACAATTATTTATTCACATCAATGAATTACATGCCCTGATCACTGATGAATATCAGTGATTGAAAACAAGACGTAACATGAATACACAAATGCACCTGTGACAGGACCACACTCTTACAGAATTTATTTGAGTCCTGTTGGGTTCGTTCCCTGTTTCTTTATTGTAAATCTCAGAGGCATAAATGTGACAGAAAATAAACCCCTATTTGTGGAATAAGGGTTGTACACATAAGCTACATCAGCTACAAGTGATCTCTCTACACCAAGAAAAGGAATAAAAAAAACAACTGGGCCGCACCCACACCCAACTGCATTGGTCGCTGAACGATCAGTGAATTAGAGCTGAACTAACTAAAACAGATGAACAGAAATATTCTTGAGCTCATTTCAAAAGAAACCAACGCAAAATCCTTGTGACATGCATTTCTCACGTGAAATGTAGCGACGGTATTGATCATGTGTGTTTGTATATGTGTGCGTGTGTGTGTATGCGTGTGTCTGTGTGTGTCTCTATCTCAAGCATCACTGGGTCACACACCCACATCTCAAATGCTATGCCCGCTGCCGTTTATGACAGATAACCCAGACGGAAGGGGGGGGGGGTGGTGGTGGTGAGAAAGAGAGAGTGTGTGTGTGTGTGCGTGCGTGTGTAAAAGCGAAAGTAGATCTCTCTCACGATCATGCATGCATCAAAATCAAATAAACAGATTTGTTACACTCATAACAACATTCTATTTTCAACGTGGTCAGAACAACTAAATCTATAGGTCGTATTTGAATCAAATACATCGCCTTTGACCTGAAACTGTCAGCTATTCTCACCATCTCGGCCATATCACCTGCGCCATATCTTTTTCCTTCGTTCACAAGTGGTTATCTACAGTTTGTCTTTTTCCCGACTGTTTGTTGTGCCATCCTTCACACAACAATTGTTTACCATCTATAAATTTTTATTTCATCGCTTCTTTCATTATTTTTCCTCCTGGCGTCAACGCAGTAAACAGTACAAAAGCATGGAACCGACAGTGCTGACACGGACCATTCCGCGGACTTGCAGACGCGACCCGCTCCTTACGATAACTCTTCCCGGACTGACATCATCTGCACAGAGCCCATTTTTATAGCGGTGATACTTTTTTCCCCCCCTCTCACCTCCAACTTATTCAAAGCCATTTCATCATTTTAGCAGATAGTCCTATTTTAATCTAATGCGCACTGAAGAAAATATCTTTTAAATTCATTCTTTTTCTGCCTTGCTCTTTCGCTTTCCTATCATTTTCTGTTCCTTTCACCTGTATCAGTGTATGTTTTCCGGAAAGTTTAAAATGCTGTTTGGATTTATGACTGCGTATGTGTATTAACAGCTTTTTTTTTGGCTCTAAAGAACTGTAGTATGCAGAAGCAATTTTAGATACTAGAGACTGGTTTTGATATGTTTTAGTGTACCCAATTATGTTTTAAATTTGAATTCACTTTTTTGATACTCACACACGCACGCGCGCGCGCGCACGCGCACCCGTGATAAACTAGGCGGAATGGTCAACGCAATGCATTCGTGATCATAATCCTTAGATTATGGTCACAAATACATTAGTATGCTATGCGCCAAATTTTCTTTTTTTCTTTTTTTTCAGGGTCAAACTAGGTGTTGTGCATGTTGTTGGCATGGTTATGGCTATAATATGACCCTGTGCTGTTGGCTAGGTTTTAAACAATAATAACAATAACAAGAACTCAGTATTTTGCGCTTGAGTAGGTCTCTAACAACATAACCATTTTTATTCTTATTTCAGGATGACAAAAGAAATTGGATACCAAAACTCACAGACGATGATTATACACAACTTCTGGAGATTTTGGCAAGACCAGTACCGGTATCTGCAAGGACTTGGATAAAGGAAGATCATCAGCTGTACTTACACGGTAATCTTTTCCTTATCATTTTTGTATATCCATAACAAATCACTCAGTGAGTTGAGTGATGCATGAGAAGACACGTAAGTAGATAAGGTTATGGATTGATGTCTCACGGCACAATGTAATCCTAGATTTAAATCTAAACGAAGCAGCGATAGTCGAATATTAGGGAATAGCTATTTTAAACCTATATTCTATGTAGAACTGCATGTAGTGGTTAGTCATCATCATGAGCCCTGCTGCATGGCGTTGGCGATCATGGCCTTCCGTACAAATCTATCCCTTTTCGCTGCAAGTACATCTGCCATCCTCTCTGTCCTCAGCCACTCTGCAAGTCCGTCCAATATTTTCTTCCTGGGTCTGCCTGGTGCTCTTTTTCCCTCCAGCTTTCCTGCTGTGACTAGGTGCTCTAATTTCTCTTGCCTCATGAAATGTTCTGTAAATGTTGCTTGTCTTTTCTTAATCTTCTTCATTAATGTTCTTATTGTGTCTGCCTCCTTCAAGACTGCCTCGTTTGTTTTCTTTCTGTCTGTGGAACTCTCTACATTTTTCTTAGAAACCACATATTAATTCATAGGCAATGTTGGTTAAAAACACTTTTCATCTTCTTGACTGCTGTTTTGGCTTGGCCACTTCTGCTGGCTATGTCTGATGTTCATCTGCCGTCTGGTGAGATGAGCATTTCCAGGTATTTAAACTTTTCAACCTGTCTTTGTGTTGTGCCATTTGCTGTTATTTTGCATTGTTTTTTACTGATTACCATGACTTCAGTCTTCTTGCTATTTAGCTCCAGCCCTTTATTTTTGCTTTCTATTTCTATTATATTCACAAGATTTTGTGGGTCTTTTTCATTTTTTGCAATTAGAACGGTGTTATCTGCGTAACGATGATTGTAATCATTTTTTCTCCAGCCTTTATCCCAGGGCATTCTTCTAGGTTCCTCATGCTGGTTTCGCTGCAAAGTGAAAACAAATCTGGTGACAGAACATATCCCTGTCTAATCCCTTTTTTGATACTTTGGAAAGAGCTTATATCTTTTTCTATTCTCATTGCTGCTGTTTGTTCCCAATACATATTTTCTGATTAGATGTTTTCCATCAATACTGAGCCTTTCTAGTTAGTTGACCAATTCTTCGTTTCTTACCCGATCAAGAGCCTTGGTATAATCAACAAAACATAAATATAAACCTTTATTCAACTTGACTGACCTCTGTATGAGAGTTCTTAGGATGTATATGGCACTAATAGTTTCTTTCACTTCGACAAATCCACATTGTTCTTCTGCTGTTTCTCTTTTGATTTTATTCCTTGTCCTCATCGTGATTGTTCTTAATAGAATTTTTGTTACACGACTAATTAAGCTGGATGGAGTTTGCATTCTATAGCCCCTTGGGCTTTAACCGGTTTCATCTTTTCAAGTGCAGCTCTAACTTCATCTTTCATAATGGCTGGTCCTTCTGCGTTCTTTCTTATGTTTTCTTCGTTTCTGTCATCGTCAAAAAGGTCATTAAGGTACTGTCCCCATCTATTTAATAGGGTTTTTTTTCATTATGATCATACCATCTTTAGATTTCAAGCAATGAATAAATGTGCACGTCTTTTTCCTGAGGGCACTGTCTTCAGTGTTTCAGTAAATAATTTGAGGATGTGTTATGTGTCGGTCTTTCATTTCTTTGTACTTTGTTTCCAGCCAAGCTTCCGTAGCTTCATTGCACATATTCCTGATTTCCTTGTGTATTTGTGTATCTTTTGTATTCTTCCTCCTTTCCTTTTGCCTTCCTCTGTTCTTCCATCAAGCCTAAAATTTCTTTTATCATCCACTTCTTCTTTACTTTTCTTTCAACTGTTTGGATTTCTTCACAAACTTCAATTATCGAGTTTCTCAAGTTTGTCCATTCTTCCTCGCTGTCACCAACGTCCTCCAGAGCACTGAATTTGTTTTGAACATGTATGTTAAATTTTTTCACGAGTCGATTCATCTGTCTTAAGTGAAAATAAGTCAAAGATTTAGTTTTATGTTACTTTTGGTCTGTTTTCTTTTCTCTAGTTTCAGCCTAAATCTTCCCATTATAGGATTGAGATCACTGTTGCAGTCTGCACCTGGTAATGTTTTTGCTATCAGTAAAGAATTTCTAAATCTTTTATTTATGAGGATCTAATCAATTTGATTTTTTGTACTATCTCCTGGATTCATCCATGTCCATTTTCTTCTGTTAGGCTGCTCAAACCAGGTGTTTCCTATTATGAATTCAGTTATTTGTGCTCACTCAACAAGTTTCTCTCCCCTTTCATTTTGGGTGCCATCCATGAGGTCTGGCGATGTCATCCACTCTCTCCCATTATTACTGTACTATCCTGCGATTTGCGTTGAGCGTTATGGTTAGAGGCCAATTGAATATAAACCTTTCATTTAAATGGAGAGTGTTGACAGGCTAGTTCAAAACAACGCCTTGAATCAGGCCGGTGGGCCCTTTATGTGAACAGTGGCACCGTAAGTGAACAGCAATACACACTCCCTCGCCAGATCAGACAAAGTTCCAGCCAGTGCACACCGTCAGCCACTCAGTGATGCGTGCCAGATGTTTAATGTTACCGTCCTTATCGGTGCGCTCGTTCTCTCTCTCTCTCTCTTAGGGGAGGGGGGTATGTGCGCCACAAACACACACACACACACACACACACACACACACACACACACACACACACACACACACACACACACATGTATATATATATATATATATATATATATATGTATGTATATATATATATACATGTATATATATGTACACGTACACACACACACACACGCATATACATACATACACACACATATATGTATGTATGTGTGTATATATATATATATGTATATATATATATGTATATATATAATATATGTATACATAATATATATATATTATATATATATATATATATATATATACATATAATCAAATTGACTTCATCCTGTTCAATAAAAGATTTAGAAATTCTTTGCTGATAGCAATATATATATATAATATGTATAGAGAGAGAGAGAGAAAGAGAGGTAGATAGATAGATAGATAGATGTGTACACACACACGCACACACACACAATCACGTGTGTGTGTGTGTGTGTGTGTGTGTGTTGTGTGTGTGTGTGTGTGTGTGTGTGTGTGTGTGTGTGTGTGTGTGTGTGTGTGTGTGTGTGCGTGAGTGTGTGTGTATACAAGACAATTTTGCATTTCAGATTTATCAGCGACTGCTGTTTTTTTAAGTTGACGTGTTTGCTTGTTAACAATGCTTACAGTATCTTTTGTAACACTAATATCACTTCTTTTTCATATCTCGCTTGAGAAAATAACCTTATTTCATGCAGGAAATTTATTCCGTCATTTTACCGATCTGAAAGTATACAGTGGAAACCTGATATAACAGGGATGATGGGACCAAATCAAAATCCCTGTTATATCAGATCCCTGTTATATCAGATATCAAGGGAAATAAGGACTGATCAACTAACTCTTGATCTAGGCCTAGATCTGGTCTGGTGTAAGTGTGCAGTAGCTTACAAACTGAATGATGGCGCAGTCAGTCACTGACTCAGTGGCCTCAGGCCTACACGCTTGCGCGCGCATCACGCTCGCATTGCGAAGCGTTCTTTCAGTGTACAGTACACCGTATACCAAGGCTAGCCTAGATCTAGATCTAGGCCTACTGCGTGGCGTGCTGAGTCTAGGCCTAGGCCTTTCTGCTGCAGAGCCCGTCTCGGCATCCCTGCTATAACCGATCGAGCCCTCTTGTCTCCCTGTTATTGCCGATAAGTTTTAATAGAGACAAAGAGGAAGAAAAAATGGGGATTGAAAAAAGCCCTGTTATATCCGGATTCCTGTTATAACCGGTCCTGTTATAAATGGTTTCCACTGTATATAAACAATGATGAAAAAGCAGAGAAAGATATTGGGGTTTAGAACAGTGTTCCATTGTCAGATATTAGTTTCCATGGCAGTGATTGAATGTCTCTTGTATTAACACTGCAAACAAGAAACGAAGTGATACTGTTCAAGCCATTGCTGGACAATGAGTTCACAAAGAATGTCAACGACTCGACATCAGTGACAATGTCATCAAAAGAGACCAACGAGCACAGAAAAGATGGCATGATAGTGTTAACCAGGCAGGTCCAAGTCTTCGGTCCCGGCTTTTGACTTTGCTATTAGCTGTCTGTATTGCGGAACTAACGTGAATCTGGCAGCAAACTACAGTCATGACATGGGATTCCGAGTCTGAATATTTTCCTTCCAATCGTCATCATCATCATCATCAAGTGCCCTGCCACATGGTGTAGGCGATCATGGCCCTCCATATGTATCTATCCCTTGTTGCCGCAAGCACATCTTCCACCCTCTCTGTCCTCAGCCACTCTGTAAGTCCGTCCAATATTTTTTCCTGGGTCTACCTGGTGCTCTTTTTCCCTCCAGCTTTCCTGATGTGACCAGGTGTTCTGATTCCCCTTTCCTCATAAAATGGCCTATAAATGTTGCCTGTCTTTTCCTAATATAGCCCCTGTTTTCTTTCCCATAGAGTGTCTTTTCTGTATGTGACAGTAGATAAGACAAATGGTCAGACACAGTGTGAGGCCGACTTGAGTATGCCAGACTTTATGCTGCACACTCTGTTACAAGACGTGTGATGTCAGTTTCAGAACAAATAAGCAAACCCTCAGCGATTTCAGATGGATTTTGCTTCATCATAGGCTAAGAAGCCAAGCCTTGGTGGTCGTCTGAAAGGTGCAGAAAGGAGTGCGCTATAGAAAAGACATTGAATCTATGAAAAGGAATGACGATGAGTTTTTAGGGTGCACTGGTCGTCTTATGGACGGTAGTGGTCTACAAGAAGTTCTTGGCTTCTCCTAAGCCCCAAACACAATTGTTAATATGTTGCAAGGGTAGTCAGGGTCATTTCCTGGTCGTTTCTGCACTGAATGCCTTGCTTGAATGTTTGGAGTCTCGCTGCACAACAATGTTTGAATAAGATGTCTGAGCATATTAGTCTTAAATTGAGTCTCAGTGTTTACCTCCAGAAGTTCAAAATGACATCACAGTGGCAGATAGGATTCCACCTGTAATGGAAGCTTGTTGAGCGTCGGGGAAAAAAGCTTCAGCCAAAGACCTGTCTCAAGGTGCACAGCTTTTTGACCAGCTTCTTGATGGAAAAACCGCTATAACTCTGATATGCTAGCTGTGGATGTAGTTTCTTCTATTGCAAACAGACTGGAAGGAGGAAAAATCGTTGAGGGAACATGCTACCGCTGATTTATGGCTTGAATACATGGAACAAATTGACAATCTGCAACACTTTATAATAGCCTGACACGCAGGAAGTTGGGACTTGCACCTTCTGTTCTGTTCAAGAAATGATGCCATTCCTTGCATCTGCCATACGCATTCTATACACGAAATCACTTCACCTGTGTTTACAGAAAATGTTGCAGCTTCCAGAGTCTTATCCTGAGGTGTGCAGAAGATTCAAAGATGGACACCACGTCCCACGACGAAGTAGTCGTTATTGGGCTGGTCTTTCCTGTGACAACAGGTGGGCTGACTCGAAGCTGAGGCATAACAGAGTCACAGAGTGCTACATGGCTCCTTGCAATGCCTACATAAACTGTGCTATGCAAGGGTTTACAGGCTTTAAGCACACACCCATCGAGTGGCATCTAGACATGAGTGTCACACGTCGGACACAAACAGAGAGGACATCAAGATCATGGCTTGCTTCCTGGAGAAGACAGATCCTTTTAACGAATCTCCAGATCTAAAAAAATCGTCACGGATGTTGACTCCAATGTAAATGCACACAAGGCTTGTGAAATTGGCACTACTATTGTGGAAAAGATGTCTGGGCAGAAGATCTCAGAATATGGCTTTAAACATTCAGAGAGGGCTGTCACCCTGGCCATAAAATCAAGAAATTCTGTGGAGATGCAGTGAATGTTAAACCCAGAGCTATTCTTGCAGCGCCTTGTTTCAGCAGTTGGAGACAAGGACGAAACAAAAGGTAAGTCTTCAAGTACGAACTTGCCAGCTTTTCATCATCTTTATTTGATCTTTGACTTTCCTAAGACCAGCAAACAAGTCACAACTTGCCGATGAGATGAGGAAATCTACGCAAGATGTGATTGCTGGACCACCAGCTGGTGGTCATGTCCAATATATCCTTGATATAGTAGCTCTTTTGCAGCAGACACCTCTGTCGAGAAGGTCAACGTTTGCTTCCATCATACAGTCTTACATCCAGTATGTGTCACACAGTTACCAGCATGCTGTTGTGGTGTTTGACCACCCCAGGACCATCCATCAAGGACATATGGCACACCAATGCAGATCAAAGGGAACATCTTCAGAAGAAGTGCTGTGGACAGCAGAAATGATGCGGCAAATGAGGAAAGATTTGTTTGTAAGCAACGAAAGAAATCAACAGCATTTTATCAGGTTTCTGAGCAAAGCACTGACAAAACAGTCTTGCACAACGACTTGTACTGATGGAGAGGCAGATTGTATGATTGTAGCTCAAGCGTGGACAGTTCCACATCTAAGGTGACCGTGGTTGATACCGACATCCTGATTCTTCTTTGCTACCATGCTTGTGATGACCATTATACTATTTGTCTTCAACCATGCCACAGATCCAGTGCGAAAACAAGCAGATGGTGACTAAAAATTCCTTTGGCAATTTGAGCAAAATTCTTCGTTATCCATGCTGTACGTGGATGTGACACAACCTCGAATACGAGTCCTTTTGGGGTTGGCAAATGCAGTGCTGTACTCAAATTCCAACATCCGGACTGTTGACGAAGCTTGCGAACGTGTTCCTTTTACACAGCTCACCAAGTAATGTTATTCAAGCTTGGAAGACAGTGCTGATCTCTTTGTATGATGGAACAGGTACCGATAACCTGGAAGAGTTTAGATACAATATGTTCTGCACTAAGGCTGCACAAGGGACAACATTTCTACATGTTCACATTTTTCATCCAACCTCTGCGGCAGCCATAATATGGGAAAGCTCCCGTTACTGAGGCAGTAACCCGAGAATAATGACTTGTTCTCTACAGTACAGTGACCTTACTACACTCTGCTCATAGATTCTTTTTTCTAATCCATTTTCTTTACATATGAAACGATACACTCAACTGATTTGTTAGCCGACCCATCTGAATGTACATAATGAGGTTGTGTGGTTGCTGTTTTCTTTTCAATGCATTGCCTGCAGTGAGAGTAAATAGCTGCTAGTGTCTGGAGTTTTTGTTGAAAATGTAAAATACTCATCCTTTGGAATGTCCCATACATTGTTATTATTATTATTTTTGTTTAAAGCCCAGCCGACTGCGTAGAGCCATATCAGGGCTATAACCGTTTCAAAACATACATAATACTTCAACAGGAAAAAAAAAAAAAAAGAAAAATTAAGTACACAATTCCAGGCACATAATCTGAGGAGATACCCCTGGCGTTGACCACACCATCCAATTCATCGCACAAGGGATGTAAAAAACAAACGTGAATACAGATAACATAACTAAGGACACCAAAACAGATAAAAACGGGCCTAAATTACCTAAAATTGCTTCTGCACATCTCATTTCCCTAGAGCCAAAAATGCACTTAATACATGTACCCAACGATCACTCCTGAAGAGAAAGTACGTAAGACTTTATCGAAACACATACAGGTGAATGGACCAGCAAGGCAGAAAATAATAGGAAGAAATGACAGAAAGCAAAGGAATGAGGCAGAAATAAAGACAGTGACAGAAAAGAGGAAATTTTTGGCAAGAGCCAAAGGGACAGAATGGTAGAAAAATGTATAAGAAAAATCCCACTAACTCCTGTGATACAGGAGAAATAGTGCTTGTATGTTGTAAGGGTCGTGACAAAGGTGTTAAAAGAGGTAGTCTGTCTTTGTCCAAACTGCGTGCCTACCAAGCAATAGTATGAGGAAAGCAGGATAACATGTAGACAGTAATGATAATTTCACCTGAAAGGCAAGGAGACATTACGAAAATAAGCGTTGACAAGATAACATCATTGTCATTAAACGAAGAACACGCAAAACAGAAAAGTAAGTTTATTCCAGAAATTTCACGAGAAAAATAAGCACATTTTACATAAACTGGAAAATCTGTGAAGTTTACATTCCGAAATAAGATCATCAGGTAGAACAGGAACAGACGCGCTTCAGGAGAATTGTTTAGTTCATAGATTACAATTTGTGATAATTGTGGCAATGGAAACTTTACATTTAGCTCAACAGCAACAACTGGAAAAGCATGATGTGAGCAAAACGCACAAGGATATAAGAGGAGAAATTGTTAAATATCTGGCTGAGAACATCATTCTTGGAGAAGGGGGACATGTTATTTATCTTCCTGATTTTGTTTCTGGCTATCCTTCATGGGAAGCATATTTACAGCATCTAAGTAAAATGGAGTTTGCTGCTGCAAATCTGTATCATATAATACCAAATAAAATAAGTGGGAAGCAGGGAGAATTTTAAATATCAACTAAGTAACATAACTCTTGAGAGTCACGGAGTTATCTCCCATGTAGAATTTCTCAAACCCAACAAAATGATAACTGAAAGGCCTGTTGGATTTGAGAAATTCTACATGGGAGATAACTCCGTGACTCTCAAGAGTTGTTACTCAGTTTATATCATATAAGCATATGTGTGATCTCCAGTGTTCAGGACTCCGAACCATTTATTACTGAGGCGGCAGATGGTGTTTCCCACTTTGATGTGTAGCCTACCTCGACATATCTCGGAAATGTATTATGTAACACTGCAGCCTCAGCACACTCTTTGTGAGCAGTGTGGTGTTTTTGCAAAGAATAGTTCCTGTCAATGTAACCCGCATAATGTCTCGCAAAATGACACACCAGATCATTGTAGTATCAACAACTTACAGCTGTGGCAGCAGTGCTGATTGTGATGACGATGATGATGATGATACTGTAAGTCCTGACAATAGCATATTCAGTGTAATTGATCAAGAAAATAGTGTGCAGGAGCAGCAACACAAAATGATAACTGAAAGGCCTGTTGGTTTCTGTACAGTGGACAAACCAATGTGTGGTTGACTATCGTGGTCGATAAAGTTCAGTCTAGCACTTTATTCATTTGTGTACCCTTGTGTGGGATCTCAGGCCAAAGTCTGACGCACACAGGCGGCTGCATACTGGACACTGAATGGAACGCTCTGCAGAGTTGGTTCTGGCCTTTATTACTGCATGCTTTTCCACTTGGCTGCTTCGTCTTTCATTTTCATAAGCTTCTGTTCCCTTGCGAATAGCTTGCCTTCATTCAGACCTATTTGTGGCCATGATTTCCCATTGTTCTTCATCAGTGTCACATTTCTAAAGGGAGTTTTTCAGGGTGTCTTTGTAGCAAAGTTTTGGCCGTCCACTTGGTTGATGGCCCTCTGTCAGTTCACTGTAGAATAGCTGCTTTTGTGGCCTGTTATCCTGCATGCACACGAGATGTCCAGACCATTTTAGCTGAGATTGTGTTAGCAGTGCATCTGTGCTTGGCATCTGGGCTTGCAAAAGTACATTCAGGTTTGAGACTCTGTTGCACCATTTGATGTTTAAGATACATCGGAGGCAGCGTTGGTGTCATGTGCGCATGTGCACACGTTTTTTTGTGTCGTGTGCATGGAGTGATGTACACATGAGCTTTTTATGTTGCGTGCGGAAGGAAATTTTGTGTGTGCATGTGTGACATGATTGAGTTTTTGAAAAACAGCTCACCCAAGTTGAAAACTAAAAGTGGAATAGGTTTTGCTAGTCAGTCTCCAGAAAAACCGCCTTCAGAAAAGGAGAAGGAGAAGGAGAAGAAAAAGAACAAGAAGAAAGCAAAAAGGAATAGTAAAGAAAAAGAAGGCGAAACAAAAAAAGAAAAAGAAGAAAGAAAGAAGTAGAAAAAGGAGAAGAAGAAGGAGAAGAGGAAGGAGAAGAAGGTGAAAAAGGAGAAGAAGAAGAAGAAGAGAAAGAAAATGAATTAGAAGGAGAGAAAAAAGAAGAAAATGGCAAGAAAGAAAAAGGAGAAAAAGAAGAAGAAGAAAGAAAAAAAGAAGAAAAATAAAAAAAGAAGGTGAAAAAGAAGGATAAGGAGAAGAAAAGGAACGAGAAGAGTAAGGAGAAGGTGAAGAAGGAGAAGAAGAAGGAGACGAGGAATAGGAGATGAAGAAGGAGGAGGAAACGAAGGAGACGAGGAATAAGGAGAAGAAAAAGAACAACAAGAAAGCGAAAAGGAAGTAGTAAAGAAAAAGAAGGTGAAACAAAAAAAGAAAAGAAGAAAGAAAGAAACAAAAAAAGAAAAGAAGAAAGAAAAGAAGTAGAAAAAGGAGAAGAAGAAGGAGAAGAGGAAGGAGAACAAGATGAAAAAGGAGAAGAAGAAGAAGAGAGAGAAAATGAATTAGAAGGAGAAAAAAAAAAAGAAGAAAACGGCAAGAAAGAAAAAGGAGAAAAAGAAGAGGAAAAAAAATAAAAATAAAAAAAGAAAGTGAAAAAGAAGGATAAGGAGAAGAAAAGGAACGAGAAGAGTAAGGAGAAGGTGAAGAAGGAGAAGAAGAAGGAGACGAGGAATAGGAGATGAAGAAGGAGGAGGAAACGAAGGAGACGAGGAATAAGGAGATGAAGAAGAAGGAGACGGGGAAAAAGGAGACGAGGAAGAGGGAGACGAGGAAGAAGGAGACAAGGAAGAAGGAGATGAAGAAGAAGGAGATGAAGAAGAAGGAGACAAAGAGGGAGACGAGGAAGAAGAAGGAAAAGAAAGAGGAGCAGGAGACGAGGAATAGGAGACGAAGAGGGAGGAGAAAACGGAGGAGAGAAAGAGAATGAAGGTGCGTGGTTGTGTATGTTGTACGAGTGATGTGTGAAAGTTTGTAATAATAAATGTAAAAAAAAATATATCGCAGTTTGTTTAGTGCCATTGGTTGCTGTTGCGTGACGGACGAATGCTTTTTGCATGTGTTGTGTGTACAAAAGCATGACAGTGGTGACCCTGACTTAAGGAAAGGTTAGATTTTAACCCCCTCAAAATTAGATAAGAAAATTGTTTAGATTTTGGTTTGTGTACGCTGGTGAAAGATTGGGATTTGTACCCCCTCACAGAAAAAGGGGTTAAATTTTCATTTGCATAATTTTTTTCATGCAGTTATTTGACTGAATGCTGATTTCTCTTTCAAAATAAGTGGTTGTTGCAAGCTGTTTGCTTCTTTTATGGCGCTTTGTCTTTTGTCGTAAATAAGCTTGAAATTCTTGTGTTTGTTTGTGTGTTGCTTACTTTTCTTAACTTTGACATTTTTTTTTCTTTTTGACAATCTTGTTTCCCCCAGATAGTAAAAATGGATAATTTTGATAAATATTTTGAACAAGCTCAGCGCTTGCAAGTTTCTGGGGAACAAATACATAACTATGTACAACAGTGTGTTGAGCGTGATGAGCGCCAGAAACAAAGAGAAGCTTCGTAAAAACAAAGAGAACATGAAAAAGAGGAAAGTGAAAAACAAAGAGAACATGAGCAAAAACAAAGAGAATATGAGGAAAAAGAAAGAGAACATGAAAAAGAAATGAACGAAATAGAAGACAGAAAGGAGGAACGTAGCTTTAAGTTGCGTCAGCTGGAACTGGAGGCAGAGGTAGAGTTAGAGAGGCTAAAATTCCAAAAAGAAAGCAAAGTTTCGCCCTCCAAAACTTCTTCCAGTAGCTCTCAGCCCAAGTCCTCTTATATCCCCAAACTTCCTCCGTTCGACGAACATAGGGACGATATTGATTCATTTCTTTTTCGGTTCGAGAGTCATGCGACTTCTTGCGGTTGGCTGTTAAAAATGGACTTTATACGTCGCGTCGCTTTTTAAGGGAAGTGCATTAGTACTATATTATACCCTTGCGGCAAAAGAAGGACTTACATGGGACCAATTGAGAGAAGAACTTTTGAAAAAATTTCAGTGCACCGCTGATGGTTTCCGTGACAAATTTCGCGCAGTCCGTCCTGAAAAAGGTGAATCTTTTCCATCGTTCCTTATAAGAATTTCCCATTATTTGGATTGATGGATTGAACTTTTGCAAACTGACAAAGATTTTGATAGTCTTCGGGATCTCCTTTTGAAGGAACAGCTTTTACAAAGTGTCAGTAAAGATCTCGCTGTCTTTTTGCGCGAAAGAGAAATTCACACTGCAGAAGAAATGTGCTGGGCCGCGGATCAATACCGAGTTGCTCATCCAGAAAAGGTGATTTTTCTGTTTTTGACGCAAATGTCTCTGTGTATTCGCCAAATAAAAACCTGTTTGTCTGGAACTTTGGTTGCTGTGGGTATAACGCTCTACCACTCGTTATCAAAAACCATCGCCTCGTTTTGACAGTCCATCTCATTTTGGTAATGCAACACCTCAACAGAGGACGTATGGCCCTCAGACAAACCATTTCGGTCATGGTGAATATAAAGGACAATCCTTTTCCAGACCTAACCCTGGTGAGAGACAAAACTTTTCCCCCACTCCACGTTCTACAGGTAAATCCCATACCAGTAGACAAAAACAACACAACACACAAGATGTCCCCAAGTGTAATCATTGTGGATGCAAGTTCCATTTTATAAAACAGTGCCCTTATGTGAACACATCATCAGCAGTGAATGTGCCTTCACATGGGGTGAGTGACAATAATCTTACACAGGAGGAGGGGCATCAGACCTTAGTTTCACAGGCATCTACTTCTGGATTGTGCGTGGAGAAATACTGTGTGAACGGGTATGATGCTACTCTTCTTAGAGATACAGGCTGTACTACAGCAGGGGTCAAGAAGTCTCTGGTGCGACCAGAGCAGTACACAGGTGAAACACAGACATGCCGTTCTTTCGGGGGCACAATTGAAAGATTTCCTCTTGCAGACATTGAAGTCTCAACCCCCTATTTCGCAGGTACACTTCTGGCCTGTGTCATTGAAGAACCAGTCACTGATTTAATACTAGGTAACTTACCTTGGTTGGCAACTGTGCACGGGGGTCACAGAGGAACATTTGTTCCATGTAATGTATCCACTAGGCGACAGGTACGTGCTTACCATTGTGGATGTAGCCACTTGCAATCCCGAAGCCATACTACTCAAAAAGATGGACACAATCTCGGTCGCAGAAGATTTGGTAACCGTTTTCAGTTGCATGGGTTTGCCAAAGAAAGTCCTCTCGGATTGTGGGACACAGTTCACTCCAGATATAATGAAAGAAATATGCACATTTTCTCTCGAGGGAATGGGTAGCTGACATATGACATAGCATCATAGTCTACTGATGTTGATTTTGACTTTTTTTTCCGACATTATCAACTACGTCATACGAATGTAGTTTACGTCAGACTTCTTTTCATACCTAAGAATATGAGAAATAATTTTTTAATTGTTTTCTTAAGGGTGTTAATGTGTTAGTTATTGGTTCGTGTTTCATCCTAATGATAAATTTAGATTTCTCATATAGACAGAGTGTGATGCTTTTTGTATTAAAGTTATGAGAGTCGAGAATTTTTGATCTGTGTGATTTGAGGAGGCACAGGTTTTGTGCCTACGGTTTGTTTGGGATGTAACCTGATCACTTTATTGTCCATTATGATTTGGATTGTATGGCATTCAAGATTTTGGAGTTAGTTGTGAATGTAGCTGGCACTTTGATGATATTGTCCATTTTGCTCCTTTTTGAGAGTATGTCAGTGATTCTAATATTATTTTTCTTTGGATTTTGTACAAACCTAGTGAGGTTTGTTTGGTGCTTAATTGTGGGAATGGATCATTGCAGAAAACACATGTTTCATTCTGTTGTGAAAAACGCATCTTAAGATTTGACGATTTTTGGAGTGCAATTATGAATTAATTTTTGAAATATCTTTTCTGGAAGGGAATTATGAATTTCTGATTAACTGTTTGATATTTTCTTCATGGTGCATACTACATAGGTTTTATCTATTTACCAGAGGCAAATATTTCGTAATCAATCGTTTTGTATTTGGTTATTTGGTGCTGGTTAAGTACTTAGTATCTTGGCTGTTGTGATTATAAAACAATATCTTTTTATCTTTTGCTAATTTTGAAATATTTGATGGCTTAGTTTCGACAAAGTTTTCTGGTCTTGACCAAAAAATTTTTTCCCTGGGCTGGGGGGTGTCATGTGCGCAGGGTGGTGCGTACACATGTTTTTTGTGTCGTGTGCATGGAGTGATATATAATGAGTTTTTTATGTTGCGTGCGGAAGGAAATTTTGTGTGTGCATGTGTGGTATGATTGAGTTTTTGAAAAACAGCTCACCCAAGTTGAAAACTAAAAGTGGAATAGGTTTTGCTAGTCAGTCTCCAGAAAAACCGCCTTCAGAAAAGGAGAAGAAAAAGAACAAGAAGAAAGCAAAAAGGAAGTAGTAAAGAAAAAGAAGGCGAAACAAAAAAAGAAAAGAAGAAAGAAAGAAGTAGAAAAAGGAGAAGAAGAAGGAGAAGAGGAAGGAGAAGAAGGTGAAAAAGGAGAAGAAGAAGAAGAAGAGAAAGAAAATGAATTAGAAGGAGAAAAAAAAAGAAGAAAATAGCAAGAAAGAAAAAGGAGAAAAAGAAGAAAGAAAAAAAAAGAAAAAGAAAATAAAGGAGAAAAAGAAGGATAAGGAGAAGAAAAGGAACGAGAAGAGTAAGGAGAAGGTGAAGAAGGAGAAGAAGAAGGAGACGAAGAAGGTGGAGGAAACGAAGGAGACGAGGAATAAAGAGACGAAGGAGACGGGGAAAAAGGAAATGAGGAAGAGGGAGACGAGGAAGAAGGAGATGAAGAAGAAGGAGACAAAGAGGGAGACGAGGAAGAATAAGAAGGAAAAGAAAGAGGTGCAGGGGACGAGGAATAGGAGACGAAGAGGGAGGAGAAAACGGAGGAGAGAAAGAGTATGAAGGTGCGTGGTTGTGTATGTTGTATGTTGTATGAGTGATGTGTGAAAGTTTGTAATAATAAATGTAAAAAAATATATATATATCGCAGTTTGTTTAGTGCCATTGTTTGGAAGGAGTGCGAACTGTTGCGTGACGGACGAATGCTTTTTGCATGTGTTGAGTGCGTGAACATGTGTGTACAAAAGCATGACAGCTGGTGAAACACTGAACTAGTAGCTTGACATGCCTATGGTAGAGAGTCCAGGATTCGCATCGATACAGCAATGCGGTCAGGACTACTGCTCTGTATACTGCAAACTTCATCTCCAGTTTCAAGCCCCTTTCGTTCCATACTCGCTTGTGGAGTCTGCCATTGGAAGCACTTGCCCTAGCGATGCGGTTTGAAACCACCTTATCGAGATTGTTGGAAGAGGAGAGACTACTACCAAGATAGGTGAAGGAGTCAACGTTGTTAGGGACCTTGCCGTCGATCTTTACTTCAGGCATGTTTGCTGTTGATCCCTTTGCAGGTAGAAACAACACTTAAGTCTCCTTGATGCTCATTGTAAGTCCAAAACGCTTGGTGGCTGCAGATAGAGAATCTGCAAGTTTTTGAAAGTCATCCTCCGAGTGGGCGGCGATAGCAATCATCAGCATACAGGAGGTCACGAACAAGAGATTTAGTGACTTTAGTCTTTGCCTTCAGGTGTCGAGTATTGAATATACCTCCATCTGTCCTGTATGTGATCTGGATGCCTGGATCTGAGTCTATAAAGGCAGAGAGACGCATCATGTTAAAAAGGAAGCTGAAGAGTGTTGAAGCAAGAACGCATCCTTACTTGACTCCGTTAGTGACGAGGAAGTCATCATCTTCACTGCCATTGACTAATCTTGCGTTGATGCCATCGTGAAAGCATCTGATTATTTTTACCATCTTGGGAGGGATTCTAATTCGGGGAAGTATGTTCCACAGTCCTGGGTGTGACACTGTGTCGAACGCCTTGGTGAGGTCGACAAGGAGGATGTAGAGATCCATAGTTTGTTCCTAACATTTCTCTTGGATTTGTCTTGCAGAGAATATTATGTCGACTGTCCCTCTGTTCTGGCTTTCAAGAAGACGGGTATTCAATCTGTTTAAGATGACCTTGGAGAGGATCTTGACTGCAATGCTCAAAAGGGAGATCCCACGATAGTTGTCACAGCTGGACTTGTCACCTTTGCCTTTGTACAGGTGCACTATTCTGGCATCTTTCGGATCTTCGGGTAAACAGCCATCTTCCCAGCACGTACAAAGGAACTCAGTAAACTTCTGTATCAGCAGCTGACCACCTGCTTTAAAAACTTCACACGGAATACCGTCGGAGCCTGCTGATTAACCACATTGCAATTTTGCAATTGCTTCTATCACCTCATCCTCCGTGGGTGGGTCGTCAAGTTCCCAATGTAAGGGTCTTGCTGGGATCTCTTCAATGACACTGGGGTCAATGGATGAAGGCCTGTTAAGGAGCTGCTCAAAGTGTTCTGACCATCTCTATGCCTTCAGTCGACAGGCTAGTTTGTTTGGCTTGCCAGACATTGTCAACATCCTAAGTCTTCAGACAGCAGGCTAGTTGTCAGTCTTGCCAGACATTGTCAATACTTGTTTCAGAATAAAGTACAGGTATGGGCCTGTTTCTACCTGAGGGGTTTCCTTGATTATACGTCTCCTCCCCTTTAAAATGTCCTCATTTCTTTTACATTTTAGGGAAAGGTGAACATATAGGAGTTTGTTATCTCATGAATTGTTCTTGTACACAAATGACAGGCGATAGGAAGGACTGGGAATGGGGAATGTTACCATCTTCAAATTAATGCAATAGGTAATGAATCTGAACACACTTGTCCATGCTTCCTGAAGCACTGTAGAAGTCGAGATGGGCAGTTCAGTTCCAGAGAAGATGATTGGAAGGCAGACGTTTGCCTGCGTATTCATGGCAACAGTCATTCTCACACATGTACATATGTTCTGGTGCGCCATGGGAACAGTCTCACCGGTAACTGCGCTCTGCTACACTGCAACAAGAGAGTCGCGCACATTTGAATAAATAAGTTCTAGTTGCACAGCAGAGCTCATGTCCGTTTGACGTATGCAGAAGGACGTCAAAAGAAATATGGAGGAGAAAGATGAACTGGTGTGTCAGCAAGCAGTCAGGTTGACGACAAAGACTGCCTGGTAACCGTAGAGATGACGGTAGCGACACATGTGGCGAACACCATGTCAGGAGTCATGCCTTCATATACTGTCTGTGTCTCCTTCTGTAACAGGCAATGGTGAGAAAACTATGTGCGAATGATGTCTCTGAAACTGACTTTAGCTGAGCAGGTGGGATGGTGAAGATGTTGGTGTCATTGGAGATGTTGGGATCAAGTGTATCTAAGCCAGTGCAGGGGACGGCTCAGAAATGAGTGCTGAAATGGCTTGACAGTTCCTGTAGCTTGGAGTTGAGACCAGTAGTAAAGCACGCATAATATTATGAAGAACTGGTGTGGAACATCTCCTTAATGAAGAGAAGGTGCTGCATGCACAGTGGTTCCTGATTCATGGAGTTTGGGGGAATTGGGCATAAGAGAATTTTAGCAAGAAAAGAAGAACAATCGCTTGTCATGCATGTCAAGAATAAGTAGGCTAATAAATACATGTGAAGCGGAAACGTAACTGAAGGATGAATGAGACTGACTACAATACCCGAAATTATTATGCTATATTCTAAAATAAAGATACAGAAAGTATACAGGCAGGCAAGGCATGAAAAATGCAAAATAATTATACAAAAGACAGCATCATTCCGGAAAGTTGTTAGTAGAGAAACACAACCCATATATGGAGAAAAGCCGCTTGAAAACACTTCAGATATGGAGAAATGCAAATTAAAAACACGATTCAGATATGGAGAAATATTGTTAAAAAAAAACACACCCAAATGCATATCTTGGGAAATGCAGCTTAAAACGCAAAGCATATATGGATAAATGCAGCTTGGAAAAGGGAATTTATACGTGGAAAAATTCAGCATAAAAACGTAATTCATATATGGAATATTACAGCGTGAAAACAAAATACATACATGGAGAAATGCAGATTAA
Source organism: Monoplex corrugatus (assembly GCA_030674185.1). Lineage (NCBI taxonomy): Eukaryota > Metazoa > Mollusca > Gastropoda > Littorinimorpha > Ranellidae > Monoplex > Monoplex corrugatus. The sequence goes on along the minus strand of CM060305.1, from coordinate 101,791,547 downwards.
GTCACGATTAATATATGGAGAAATATTGTGGGGAAAAAAACAGGAAAAAGCAACTTAAATATGCAATTCATATACAGATAAGTGTAGCTTGAAAAAGAGAATTCCTACATGATGAAATTCAGGTTAAATACACAATACAATACGGAGAAATGTAGTTTCAAAGCAAAATGCACACATGCAGAAATGCCACTTGAAGGCACAATGCATACATGGAGAAATGCAGCTAGAAAACATATGGAGAAATGCAATTGGAAAACACAGTTCATACATGGAGCAATGCAACTGGAAAACAAAATCGCACATGGAGAAATATAACTTAAAAATGCAAATCATAATGTTAAGTATCGTGCAGAATAGAAACTCAGGCTGGAAAAGGAAATTGCTGGTGTAAACAATCATTATAATCCTTGAGAAAAACGAACATGGATTGTGGTTCATACAAATGAATCTTCATAACCTTGATATCCTCACAAGATTGCAAGACATGCAGTGCTCTGCTGCATTGCACATGAAAACCATGAAGACAAATTAAGATTTCTGTTTCGAAGCGAATGGGATTCATTAAAGAGAAATGCCACTTGAAGTATCAACAGAAGTACAAACACACATTGCCAGAGTCTTAGGAATAAGCAAAGTTAAAAAGGTCAGAGTACTTGTAGTCGCGCAACGTTTATCACATAGAAAGAATCTGTAATTCAATGTTTCACGTTTTTTGTGTGTGAGTCGGTACTATAATATCACCACTCGGTGCATAAGACTGAACAGACCAACCCACAACTAAAGAGTTCTATCTTGACAGCAATATCAGACACAACTGAGGTGCAGACAATGACAATAACAGCCATCTTAGCAAAGCCAGAAACATCTTCAGTGTTGAATAGCGTGTGAAGGCTCCCCCTTCCCCCAGTACAGCACCAATACCAAGCTGAGACTGTACCAGAGCTGTAGGGACTTTACGGCTGAGTTTGCTGGGGAGTGACAGAAAGTGACCTTACCAAGCTGTCAACCTTCCACACAAAGAACCTCCAAAGAAGCACGCGAAAAATCTGGTCAAACACCATCTCCAACCAGCAAGAACTTGTCCATTGCAATTAATAAGAGAATATAGGCAATGATCATCACAAAAATGCGATGGAGATGAACTGGGCGCACAAAAGAAAGACACAAGAGTGGAAGACCCAAGAACACCTAGCGGCCAAGTCCCTGAAACTCACTTTATGCAGAGGTTGCCCAGAACAAACAGGAGTAGAGACCCTTTATTACTGGCCCACCCGCAAGTGGCTTAATGGTCAGTACGTAAGTAGGTATGGCCTCAGTAACAAATAGAGGATAACACAGTTTCAGAACAAATGGTAATATCTGATCAATTGAATTCTTCGGCATGTCTGCATTGTATTATCATTCCTAGGTTCTTCATTTAGCATATGATCTCCAGTAATGGTGATTATGGACGCTCCTGTCGATTTGACAGATGACTGAGCACACCTGCCATGTAACGCTTGGTATGGGCATTCATGTGGGATACAAGACCAGTTCTAGAGGCATATGTTCTTCGGGAGGTGCTTCTTAAGAGAATCCTGCGGCCTTGAATTCTGCTTCTGCTGAATAGCTGCCGTTCTGCACTGTTCAAATGTGATTGTGCCTTTTGTGCATCGCTGTCGCCAGCTTACTTTGTTGCGGACAGTGTCTTCCAATTGTCGGCGTTGATGTCACAACTGATAGGCTCTACGGATGTCCATCCGTGTATTCTTCTATCACTTGCTAGCCTTTCCCTGGTCATGGCATTCTTGCTTTGAGCTCTCCGCACAGAAGTATTTTTTGGAAAGTAGTTGTCTTCCAGATGGACAACTTGTCCGATCCAACGAAGCTGGCACTTGGTGAGCAGACACTCTATACATGGCTAGCCACACTTCTTTTGAATTGGGTGTAGCTTGCTTCAGGGTTCTGGTAATATCGGCAATGGAGGTGGCTATGCTACAAATTTCTTTACTGGCAGTTGGGGGCCGATGCAGTGGCGTCATCCGATATTGTCGACTGTTCAGCACCATGTTAAAGTGCTCAGCCCAACATAATGAGATGTCAGTTTTTCTGTCCAGGCAGACTGGAGCGGTCAGAGGTACGGATAGGTAATGAGCCGAAGTCTTTGGTCCGTATATTTTACGTAGGCCACCATGGAATGACTTGATGTCCTTGACATCGGTTGCAACCTGGAGTTCTGCAACTTTCGTCTCCCAACATTAGTTCTTCATATGCCGCAGGTTTTACTGGAGAAGCTGCTCTATTTCTCGGTAGTTTTGCTTCCTCTTCTTACATGTCTCGTCGCTGAGGAGTTCCTTGTCAATAGTGTGGAGTTTGTCAACGAACTTGCTGATCTCTTTTCATATTTATCAAATCAGTCCCTGTGTTTACGATTTACAGAATACAGGATATCAGCCACAGTACTGTAGATAGCTTTGTTGAATGCCTGCCTGCACATGTTTTCCTTCAAGCTCTATGTTTAATAACAACTCTTTAAGATTATCTTGAAAGGCGTAATTTTTGTTTTATAGGTGGGCGATATTCAGCTTCCACAGAGGTTTGTGCCTGATTATCATTTTTTTATGAGCCAGCATCTTGCTGCGTAGTAGTTGGTGATATGACCAGCAATCGGTTCCTCTCAAGCAGTGTGTGACATGTACGTCTTCTCTTTCTTTCTGTCGCACGTGAACATAAATCCAGTAGGTACCATCGCTTGGAGCGTGGTGCATCCACATTATCTTTAACTTGTCCTTCAGCCAGAAGAGGGTGTTGGTGACAGTAAGTTCATGCTGAGTATACATTGACAGTGACTTCCCTTTTCCAACACATTTTTAAAACGATCTGGGTATTGCTGATACTGGAGGGCAGGAGGAAGACAGAGAGATCCATACACATACACACACGCGAGCACGCGTACAGAAACATATATGTGCATGTAATGTAAGCATAATGTATGATGAAAACGGAAGACTACCATGGTTAAACAGTTGTGTTTTTTGTTTGTTTGTTTTTTTACCAGTGGGAGACCCGACGATAGTCATGTCGGACTAATATTTTCGGATTCGAGCCTCAAGATTTTACAGAGTACTGCACCTTCAGACTAGTGTAATAACGGATAACTGTGATGTCGCACTACTGCATAAAAGCAACAGCAACATTTCCAGAGATAGTCAACATAGGGAAGCCTTTTATCAGAATGAACAGTACACTTTGGTGCGCCTCTGTGTTCAAGTTTGCTAACTCGATTCTTTTGCACAGGTTGTCAACAAATTAGTATCTCCATTGATAGTTTTACTTGTCCTTTTCCGTGAGTAAAGAAATGGCCATACAAGGATCGTCATACTTTGATTCAAATTTTAGCATATTCCATATTCTTTCAATAACGAACTGAGTGAGAAAGACAGGAAAGGTTAACTGAAAACTTATTTGTTTTGCAACTGCACTGCAGACAAGGAAACTGTAATGTCTCTCAGAAGTTTTATGACTGCATGAAACTATTTTCATGCTATTAAAATGCCAACTCATTCATCGGAAACCTCGGGACTCCCCCGGTTTAACCACGTACATCCGTGGGCGGTAAGTACGACAAGAAAGTGGGTCGTCTATTCTGCAGCTCAGCTTCATCCGCCCACATACGAGAAAGAATTTCGCAACTTCAGCGACTGAATTTAGCATGAGATCGATGGGTAGGCCAGCCATCATTTCCTTCCTCAACCCTCCTGCTCTTACTTTGTTCTCCCCTCCACTTCTGTGGTAGAAAATCCGGCATCTCTGAAAGCCTGATAAATCCATACTCGTCAAACTAGGCCGTCCTCCAAAAATAGGCTTACCACCAGTACTTCTAGCTGGAGACGTGTTTCCCGCTCCAAAAGCAGTGTTCCCTGACCGTATTTGCCGTGTGCATGCCCTTATAAGGTATTTTTTCTATACAAGCGCTGCAGCGGGGGACACGAACGCGTGCGTCACTCGCGGCTGGTGACCCTGGCGCTGTGGAAAACTAAATGCGCGTCGATCGATTGTCGGGCCACAAGGCCAACGTCTATGACGTAAAAGAACAGTGATATGACGTCATTTGTCGTCATAAGAAGGAGTTCCCAAATCGGCACTGTTAAACATTTTCTCATTGGTTGATCGATTTGTTCCAGATAGTGGATGTGTGGAGTCTGCGGCAGAGGACGCCCAGCGTAACAAGAAATAACACCTCAACAGTGATCAATAACCAGCATTACGATTATCGTGGAGCGCGCATGAAACTGTTGTCATTTAGGATCAATTTACATCATAGTCTAAAATACGGGGTAATAATCACAGTCTAGGTCTCCGTAATTTACGGTGAAAAAAGTTTACATTACAAATTCTGGATGATTCCGTAGAGGCTAAACTCACACAGTACACAATGAAGATGTTCACAGACCTAATAGGTGAGTAGGCCTAAATATATATTTAAAAGGTTTACACATCAAACTACGCCAGTTGTAAAATCATACGAACGCAAGATACAAATACTACACACGTGCGCATGTATGCACCCATATAGGTGCATGGACACATACAAAGACGTGCGCGCGAACACACACACACACACACACACACACACACACACACACACACACACACACACACACACACATATATATATATAATATATATATATATATATATATATATATATACATATATATATATATACGTATATACATATACATATATATATATGTATATATATAGGCGCTCATACACACATACAGAGAGAAAGAGAGAGAGGAGGGAGGGAGAGAGAGAGAGACAGACAGACAGAAACTGACAGACAGAGAAAGAGAAGAGAGAGAGAGAGAGAGAGAGAGAGAGAGAGAGAGAGAGAGTTTGGTACAGATGGTCATGTATGATAACAATTTCTGTTTTCATGCTTTTAATACATTTCCTGCCAATCCCCCAAACTTTTCATTAGGTCATCATCATCATGTGCCCTGCCGCATGGTGTTGGCGATCAATGCCCTCCATATGTATCCATCCCTTGTTGCCGCAAGCACATCTTCCACCCTCTCTGTCCTCACTACCCTGCAAGTCCGTCGAAATTTTCTCCCTGGGTCTACCGGGCGCTCTCTTTCCTCCAGCTTTCCCGTTGTGACCATGTGCTCTAATTCCCCTTTCCTAAAAAAAAAATTAAAAAAAAAAAAAGCCTATAAATGTTGCCTGTCTTTTCCTAATCTTCCTTATGAATGATCTTCTTGTGTCTGCCTACACCAAGACTGTCTCGTTTGTTTTCTTTGCTGTCCATGGAACTCTCAACATTCCTCTTAGAAACCACAGCTCGGCTGCCTCAATTTTGTTCTGGCTTTGCGTATTGACTGACCTCGTCCCACAACCGTACAACATTACCGGTTCTATACAACATTCAAGAACTCTCTTCCTGATGTTAATTGATAGGCATTTGTTGGTCAGAATGCTTTTCATCTTCTTGAAGGCTGTTTTGGCTTGGCCGATTCTGCTAGCTATTTCTGATGTGGATCTGCCGTCTGGTGATATGACCGTTCCCAGATATTTAAACTTATCAACCTGTCTCAAAGTTGTATTATTTGCTGTTATTTTGCATGAGGGGATTTCATGTTTTTTTTTTTTTACTGATTATCATGACTTCCGTCTTCTTGCTATTTAGCTCTAGCCCTTTATTTTTGCTTTCTATTTCTATTATACTCACAAGGTGAATTATATTCATTAGGTGTTGACCCTAAAAACAACCGATCTTCATGAATTCTGAGCTATTAGTTTTGTAGCTGCATATTAGGGGAGACTGGGCTAATCGCAACATGGGGCAGATCGCAATCTCCTGAAAAGAAACAAACAAAACAAAAACAAACAAACAAACAAAACAAAACCAAAACAAAAAACCCACGGTATTATCTTTAAAATTCGTCCTCTGCTTTTCCATTTTCTGTTTTTGCAACACATCCAGTCAGCTTCTGTCAAATATATTTGAACACATTGGTTTACGCAGTTTTGGTGGTACTGCATCACGCCTGATTTGACGTCTACTGGCCTTTGTCAAGCGTAGACTTCTACACAAAAGACAACAAAGAAACAAGCCCACGTGATTTAGGACAAAAGAACGAATCACATAACTTCCCTGATATTTTGTTGAGTTGGAGAAAGGTATTCTTCTCCTGTTCAAGGAGCTATCTGATCTTTTGTGTTTGTCCTAAATCGTGTGCTTTTGTTAGTCTGTTGTGTTTCATGCACGCTTGAAAAAGAACACGTGCGCCCGTCTTGTTTTATTAATTTAATTCGCGTTATCATTCTATTCTTTTATAATTACGTTTCTAGTGTTGTCTTCTGCAGCCATTTCCTGGCCCTAATCAAACTGCCGCCACCTCCACTCCATCCCATGCAGACCTACAGCTGATGGGCCGTGCTGTCAATTACTTCAGGTACTGACGAGTCAGTGTTGACCCTATGAAGTTGGCTTCCCATTTGGACAGTTGGCCACGAATGTGGTCGTGGGTTTTCATTTTTTTTCTCTTCAAACTTTGCCTCTGTTGTTTCATTTGAGTGTAAAGAAGTATGAGGAAGAGGAAGAGAGAAAGAGTGTGACAGTTACCGTATGTAGGCCTGTGTGCATATTCAACCAAAACTGTAGGCTACGCTTGTGGTCGGTCGCTGTTGAGTACGTAGGGAGGTAAAGCGAGTTTGTAAAGAGATCAGACACAGAATCATTAGCCTATATGTTTTGGAGGTAAAGTGAGTTTGTAAAGTGATCAGACATATAATCATTAGCCTGTATGTTTGCTGCTGCCGCTGTTTCATATAAAATGTTGTTTGGACAACTGAATTAACTAATCAGGCAGAATCTTTGATTATGCGTAATAGTGTTTGACAATTTGTTGATTACTTGGTACATTGTTACTGTGTTAGTGTGTGCTGCTAAATATGTAAAACTTATGTAGAAAACGTATGGGCATGCTTGGGCATGTTGAAATAGAGGGATCTTCATGACAATTCACTCCTTTCCCTCTCCAATCACATACCACGTGGTGGTACAGTGTACCAATGATGTTAGGCATTGTCGAATCGGTGTCGTCTTTGTAAAGTATAGTTCACATTTTAACGTATGACAAAAACAGATATACATTTGTTGCTTTAAATACATAGATTCTGAACACTTATACATACACGCGCAGTGCATAGTATGTACGCGTACCTTCTCAATATCTTAGGACGAGGATAGGTGAGATGGAAGAGAGTAGAAATGATAACATCGGGCAAGCATAAAATATGTACTCTGGTAGGCACTTCATGAAAGAGGGGTAGGCATCATGATGGCCCCTGACAAGTCAAAGTCTATCAAAGGATACTGGGCTGTATCAGACCGCGTTTTACCAGTTAGACTAGTCGACAAGCCTTTTGATATCAACATTATCCAAGCATATGCACCAACATCCGTAAGCATTGAGGAAGAAATTGAAATCTTCCATCTAGAATTAGAGACAGCCAAGGCTCAATGTAAATCACGAGACATTATAATAATAATGGGAGATATTAATGTTAAAGTGGGACAGGAAAAAGTAGATGGAATATTTGGACCTCATGGCCTTGACACGCAAAATGAAAGGGGAGAAAAACTTGATGAGTGGCCATAAGTAAATGAATTCATGATAAGAAACATTTCGTTGGAGCACCTAACAGAATAAAATGGACATGAATAAATCCAGGAGACAGCACAAGAAATTAAACTGATGACGTCTTGATAAATAAGAGATTTGGAAATTCTTTACTGATAGCAAATTCATTACCAGGCGCAACAGTGATCACATTGATGTAATGGGAAGATTTAGGCTGAAACTAAAGACAAGAAAACAAACCAAACTAAAATTGGGACTCTAAAAGACATGAATCAACTCGTGCAAAATTTAGCATATATGTTCAAAACAAATTCAGTTGTCTGGAAGAGGTGGAGGGGCACTCAGAAATAATGGACAAATCTGAAAATAGTCGATAAATGAAGCTTGTGAAGAAATCACCGGAGTTGAAAGAAACGAGAAGAACTGGATGACAAAAGAAATTTTAGGCTTCATGGATGAACGAAGGACGGTAAAGGGAAAAGAGGAAGAATACAAGAAGATAGAAAAAGAAATCAGCAATAAATGCAATGAAGCTTGGCTACAAAGTGCAAATAAATAGACAACCAACACAAAACAGACCCTAAGTTTATGTACAGAAACATTGAAGAAATAGTCCACAGGAAAAAGACACGCACGTCATCCGGCTGCTTAAAATCAAAAGATGGTACGATTATTATGGAGAAAGACAAAATAGACCGGGAGAGTAATTGAAGACCTTTTAGACTATGACAGGAAGGAGGAACACATCATAAGAAAGAATGTTGAAGGACAACCAATAATGAAAGAAGAAGTTAGAACAGCACTGAAAATGCTGAAACGAGCAAAAGCTCCAGGACCAGACAACATTACGATAGAAATGTTTGAGACTAGATGAATTTGGTATTGAAAACGTAACAGTCATGCTCAGTAAAATTTATGACAGCGGAAAAATCCCTTGAGATATGTCAAAACCAATTTTAACTGAAATTCCAAAGAATGCAAGGGCTATAGAATTCGAACTCCATTGTACAATGAGCTTGATAAGTCATACGACAAAGATCCTATTAAGAATAATCATGATGAGGACAAGGAACAGAATTAAAAGAGAAATAGCAGAAGAACAGTGCATTTGTTGACGGGAAAGGAACTGTTAATGCCCTATACATCCTGAAAACTATCACAGAAAGATCATTTGTGTAGAATAAGGATGCATATTTATGTTTTGTTGATTATACCACGGCTTTTGACCGGGTAAGACACAAATAATTGGTTAACCAACGGGAATAACTCAACATTGATGGAAAATATCTACGAATAATAGGGAATAATAAATATGTATTGGAAACAAACAGCAGCAATGAGAATAGAAAATGATATAAACTGTTTTCAAAGCATCGAAAGAGGGGTTAGGCAGGGATGCGTTCTGTGACCAGATTTGTTTTCTCCCTACAGCAAAACCTATCATAAGAAACCTAGAAGAATGTCCAGGGATACAGACTGGAGGAAAAATGATAAACAATCTTTGTTATGCAGAATACACAGTTCAAATGGCAGAAAATGAAAAAGATCTACAAAATCTTGTGAATATAACAGAAATAGAAAGCAGAAATAAAGGGCTAGAGCTAAATAGTAAGAAGATTGCAGTCATGGTGATAATAAAAAAAAATCAAGAAATCCCTTCAACAGCAAGTGAGACGACATTGAGACAAAACGATAAGTTTAAATATCTAGAAACAGTCATCTCACCAGACGGCAGAGGCACATTAGAAAATATCCAGCAGAATTGGCCGAGCTAATACAGCGTTCAAGAAAATGAAAAGCGTTCTTACCAACAAATACCTATCAGTTGATATCAGAAAGAGAGCTCTTCAGTGTTATGTAATGTAGAACCAATACTGTTGTACTGATGAGAAGCCTGGACAATCAACAAGCAAAGATTAAGATAGCTGAAATACTGTTTCTAAGAAGAATGTTAAGAGTTCAAATAAAGGAAACAGAGTTCCATGGACAGCAAAGAAAACAAAGGAGACAGTCTTGAAAGAAGCAAACACAAAAAAAAACATTAATGGAGAAGATTAGGAAAAGACAAGCAACATTCATGGGACATTTCATGAGGCAAGAGAAATTTGAGCACCTAGTCACAACAGGAAAACTAGAGGGAAAATGCGCCAGGTAAACCCAAGGAGTGAATATTAGACAAGTTTGCAGTGTGAATTACGGCAGCAAGGACTGATGTATTTGCAGCGACAAAACAACAGATTCGTATAGAGGGTCATGATGATAATGATGATGGTGATGATGATGACGATGATGATGATGATGATGATGATGGTATGTGTGTGTGTGTGTGTGTGTGTGTGTGTGTGTGTGTGTGTGTGTGTGTGTGTGTGTGTGTGTGTGTGTGTGTGTGTGTGTGTGTGTGTGTAAAGATAAGTCAGAGATTGTCCTCTTTCTACTGGTAACCATGTGACCCAGAACTATCTGCTGGATGTAGGAAATGAATCCAACAACAACAAATTCTGATCTTGAAAGGGATGGGCTCCGCCGAATCTAACTTGCCCGAGACACGTCATGTGAAGGATAGCTATACATAGACTGTAGCAGATCGTTCGAAGCCCAGTTCACCATAGATCTCACCTTCTGACTTCCATCAGAGTGGGTACGAAAAGTGTGTTACTGGAGAAAAACCACAAAGCATCCACGGAGGGAATATCATCACTTTGGAACTTGGAACATAAGAACATTCAGGCAGGATGGAAAGCTGAAAGGACTTACCCATGATAATGGACAGATACTCATGACATATCCTCATCGTTTGCGAAGTCAGATGGGAGAACAATGGATAAGTACAGACAGAAGAAGGGCATTTCCTGTACTATAGTAGAGAAGAGGACAGACATGCACGTGAAATGGGGTTTTTAGTCAACAAAAACATCAGGAACACCGTATTGGGGTGCTGCCCTGTTTCAAGCAGGATCATGACTATCTTGCGAGTGAAATCATTCAGCACCATGGTAGTGCAAGTGTATGCTTCTACACCAGATTACGATGATGATCAGATTGCAGAATTTCATACCCAGTCTTACAGGGTCATACACAAAGTTGACAAGAAAAACATCCTATCTATGAGAATGACTGGAACGCCAAAGCTGGCACAGAGGTCCAAGAAAAATCGAAAAATTTCTGCGGCCCCTTATGTAAAGAGACAATCAATGATAGGGGACTGCATCTGCTAGTGATAATGACTTGGTTCTTGATAACACTGTTGGTGAATATAAAGCATTCCGACGACGGACATGGTGCTCCCCAAAACGTCAATATCACAAAACCAAATTGGCTATATTCTTGCTAAGAACCCGAAGAGGTCTAGCATTAATAGTGCTAATTCAGAAGCTGACCTTGGCAGTGTCATGAGCTTGTAGTGATTAACTTTAAAGTAAGGTTGAAGATCAACATGAGAATGAAAAACATCCGTCCCAAATTCAATCACAACTAATTGAAAGGTCCTGATATCGCTGAGCAAATTCAAGCGACCATCGGGGGAAATTCGCCCCTCTGCCACTGCTTGAAGATCTTAAAGCTTTCACAAACAATTTCAACCAAGCGATAACTAAAACAGTAACAGATGGAAATCCAAGCCATGGATTACAAGTAATATCTTGGTGATGTGTGACACTAGAAGGAGCTTAAAGCAGCAAAAGAAAACGGAAAACGGAAAAGCGGAATACAGCGCTATAATTAAGAGGATTCGTCAAAACATGAAAAACACAAAATAAAGCTGGATCGAACAAGAAATGCGAAGACATTGACAAAAACCTTGACAGCAACGACACAGAGAAAGGTTTTAAGATTGTAAAAGATTCAACGAAATAAAGATGAAGTAGAGTCAGCATCATTGGCGGCAACTGTCTTACTCAGCAAAGAGGTATCATATGAAGATGGACTGACTACTGCTCTGAAATGTACAACAAACAGAGCAAAGGAGACGCAAGTGTGCTAACAGAACAAGATTCATCAAACGAAGATGCTTCCCAATACACCGAGAAAAAGTTGTAGCAGCAGTGAAGTCGCTGAAATGTTGTTAAGGCTGCAGGCATTTACAAAATCCCTGCATAACTCTTGAAACATGGGGGAAAGTCAGTGAGTGATTTCCTTAATTTAATTACCGTCTGTAACAAAATCTGACACAAAGGCGAGTGGCGTTGTTCAATGCCTTTGTACATGAAGTACCAGTTTTATATACGACATTTAGCAATGATTCTGGCCTCCAGTTTTAAATGCATTCCCTTGGATTATCACCTTTCGGTATGCAAACAATCACACCCTCTTTCTGAGTTACAGAAAATATACCTTTTTTTAAAAACCTTCATTAAGCGATCTGATAACGAAAGAATCTTTATATTTCCAAAATACTTTTAAAAAATCTGCAGTAAATCCATCAGAGCCTGGGCTTTTGTTATTTTTCATTTCTTTTAGCATTTATCTTTCTTCATCTAGAGTAATCTATTCTTCTATTACATTTGCTTCATCATCTGATAGTGTTAAAATATCATTTACTGGGTCTTTTATTTCAGATTCACCTAATATTTTCTTGCTCTAGAAACATTTTCCGACTTCTTGAATTATTTTGTTCGCCCAACTTTTTCTATTCTATTTGAAACAAGTTTTGTCATAGATTTACTGATAAAATGTCTCTTTTCGAGGTTACAAAAGTATGTAGATATTTTTTCACCTTCTGTTATCCATCTAGCTCGAGATCGTAGAGGAATGCCATCCATTTTCTTTTTTCTAATTTCAATTAAATTAGCTTTGCATTCTTCCAAGCGTTTATTCTGTTGGTCAGATCTACATGTTATTTCCTCTAGATGCTGTATTTCTGTCTCTAGCTGATTCTCATTTTCTGTGGTCTTATGTTTTTTTCATTGACGCATGTGCAATTGTTTTTGATCGTATTTTCATCAAAGGAGTAACTGGTCTGATATTGTAAATTGGACATCTGTTCCAGGAATGTTTTCAATTCCTTTAGGATTGTACACCGATATAGCATATTCCTCGTTTACATGTTTAATTTCAGTATTAATTTCTTCTATGAATTCAATATCTTTTAATAAGGAAATGTTGAATTTCCAAAAAATCTTTTGTTTTATTTCTTTCGCAAATGACAACTTCAAAGTAACGAAAGTATTTGTTTATGGCTTTGTTATTGTATTTCTAAGACAGTAACAGTTTTGTATTCATCAGACATTAATAAATTAAGTTTGAGCTTTATGGCTGCAGAATATGTGCGTTGTAATAGGAGTCTGCGATTTCTATACATCAGAAGAAGTGTTTTTAAATGGTAGTTACATGTGATGAATGTGATATGTTTTTAGGTACGTTATAAATTCATGATGTTGAGAGTTCCATGGACAGCAAAGAAAACAAACGAGACCGTCTTGATGGAGGCAGACACAAGTAGATCATTCACAAGGAAGATTAGGAAAAGGCAGGCAACATTCATAGGCCATTTTATGAGGAAAGGGGAATTGGAACACCTGGTCACAACGGGAAAGCTGGAGGGAAGGAGAGCACCGGGTAGACCCAGGGAGAAAATACTAGACGGACTTGCAGAGTGGCTGAAGACGAGGAGGATGGAAGAGATGCTTGAGGCAACGAGAGTTAGAGACAGATGGAAGTCCATAATCGCCAACGCCATGCGGCAAGGCACCTGATGATGATGATGATATAGATTCACGATCAATAACAGATGTATTCGTAAAAGAATGCCTTTATGAAATATGAACAACTGATGTTTTGCTCTCTTTTAAGTTTTGAAAAAGAACGTCTTCTAAAACCTCAACAGAAATCATCATGAATAAGTGTATATAATTTATTTCATTAAATTGCTGGGCTTAGCTGAGTTTCAGAAAAGGAGAAACATGTTTAACCATTTAAGGAATAAAAAATTCTGTTTATTTGTTGCAAGACACCCATTCTGATCCTTAAATGGAAGACTATCCATATGAGCTGAACGGAAATGTCAGGATTATTTTGCTTGGCATAATTCAAGCTCGAGAAGTGTATCAGCTCTCTTCAATAGTAATTTTGATTTTCGGGTTAAAGTACGTAATGATCTTGAAGTCAATTGCATTTTTGTATTATTAAGAACGATGGGTAAAATGTTTTTACTATTAACTTGTATGGACTTAATCGTGATAATCCCGATTTTTATGCTGCATTGAGAGAAATGGTAATTCAAGGTGGTTGTGAAAATTTGATTATCAGCAGGGACTGGAAGTTGGTGAACGATTTTACTTTGGACTAAGATAATCATAAACAGAGTAATAATTCTTTTTGCTTTGGACTATGACAGCCATAAACAGAACAATAACGTTAAGGCACAAGCATAGGTTCATGCGAGTATGGAACATTCAAATTTAATGAAGGTACACATGGCGGAGAAATAATTCTTTACGGGAAAGTAGGCTAGATTTCTCGATATCAGAAAAACTCTCGTCATATAAGTGAGGTAGATATAAAACAGGTCACTCCATGATTGCATCACATGTAAATTCGGAAAAGGGTTACGTAAAATTCGGTCTCCAGGCAGACACCGCTATCTGACAGGTACATATGTGACAGGCTTTGTTTAAGGCTATCTCTTATTCTCGCTTCTCATTTAGGGAGAGCAGTGATGCCCCAGAAAAGGGTTGCTCTGTCGATATAGGAGGATGCGAACACCACATCTGCCTCGGTCTAAGTGGATAACCATCCCCCCACAACCACCTACGTTGTTGCTCAAATATTCTAGTTGACACCAGAATACAAGATAGTAAGCGAAGAGTACAATCCTGTCACGCGATCTGAGTCCTAGATGGAACTCCATAGCTTCATGACTATCGTCCTAATCGACATCATCATCATCGCTTTGTAGAAACAGTGCCAGCTTCTGTGGCCCATAAGTTGGTGTACAAAATGGGACAAAAAGTGAGCACAAATGGAATCTCCCTAAATGCGATGATCATACAAAAAAGTATTTATGTGGCCTTAGGTAACGTAATTGCATCGGTAAACATATCATCATCATCATCATCAGGTGCCCTGCTGCATGGCGTTGGCGATCATGGACTTCCATCTGTCTCTATCTCTCGTTGCCCCTAGCAATACTTATTCCTTGTACTGGTACTAAAATTCAGGACACAGACGAAATTGTCTGTGCTGCTGAAAATGTTCATAAGAACTTGTACGGAAAGAGAACACAAGAAGATATTGAGATAGAGGAATTAACTGCTGATATCCAGCTTCAACAGACCAGGAGGAAATTCCCTTGAAGAAAACATTCCTTTGGATAAAGCTATCTATGCCCCGGAAAATATGAAAAACAACAAAAGTCCTGGAATGGATGGCTTCACATCTAATTTCTGTAAATTCCTTTGGTCACAGTTGGATGCGTTAATTGTGAAGTCATTGAATGGTGGATTTCAGACAGGTAAGATCTCGTCAACATAAAAAGAAGATATGATTATGTATACCAAAAAGGCAATAAAAGAAAGCCCTTATTGAAAACTGGAGACTGATAACATTTTTAAATGTATACAAAATAGGATCAGCCAGCATAGTTAATCGATTTAAAACTGTTCTTCACTCGTTAATAGATAAGTATCAAATACGTCTATTTAAGGCAGACGCATTTGTGATAATATTTGTCCTATATGTGATTCGATTAGCTATCTCAACAGTCAGCAAGCAAAGCCAGAGCAAGATTGAGGCAGCCGAGATGTGGTTTCTAAGAAAACTGTTGAGAGTTCCATGGACAGCAAAGAAAACAAACGAGACAGTCTTGATGGAGGCAGACACAAGTAGATCACTCATAAGGAAGATTAGGAAAAGACAGGCAACATTTATAGGCCATTTTATGAGGAAGGGGGATTTGGACCACCTGGTCACAACGGGAAAGCTGGAGGGAAGGAGAGCACCGGGTAGACCCAGGGAGAAAATGCTGGACGGACTTGCAGAGTGGCTGGGGACGAGGAGGGTGGGGGAGATGCTGGGGGCAACGAGAGATAGAGACAGATGGAAGTCCATGATCGCCAACGCCATGCGGCAGGGCACCTGATGATGATGATGATGATCTCAACAGCAAAAAGTTGCCTGGATTATTCACTACGTTTTGAGAAAGCATTTGATTCAACAGATTGGAAGTTCATCCTTCAAGTGCTAAATGCAGATGTTTGCCAATGGATTTCTATGATTTACAAAGGCATAGAATCAACTGTAGCAGTAAAATGTCTCAATGGTTGTCTAATCACAGAGGATGTAGACAAGGCACTGTCACGGTATATCTTTATTATATACATAGAAATTCTGTCATTAATGATTAGGCAAAACAAACATATTAATGGTATTTTCATACAACAAATTGAACATAATGTTCAAAATATACGATGTTTTCATCCTACTCGGCGACACAACATTATCTGAGGAAGTAATAGGGACACTTGATTCTTCTGGCAAAAAATCCGGACTTGCCCTAAACACAGAAATTTTTTTTTTATTTGGCTTGGCAGTAGACATAACTCACCAGTAAAATACACGGTTCATTTACACATGGAACTCACCCAAGTTAAAAAAATTAGGAATACGGCTCACAAATGATTTAACTTAAAAATCTGTAAGATAATAAAATTTCACGAAAAGTTTGAAGAAATCCAGGCGATAACATGAAACTCTGGGGAGAACTGGACATTAGAAGGCCCTCAGAGGAGAAGCCCCCCCCCCCCCTACAGCAAGTGTCTCAGCCCTAAACTCATGACATTTTGAGGGGCTGGGCTGCATCCAGGTTATGACTATTTGATGCCCTTCTACTGTCGGCACTCTTCCTCCATCTGAGTACAGACCTGCACCTCCAAGGTGACTGGGTGCCTCAAGACCAAATTACCCATATGACGGATGTCTTAACCACTTAAGTTATCGAAAACCTGCGGTGCGTAGAGAAAATTTAGGTCTTAGAAGTTCATATTTGTTCCTTTTCGACCACATCCAACTGAAACTGTTTTCAGGTATTTCTGCCATTGCATTTTATAGCTCTTGTCCTCTCCTTCCCAGAAATGGAGAACTGTTCCATGAGGTCGTAGTCAGATGTGCCTAATAACCCACTTGCTTCTAGTCGAGAATTTGGCTTGAAAGCCAGAAATCCACAAGTTGCCAGTTAGACTGACATACTTTTCAGTCTTAAGATGTGGGCTTCCTCCATCCGACGTTCATACAGCACAGTGACATTGCCCGGAATTACTTTCTTTTAATGAGTAGGGAAAGAATACTGTATCCAGTCTCGTGTCACTTTTGCTGATGGTTTCCTGGTGTTTTTCCCGTTCTTGAAGATCTGTGCACGCCCAGTCATCCATTCCATCCGTTAGACCCCACTTCCATGCTCCAGATGTCACAGATTTTTCAGGCCACAATTATTTGCTGCCTTCTGTCGTGCGGGAAGTTAGCGGAGCTTCTGGGTGTGTTTTTTCTCCTAGCAGTTCTTTAAGCATTTAACTTTGCCTCCATATGTACCTTTCTTAGGTTAGCACTACTTTGCATGAGCTCAGTACATGTTCCACTGTTTGTTTGCCCTGGCAGAGCAGGCACGCAGGGTTATCTAATTTTCCACATTTCTCCCGGGCAGCAGGTCATATACAGAGCTGAGGATGAAACTGATTTTGAGAAGGGCCATATGCCACAGGTCATTCCAGCAGATTTTTTTGAAGTGCACATTCCAACGTTGTTTATTGCCCCTGTTGGCCTTGCTGAACTGCCGTCTGGACATTTTCGGCATCCACTTCATTCTTTATTTCTTGTATTACCATTTCTCTCTTTGTTTTTCCTTTGACTTTTAATCACCATTCCAAATTTGTTGACCTAAGTCCCTGCCTTGTGATTTCTGTGTGTCCTATCATTTCTCTTACCTTCAGGTTTTCATTCGCCGCTTTGACTTTCTCCCAAACTTTCCATTTTCTGTCAGTTTTCAACTTGGGCTGGATCGATCTCACAGCCTTATCTCTCGAATCTTTACGCATACATCTTCCTAGGGTTAGCACTGCTTTGCATGAGCTCAGTACATGTTGCACTGTTTACCCTGGCAGAGCGGGCATGCAGGGTCATCTTATTTTCTCCTGTTCTACGGGACAGAGGAAGCCGTGTATAGATCTGAGAATGAAACTGATTCTGAGAGAGGCCACATGCCACGGGACATTCCAGCCCAGCCTTTCCTTCCGTGTACTCCACGAGGATGAATTTCAGGGATAGCTCCAGATCTGCCAGGCGACAATAGAGCGCAACGTCAATGAGACCAGGTTGGACATCAAGCCATTTCTTTGTGTATTTGTTGATTTTGATCTACATCGATTCCACTATGCTAGTGCCAAAATGATATCAGTAGAGGCCAGAACAGCTTTGGAATGAGTATGAATTGCAGGAACCAGGCTTTTTATTTGCCAAAGAGGCTATACTGGTCTATTACACTCAGGCTTTCTTCTGCTGTTTGTTTGGTTTCGTTACCCCTCTCCCCCACAATTTTTTTTCTATCTTTGAAATCATCGTACCACCTTCCAAGGCTCTCGACTGGTTCTTTTGTCGTTCTTGGAACGGCTTGAT
This sequence comes from Monoplex corrugatus, assembly GCA_030674185.1. Taxonomy (NCBI): domain Eukaryota; kingdom Metazoa; phylum Mollusca; class Gastropoda; order Littorinimorpha; family Ranellidae; genus Monoplex; species Monoplex corrugatus. The sequence goes on along the minus strand of CM060305.1, from coordinate 101,773,314 downwards.
TGGTTACAGGAGATATTACTGTTTAAGCTACTATCCCGTTTTAAACGCATCTCGGATGAGGCGTTTATCTCGTTTAATTGCTTCAGCATTTGTGTTTTTATCATCCTTTCAAAGAATTTCTTACAATATCAGTTCATTATGCTACAATGGTATCAATGGTACCGCACCTATTTATCTTCCTGACCAACTCCAAATGTACACCCCTGCCCGATCTCTCCGTTCTGCTTCTGATACTAATTGTCTACATATTCCTTGATACAAATGCACCAGTCGGTCGCCATTCTTTTTCTGTGTCTAGTCCACACAACTGGAACGATCTTCCCCCGTCTTTTCGACAGATACAAACTCTTTCTTCCAGAATAGCTTGAAGACATACCTCTTTGCCCAACAGTGATTTCCCTTCTACATGCTCACTATTTTGCCCCATTGCCCTCCTGTCCTCATCCTCGAGTTTGAATGTGCTTTGTGCCCTGAGTTTTTTGTTTTTGTTGGGTAATTGCTTTGACGAATGGTAAGAGCGCGCGCTTTGGTTTGATTCTTGTATCAAGATTTGGCATCTTATAAATGTCGTTATTACTATTGTTATTATTGTTATTATTATTATTATTATTATTATTATATTATTATTATTATTAATGCAAAATTGACAATTGCGTCCCAAATATACCTACTTTCCAAAGGCTACTAAATATGAAATTCAAATTGAGCAGTATAATGCCTAAATAAACTTTCATTTGTCCATCTTTAATGCTCAGTGGAACAACTATATGCCAATGTTTTTTTGACAGAAAACAAGTTTATTTTCAAGACATGTACCTAAATCTTAATGTATATATTGAAACCGTCACTGTTTAAAACATTGCTATGCATTACATGTTTTGTATATCATGTGTTGTTCACAGAGCCACATACGTTTTCTCAAATTTTGAATCGATATAATTTTCTGTTGCCCCACTGCTTGTTGATGTCTGACTTAACAAAAAGAAATGATAAAAAGATTAAAACAATTTCTTTAATTAATGTTGAATCATTATATGGTGGTTGGATTTACTCGTATAATCATGCTTACTTTAAATGTTATTGTCAGGTCGGATAGATGTATCCGCTACTGGTAACCTGGAACCCAGTACTACCTGTCACAGGGTCGAATTGCTGGCGACTAAACCAGCAACCCCACCAATCCTCTCAGGAGGATGGTGAGGAGGGTGGCTAGAAACCCTGGTGGAAATAAATTAGATCCATCAAAGGGCGCCAGCTCTGGAGAGCTACCCGCGGCCATCTAGCTAAGGGAGTAAACCCTGACAGTAAATCCGGTGTGGGGCCCCTAAGGCGGTTGGATGGCAAACTTTGTCACTTTCCGGCAGCTCCTGCGGCCGCGTTGGCACCAAAACGTAACAGCCCTGCTGTTCCTTTGGATCTGTCAGCGAGGTGGAGAGGGGGAGACAAGTTGCATGGGCAACAGCCTGTCTTCCATATTACACTGCCCAGGCTTACATCCGTCCATTCATCCACAAACACTCTGCACCTACGACCTGGAGAGGACACTCCAGCCTCGCTACTAACACTAGTGTCGGCACAACACGGGAAGCAACAGATACCGGTGATAAGTCATTGCTCAACTGGCGTAGAGCTGACGTCAGGGGTTGCTTTTGACGGTGGGAGAGACCTTCGTGTCTTACTGGACAGCTACCGCCCACCTAAGCTGGGCAGCCCCCAGCCAGTTAGGTGCTGTCCCGCCACGACCTGCCTTCTTCATTGGGTGCATGAAGATTAGGAGAAAATCTGACAAGCAGGTCGTTAATTACCGCACCAAACAAAAAGAAAAATTCAAATTCAAGAAACGGATCAGGAAAAGGATCAGCAGTGAAACTGGGCTGTTGGAATGTCCGAACAATGATGCCTGGGCTCTCCCAAGATCTGCAAGACATCAGCGACGCCAGAAAAACCGCCGTCATAAACAGCGAACTAAAGAGGCTCAATGTGGACATTGCCACTCTGCAGGAAACACGGCTGGCTGACTCAGGAACACTAAAGGAAAGGGACTACACCTTCTTCTGGCAAGGAAAGAGTTCTGATGCCCCAAGAGAGCACGGAGTAGGCTTTGCAGTAAGGAACAGCCTGCTGAACATGATTGAACCAGGCAGCGGCGGTTTAGAACGACTCTTGACTCTCCGCCTCAACACCACCGAAGGCTATGTCACTCTCATCAGCGTTTATGCCCCAACTCTGTCCGCCTCTCCAGACACCAAGGATGAGTTCTACGAAAATCTTGCATCAACCATAAGGAACATCCCCAGGACAGAACAACTTGTTCTCCTGGGCGACTTCAATGCCAGAGTGGGTGCAGACAATGACTCGTGGCCCTTCTACCTCGGTTCCTTTGGAGTGGGGAAAATGAATGAGAATGGACAGCGACTGCTTGAGTTTTGCGCCTGCCATGAACTGTGCATCGCCAACTCCTTCTTCAAGACGAAGCCTCAGCACAAAGTGTCCTGGAGGCATCCCCGCTCAAAACATTGGCACCAACTGGATTTGATCCTAGTAAGACGTGCCGCTATCAAAAACGTTCTCCACACTCGCTCTTATCACAGCGCAGACTGCGACACAGACCACTCTCTGGTATGTTGCAAGATCAGGCTACAACCAAAGAAGTTCCACTGCTCAAAGAAACAAGGGAACCCTCGCATTGACGTCAGCAAGATGCCTCAGCCAGATCTTGTAGAACAGTTCGCAGAGGCCTTTCAGAGAGAATACGATGCATTGCAGCCCAGAGACTCTGCCACTGAGAGATGGGAAACGCTACGAGACACCATGCACCGCATTGCTATGGCCACCTTTGGGAAGAAAACTGTGAAGTCCCATGACCGGTTTGAGGCCAAATCATCAGAGATGACTCCCACTGTTGAGGCCAAGCGTGCCGCACTCACCAAGTATAAGCGGTCACCCAGTGAGAAGAACCTGCAAATCCTCAGGGCTGCCAGAAGTAAGGTTCAGCTTAACGCCAGGCGCTGCGCAAACGAGTACTGGACAGAGCTCAGCGAAGAGATACAGAGTGCTGCTGAAAGAGGCAACATCCGAGGAATGTATGATGGCATCGAGAAGGCACTGGGACCAACACAGAGCAAGATCGCCCCCCTCAAATCCTCTACTGGGGAAGTAATCAGCAATCCTAGCCAACAGATGGAAAGATGGGCGGAACACTACTCCGACCTCTACTCCACACAGAACATGGTGTCCCCCTCAGCCCTCGATGCCATCAAGTGCATGCCGGTAATGGAAGAACTTGACGCAGAGCCAACTGCGGACGAACTCAGCAAGGCCATTGATAGCCTGGCATCAGGGAAGGCACCTGGCAACGACGGAATTCCCCCAGACCTCATCAAGCACTGCAAGACTTCTCTTCTGCACCCTTTGCACGCAGTTCTCTGTCAGTGTTGGAATGAGGGAGCTGTACCACAGGACATGAGGGACGTCAAGATCGTCACCCTGTACAAAAACAAGGGCGAAAGGAGCGACTGCAACAACTACAGAGGTATCTCGCTCCTCAGCATTGTTGGCAAAGTCTATGCTCGGGTCCTCCTAATCCGCCTGCAGAAACTGGCTGAACGCGTCTACCCGGAATCACAGTGTGGTTTTCGAGCAGAGAGATCCACGGTAGACATGGTCTTCTCCCTTCGCCAAATCCAGGAGAAGTGCAGAGAGCAGCGGATGCCCCTGTATGTGGCATTCATTGACCTCACCAAGGCCTTTGACCTAGTCAGCAGAGATGGCCTTTTCAGGGCTCTCCGAAAAATCGGCTGCCCCCCAATCTGCACAGCTTAATTGAGTCCTTCCACTCAAACATGAAAGGGATGGTGCAGTTCAACGGAAACCTCTCCAAGCCCTTCGACGTACGCAGCGGTGTGAAACAAGGCTGCGTCCTGTCCCCAACCCTCTTTGGAATCTTCTTCGCTCTCCTCCTGAGGCATGCGTTCAGCACAGCGCAAGAAGGGATCCACCTGCGGACCAGATCAGATGGCAGGCTCTTAAACCTCGCCCGCCTCAGAGCAAGGACAAAGGTCCGTGAAGCCTCATCAGAGACATGCTATTTGCCGACGATGCCGCAGTTGTGACCCATACTCAGCGGGACTTGCAGTCACTAATGGACCGCTTCTCCCAGGCTTGCAAAGATTTTGATTTGACCATCAGTCTTAAGAAGACAAACGTCCTGGGCCAAGACACGCCATCTCCACCAACCATCACCATTGATGACTACGAGCTTGAAGCCATCCATCAATTCACATATCTTGGGTCCACCATCACCGATAACCTCTCCCTTGACACAGAGGTCGACAAGAGGATCGGGAAGGCAGCCACAACACTAGCCCGCCTCACACAAAGGGTGTGGACAAATCCCAAGCTGACCACAAAGACAAAGATGGCTGTATACAACGCCTATGTCCTCAGCACCTTGCTGTATGGCAGCGAGGCGTGGACCACGCATGCTGATCAGGAGAAAAGGCTCAATACCTTCCACATGAGAAGCCTATGGCGCATACTTGGCATTTCCTGGCAAGACAAGGTGACCAACACCGAAGTCCTAACCTGCGCTGGCCTCCCAACCATGCATACCATGCTGAGACAGCGTCGGCTGCGCTGGTTGGGCCACGTTCGCCGCATGGAAGATGGTCGCATCCCAAAAGACATCCTTTATGGTGAGTTTGCCACAGGGCAGAGAAACATTGGCCGCCCACAGCTGAGATACAAAGACGTTTGCAAGCGTGACATGAAGGCGCTTGAGATCAACACTGAGTCCTGGGAGGACCTCGCAGACGACCGCAACAGCTGGAGAACTACTCTCAAGAAACAGCTGCGGTTTGGTGAGGACAAACTGTCAGCTGCTGCAGCAGAAAAGCGAGTTCGCAGAAAAGGGATGACAGCCAACAGACCAGCATCAGCATACACATGCGACCGCTGCGACAGAGACTGCCTCTCTCGCATTGATCTGTACAGTCACAGGCGACGCTGCTTGGACCAAGCAGACAGCCCATCTAGACATTAGAACGGATGTACTTTGTCCATGGTCAGTCATGACCGAAGGAGGCCTACTACTACTTTAAATGTATTAAGCCATTCTAGCCATCAGGAACCGCCAAAAATAAGAGAAAGTACGCGCCATAAAACAACATTACTGTCGAAGCCTTGTGGATCGTCCAGAAAAGAAGAGATATCCTCCATTATTTAAAAAAACAATGACATATGATATCTACTTACCGCAAGATACTCATTTTAATCATACTCATTTTATGGTTACATGGAAAACTGTATCAGAACTGAATGGGGAATAAGTGTTATTTTTCTTCATACACTCAAATTCTAGAGAAGTTGCAATTCTCTTTTACAAGATTTTTAAAAAGTATACAAAGTGAAGAAAGTTTATGAAAATTTTGATGGAAATTAAATATTTGTATCAGTAGAAATCATGGATGAAGACTCTGATGATTAGTGTGCACAGTTTGAACTGAAAGAACGTGTAACTGAAGTCGGATTTGAATAGCTAATATAGATGGGGACTGAAACTTGGCAAATGGTTTTACGCTAGATTATGATGATTACAAATATCACAATAATGTTAAAGCACAAGAACAGATCCAAGCGATGATGGAACATTTAGATTTATTTTATATTTGGAGACAAATTCATTCTGAATTGAGATTATATGCATGGCATAGAAATAAACTAGTTCAACCAAGCAGGCTCGATTATTATCTAATGTCGAAACACTTTCTTCACATGTGACTGATATACATTCTGAGCATAATTGTAAGAACTGATCATTCCATGCTAACAATATAGATTAGATTTGGAAAGAAACGAAACATATTTCGTTTTGGTCGTTCAAGAATAAAAGGCTATGTCAATCTTGAACATAAGACCAATATATTGTATGTATTTCTCTCCTCTCTCATAATTGTGTGTGGGGTAGTTGCAGAGTATAAAGGTAGGCTTGGGCGCTCCTTTTTTTAGGAGTGTTCTGAGCTTACTGTTTTTGTACTTTGTATCTGCTTCTATGCTAGCTGAATGGGTAGCGCAAACTGTGTTAGATTTGAGAAGTACAACATGAGAGATAATTCTCAAGAGTTATGTCCTTTGATTAATATTGAAACATGTTTTATCTGGAACTTAACAAATCACTCTTGAGAGATAAAATATTTATACACGAAATTGATAATGTAATAAATATTGTAATTGATGAATAGACAACATTTCCATATTATACGGGACATCTACAGGGCATACAATTCATTATTTCAGACAAGCTTTTTTATATGTCCATTTGATGAAAATAATGTTCAGAAACAGTTTCGTATGGAATAATGTTAAACAGTAAAAATGACGAAAAAATAGAAAAAGGTTTATAATGCTATTCAGGATCTAGAAGCAAAACAAGATCTGACCAATAAAGAAAGAAGAATGACAGCAGGAAAACGAAAAGCTAGAGTATTTGAACAGTGATAGAAAAACCAGTCATGAGCTTTAGAAGGTGGAAGGATGAATCCTTGAACGATAACAAAAGGAGAAACGAAACCAAGTAAAAGGCAAAGGAAAACCTGCAAGTAATAGACTATTGTGGCCTCCTTGGCAAATACAATGCCTGGTGCCTGCAATTCATGCTGTTTCCAAAGCTCCTCTGGTACGTACTGATATACAATATCAACACTTGTATAACAGAATCGATGTAGGCCAAAATCATACCCATAGAAATGGCTTGGAGTGTCACAAGTTTCACTGACGTTGCATTCCACTGTTGCCAGGTATATCTTAAGCTTCCCCTAAAACCCATTCCAGGTAAATCTGAAGCTACCCCTAAAATCCATTCGATGAGTACAAGGTTGGGAACGGTCAGTCTTCTAAGTATGTTGGGGAATCAGGAAACTATGTTGTGAGATCAATCCAGCCAAGTTAAAGACTAACAGAAAATGAAAATTCAGGAGACAGTGGAAGCAGCCAAGGACAGCCAGAGAAAAATAATAGGACATACACAAACCAATGAGAATAATTGTCAAAGGCAAAAGGGAAAACCAAGAGAGATAAGGCGATACAAGAGAACACAAGCGACTAATAAAGAGGAGGATGCGAAAAAAATCCAGAGAGCAGTTCAGCAAAGCCAATAGGGGCAATGGGAAAGTGCTCTCCAAAGAAGTATGAGTTGGAATAACATGTGTCATGTGGTCCCTCTTAGGAACACTTTCATCCTCAGAAATATGTGTGATCTCCTGCACTCGAATGCAAATCTGTGAAATGGGAGAAATAATATGACCCTATGTGCCTACCCTTCTAGGCAAACAAACAGTGGAATGTGCCCTGAGCTCATGCAAAGTAGCGTTAACCAAAGGAGGATACACATGGAGGTACAATCAAATACTTAAAGATTTCACACAAACGATCAGCGCCGTCAGGGGTAAAGCCATGCCACAGGAAGCTTTTGCAACGTTGCACATGGCAGGGGCTGCATACTATGGCCTCAAAAATCTGATAACCTGAGCATGGGAGTGGGGTCTCCTGGATGGAGTGGATGAATGGGAATGTGCACAGATCTTCTAGAATGGGGGAAATAAGAACCCCCACAAATCGTCAACAAAATTGGCATGAGACTGAATAGAGTATCAAAAGAATCGCACGAGACTGAATAGAATATCAAAACAACCTCTGACTGGTTGGTTCTTTTGATTCAAGATCGGATCTCTAGAGTTCAGTTGCAGCCCACAATATTAAAAACGAACAAACAAACAAACAAACGAACGGACAAACAAACAAACAATCAAACAAACAAACAAACGTAACAAACAAAACCAAATAAATAAAGTTTAAAAAAAAACCCTGACCTTTTCGTTGCCTATGTTAATATTTCCATCATTCTGGTGGTGTCCACTTAAGGTTTCATACGACCTCCACCCCATTTTGACACCTTGCCCGCACATAGGATTTTGCGCAAGCTTAGGGTGTCTATCAGATAAATCCTGACACAACAAATGACCTTGATTGAACTCACTGTGTTATATGAAAGCAGAATGGAGGAAGCCCATATTTACAAGGCTGAAAAGTATGCCAGTCTAGCCAGCTGCTTTAAGGGAATCTGATTTCCAAGCCAAAATCGTCGCCTTAGAGGTCAGAACAAGGTAGTTGTTAGGCACATCTGGCTATTTCCTTTAAAACAGCTATCGATTTCTGGGAAGGAGAGGAACAGAACCATAAGAGCAATGGCAGATGCAGCCGAAAGGAGTTCCAGCTTGATTTGATCTAAATTCAGCATATGCCCGATAGCTAAGTGTTTGTGACATCGATACAAAGGTGACATGTCCTTGAGGTGACCGGAATCATGGCACGGATGTGGTACCTTCTGCTGTCCAGCTCTCCCCATAGTTTCTTGCTATTTAAGACAGAAAAGGTCGTAAGCGATACTACTACAATCTGAACCAAGACGAGTTATTTTAGGAGAAAAAAAATCACAAAACATTTGTGTAATCTTCAAAAACAACTACAACAACAAACAAACAAAACAAAAAACAAAACAAAAACAAAAACAAACAAACAAACAAAACAAAAAGAAAAAATTTCACTAGCAAGTGAAGGAAGAAGCTTACTCTCGACAAGGTTAATGAAGTATGTGATGCATAAAAAACTAAAATTTGCAAAACGAATTTGATGAGAACTTCATCATCATCATCATCATCAGGTGCCCTGCCGCATGGCGTTGGCGATCATGGACTTCCATCTGTCTCTATCTCTTGTTGTCCCAAGCATCTCCTCCACCCTCCTCGTCTTCAGCCACTCCGCAAGTCCGTCTAGCATTTTCTCCCTGGGTCTACCCGGTGCTCTCTTTCCCTCCAGCTTTCCCGTTGTGACCAAGTGCTCCAAATCCCCCTTCCTCATAAAATGGCCTATAAATGTTGCCTGTCTTTTCCTAATCTTCCTTATGAGTGATCTACTTGTGTCTGCCTCCATCAAGACTGTCTCGTTTGTTTTCTTTGCTGTCCATGGAACTCTCAACATTTTTCTTAGAAACCTCATCTCGGCTGCCTCAATCTTGCTCTGGCTTTGGTTGCTGACTGTCCATGCCTCACATCCGTACAACAGTATTGGTTCTATATAACATTCAAGGACTCTCTTCCTGATGTTACTTGATAGGCATTTGTTGGTAAGAATGCTTGTCATCTTCTTGAATGCTGTTTTGGCTTGGCCGATTCTGCCGGCTATTTCCGATGTGCATCTGCCGTCTGGTGAAATGACCGTTCCCAGGTATTTGAACTTATTAACCTGTGTCAAGGTTGTGCCATTTGTTGTTATTTTGCATGAGGGGATTTCATGTTTTTTACTGATCACCATGACTTCAGTCTTCCTGCTGTTTAGTTCCAATCCCTTACGTTTGCTTTCTATTTCTAGTATATTCACAAGGTTTTGTAGGTCCCTTTCATTTTCTGCAATTAGCACGGTGTCATCTGCGTATTGAATGTTGTTTATCATTCTCCCTCCAACCTTTAATCCAGGGTCTTCTTCTAGGTTTCTCATGATGTTTTCGCTGTAAACAGATCTGATGACAAAACACAACCCTGTCTGACTCCTCTTTTGTTTTCTATTCTCATTGCTGCTGTTTGTTCCCAGTACATATTCCTGACTATTCGTAGATCTTTTCCATCAACATTGAGTCTCTCCAGTTGGTTGATCATTTCTTCATGTCGTACCCGATCGAAAGCCTTGGTATAGTCAACAAAGCATAAATACAAATCCTTATTCATCTCATTTGACCTCTCTATGATAGTTCTTAGGATGTAATGGCATTAATAGTTCCTTTCCCTTCCACAAATCCACACTGTTCTTCTGCTATTTCTCTTTTGATTCTATTCCTTGTCCTCATCATGATTATTCTTCACAGGATTTTTGTTACATGACTCATCAAACTGATTGTGCGATGGAGTTCGAATTCTATAGCCCCTGTCTTCTTTGGAAGTGCAATGAAAATTGATTTTGACATATCTTTGGGGATTTTTCCAGTGTCGTAAATTTCATTTAGGAGGACTGTTATTTTTTCTATGCCAAATTCCTCCAGGGCTTCAATCATCTCTGTAGTAATGTTGTCTGGTCCTGGGGCTTTTCCTGGTTTCATCTTTTTCAGTGCTGCTCTAACTTCATCTTTCATTATGGGTGGTCCTTCAAAGTTCTTTTTTACAATGTGTTCTTCTTTTCTGTCATCATCAAAAAGGTCTTTAATGTACTCTCCCCATCTGTCCAGTATTTTGTCTTTTTCCATGATAAGCGTGCCATCTTTCGATTTTAAACAACCAATTGATGTGCATGTATTTTTCCTGTGGACAATTTCTTCAATTCGTCTGTACATACACTGAGGATCCATTTTGTGTCGGTTTTCTATCTCTTTGCATTTTGTGTTCAGCCAAGCTTCCTTAGCTTCATTGCACCTATACCTGATTTCTTTGTTTATCTTCTTGTATATCGTTTCTCTTTGCCCTCCTCCTTTCCTCCATCAAGCCCAGAATTTCATTAGTCATCCAGCTCTTTTTTGCTTTTCTATCTGCCTTAGGGATTTCTTCACAAGCTTCATTTATCGAATTTCTCAACTTTGTCCATTGTTCCTCATTGTCACCAACGTCTTACAGAGCATTGAATCTGTTTTGAACATGTACATTAAATTTTTTTACGTATCACTTCATCTGGGTCTTTAAGAGTCCAAGATTTAGTTTGATATTGCTTTTGGTCTGTTTCCTTTTCCTCAATTTTAGCCTAAACCTTCCCACTACAGGATTGTGGTCACTGTTGCAGTCTGCACCTGGTAGTGTTTTTGCTGACAGTAAAGAATTTCGAAATCTTTTGTTGATCAGGATGTAGTCAATCTGATTTTTGGTATTATCTCCTGGACTCATCCAAGTCCATTTTCTTCTATTAGGCTGCTCAAACCAAGTGTTTCCTGCTATGAACTCATTCATCTGTGTCCATTCTACAAATTCCCCTCCCCTTTCATTTTGTGTACCAAGGCCATGAGGTCCAACTATATCCTCCACCCTATCCTGTCCCACTTTAGCATTAAAATCTCCCATTATGACTGTGACTTCTTGTGATTTACATTGGACCTTGGCCATCTCTAATACTTCGTAGAAGATGTCGATGTTTTCCTGATATTTGAGGATGTTGGTGCATACACCTGTATGATGTTGATGTCAAATGGTTTGTCTCCCAATTTGACCAGCAAAACTCTGTCGGACACAGCCCAGTATTCCTTAACTGCTTTTGATTTGTCTTTGTCCATTATGATGCCTACTCCTCTTTCATGTGAATTACCACCAGAGTATATCACTGTGTCTTCTCTTGATGTTACCATGCCTGCCCCCTTCCATCTCACTTCCCCTAGTCCTAAAATACTGATGTTAAGCCTTTCCATCTCCATTTTGATGTTGTCTAATTTTCCCTTCTGCAACAGTGTTCTGATGTGCCATGCTGCTATTTTGGTGTTTCTAAGTTTGACTTTAGGTTTGATTTTGGTCGCAGTAGCTGGCTGACGGTCTGGTGTCACCTGCGCCGCATGACAGTCCCTACCGGACGAAGGTGCTCCACAGGAGCACCTATTCACGTCGTTAACTTCATTCTTCATCTTTCTTTTGTCTATGACTGTCCTGGGGCAACTACGATGGTGGTTTCCCCTGGCCTTCCATCGGTTTTTTTCAGGGTTAACTCCCTTAGCCTTACTCTCTCCCGAGATGCCCACATGGCAGTGGAGCTATTTACCCATAGCTTGGGGATCTGGTTCGTGGGCACCAGGGCATATCCACAAGCCGGTGGGCCTGCATGCCGCACGTCTGGGGGCCAGACCTCCTCCTAGTCCCACGAGATTTAGCCTGAGTCCGTGAGGTGCTCAGTTACCGCCTGTCGCCACGAGGAGGCACAGCGTAGGGCTTGCTGATAGAGAGGCTATGTACTGACAGGAAGAGATTTACGCCTTCTGCTCTTCTTTTCGATTAGCTGCAAGCAGCAGTGCTAGCCAGCGGTGTAAGCTGTGAAAGTGAGAGGTGACAAGCACGCAGTCACTAGTCACTAGCCGACACACTAGACGCATCACATCCACCTTGACAAACGATGAGAACTTGGTAAAAAGGAAACAGGACATTGTAAAATGCATGAGATTGTTGACAGTAAGATCCGTGTATTGGCATCTGAATAGCTGAAAGAAAATGACGGGAAAATTTCCTCAGATAAAGTAAACTGTGGCTTAGAAAATATGAGAAATAAGATTAGATGGACAGATGGGGCTACAGAAGAATCATGCGAGGTCTTTTGGCCACAACTATGTATACTACGTGTGAAATCGCTAGATTTTGGTTTGAAAAATGTGAACGCAAAACAAATAAAAAATAAGAAACGAAAAACAAACAAACAAAGCTGATTATCTGTATTCCAAAAAGTGATGAACAGAGAAAACTGATGAAAATTGGAGGGCAATTATTCTTGTAAGTGTTGCATGTAAGACAGGTCCAGCTTGTGTCGTAAGGAGACCAAAATCACTTCTACGTTCTTTGATAAACGAAAACCAAATGTGTGTCACTGAAAGCAGATTTCTTGGTGACAAGATTCGTTTGCTTTTCCTACTTAAACAACAAAGATCTACCTGAACTTCTTTTGTGTCTATACTTTGAAACAGCGTTTGATTCGGTAGACTGGGACTTTATCTTTAAAGTGTTTAATGCTTTTGGATTGAGACTACGTTTTTGTCAATGTTTAGGTTGAACAATAAAAATCAACATTTTCAGTTAATGGCCAGGTAACTCAGTGTTTTCTATTCAAAGATGTTGCAGTAAGGGTGACTGGGTATCACCATACCTATTTGTTTTGTGTAGAGAAATCATTGTACTAACGATCTGGCAAAATGGAATATATTAAAGGTATATCAATGCAGGAAAACAAACAAAAAATTTCCCTGTTTGCTGATGATACAAAAAATTGTATGAACTGATGATAGAAAATTCGTTAAAGAAGCAATCGGTATAATGGCTAGATTTGGAAGAAAGTCAAAGCTTCTCTTAAATGCAGGCAAACCCAATATTTCATGGGTTGGCAGCAGACTGAAGTCACCAGTTATCTATACGTCAGATATGTAAATGGAATAGAATCCGTCTAGATTCAAAATTAGATGATTATGTTATGATAAAGAAATATTCAGACTAGTCAATTATATATTAAATGGTATAATCATACATATCGCCAAATTTATAACCACCTACATATACGACTCTGTTTCATCGTATGCTTTTGTGAGCTTAAATGCGATTAGGAGAAAACATCTAATCAGTAGGCGTATGTTTGCCACAAAAATCGAAAATACAATTCTTTGTGGGTTGTTGTCATTCATTAAAAGAAGAGCATGTATGTACAACAAAAATGCATATACGCCTTCCAAAAAACAAAACAAAAACAAAATTATCGTAATCCAAAATCTCTTCAATTCTTCGTGGCCTGAGTCATTGTGATATTATCACTCTTTCCTCATTTGCTGGAGTCTACTAACCTGTTTGATGACTTGATCAGTGTTGCTGTCTTTGTGTCACAAAAATTCAACAGTATGCAACTTTGTAGATTATGCAGGTGTGTTTGCCTTTTTGTCCATTTAGTCCACTCACCACCTACCGCCACCAATCATGACATGTGCTCCAAATGACCAAACTTTTGAATATTGTACTGTCTACAGACTTGATCGGGCAAAACAAACATCATGTACAGATAATAGACACAGCACCGTCTTGGACAAAATCCATGTGCGCATACAAGCACAGCGTTGTCATATTTCCGCAGAAATGAATGGCTCAGAAAAAGAGAACATCCCCCTCCGTCCCGCGCACACACACACACACACAACACACACACACACACACACACACACACACACACACACACACACACACACACACACACACACACACACACACACACACACACCTTTCTCTCTTTTTCTTTCTCTCACGCACGCATACCCACACTCACCCCCTCACCCCCCCCCCCCCACACACACACACGTCAACGTGCTCGCGCGCGTTAGTTCATGCATTTGTGTTCCCATCGTTTGATGTTGGATCGAATTCAAGTAATCGAATACACTTATTCCAGTCATCACAAATATTAACTATCTGTTACTATTTCCGATCTATATGATGAAGGGAGTATATGTTGTGAAGTTCCGAGTATGACAAAAACAGGGGGTGGGAGTGGGTAGGAGGGCATATCGTTCTCATACATCTGTACAAAACAAGAGATATATTTAGAGTTTGGTTCGTATTTGCACAAAACACACGTCAACTATATCTTAGTATTCCATCCGACAGTACTACGTATCAGCTGCGACAACCACTGGCAACTGCAGTCTTTCATCCCATATGTAGGAACAGCCCTTACTGTCAACCAGGGTTGAGGATTAACAATATTGAAATCAAGTCTACAGCTTCTCTTGAATTTCATGCATAAATTCAGACCTAAAGAACCGGAATAGGGCCAATAATATTAATACAGTGCAAAAGAAACGTGTGCCTCTAAATACGCAGTCGAATGCACGCACACATACATGTACTTAAAACATGCCCGTGCACTTAGATACTGAACTGTTGTTCAGATCATGGTCATGTAAAGAACGAAGAAAGGAAGGGACGTTTGAGGGTGTGGGCGATAAGGGTTGGAGATTGGATTGGACGTTTGGTAGATTTGAGGCTGAGTATGGGGGATGCAATGTGTGATGAGAGTTGAGAGTGAGGGTGGGGGAATTGTACGGGTGGTGATGTAGGACATGAGGGTAGGGGATAGGACATCCGGAACTGGAGGCAGATATCGAGTCGCTGACCGGAACGCGTAATGATGTTAACATGTAGGTTATGTTTCTTTATTGAACTTTCAATTGCTCTGACGTCAGATGTGATGGTAGGTGAATCGTATGTGGGAAAGCACACTTGATTCATCCTCTTGTTCTGGTAGAAACAGGTTTCCTGTGAAGGTTGTTTCTCGCTCCGCTATTGGGGAGAGACTGGACTGTGATGACCATATATTGGTTGCATCCCTTCCTCTCTCTTTACTCCTTTGCCTGGGAATGTTTCCACGTCCATTAGCGTCTCTGTAGTGGTTGCTTTTTGACTGTCTGTCTGAAGGATGGAGGGAATTTGAGGTTTTACGGCTGCCAGTTGTTGCTGTGCAATTAGCTGCTGCCGATTCAGAATTTTCAAATCTGCACTAGGTACTTCTAGTTTTTGTCCATCTCTGAGAAGAGCAAAAATCCCTTCTGTCTCTTTTTCATGTGGTCTGAACCTCAGGATGTTGTTTGACAGCAGTCAGTCTAATCATATCTAGGTGGGTCAAACCCTCTCTAATTCCTTGTTTAGTCCCTTTCAACAGACGTCGTTTTTATAGAACCTGATTTATGCTTTTTTCATATGAATTTGATTATGATGGAGCAGAGCTTGTTGCTTCTATTTCCGACACAGTGGGTGATGCTAATTTGGGAGGAATGTGCTCCAGACCAAGATCGTCATGAATCATAGCTAGTGCCTTCTTTTCACAGTCGACGGCTATTTTCCGAACATCATCCAGGACGAGTCCGTGAAAATGGGGACAGTCTCTTCGTCTGTACTGCTCAAGTTCATTGCTCATTGTTCCTTTCTCTTTTGACAGTGTTTCTTTTAAAAAAAATCAGCAAATAAGTCTTCGGTGTTATCTTCAGCATCCTCTAATCTCTTCAATTCACCATTTGATATTTCAAGGGCGAAATTTTGGAATGGAAGGCTTCAACTTGTCTTGTAATTTGGACGCATATGGTTCGCTCAAGTGAGTCAACCTTACGATCTGATTTATTTAATGTCTCTCCTTTCTCAAAATGTGTTCTATCAAAGAACTAAAAGTGTTGTCACCATCAATTCCACCATTCACCCCCACTGACTATTGTCTGTTTTCCTGGTTTTCTTCTGTCCCCCTTTCTTCCACACATTCTGTCTGTTTGCTTTATTTCTTTCTTGTTGGTATAGAGAGTAGATTTGTTTGCTTGCTGTTTTGTTTCCGTGTTTGTGTTGTATCAACAGGATTATATTCACAGTCGAACCTCATACTTACAGTGATGTTGCTCGATGTGATTTCGTAGATTTTTGGCGGCGCCATCTTTTAGCAGACTGCCATTCTCTTAACACACTAATGCATACACTGCTTACCACACTGCTGAAAACATTGTTAAACTCATTGTTAAATACACTCCCGCTGGATTGACCACATATCATTTGCGAAAATCGTTGGCACCTAGTGTCTGCAAAATCGTACGAAAGTGATTTGTTCATTTCTTTGGGGGAAAAGGGAGAAGAAAAAATACAGATGACCTTGTAGGCTGCCTGTACAAGGCGTGTACAGTATGAAAAAATATACAAAAAACAACAAAAACAACAAAACCAACCAACCAACTAAACAAACAAAACAAACAAACAAACAAACAAACAAACAAACAAAACAAACAAACAATCAGACAGTTGAACTGTTAAAAAAAATAAGTGCAACCATGATTCAAATCGCATTGGGACGAGGTGTGTCCGTCACAATGTGTGTGTGTGTGTGTGTGTGTGTGTGTGTGTGTGTGTGTGTGTGTGTGTGTGTGTGTGTGTGTGTGTGTGTGTGTGTGTGTGTATTGTATGTGTTGTGTGTGTGTGTTTGTGTTTGTGTGTGTGTGTGTGTGTGTGTGTGTGTGTGTGTGTGTGTGGTGTGTTATACAGATAAAATTTCGTTTAGGCTATATCCGTAGATTAAGATACCTCTGTCTTTGTTGAATGGCACAATGCCAACTCTCAGGCTAAATGTATTATCAAAAAGGCCAAACGTTGTGTGCAAGAAGAAGAAGTATTGGGGAGAAAAGGTGAAAGTGTACCACTCAATTCAATACTTGGGTCATGCTAATCTAATTAAAGATTGAAAATGCAACAGGCGAAAAGAAACGTGCAAGCGCACGCGCACTCACGCACATATATACACATACACACACGTATGGACACACATACACATGTACGAATGCACTTACATACATACGCACGCACATACATACATACATACATACATACATACATACATACATACATGCATATATGCATGCATGCATGCATGTATGCATACTACACGTCTATCTATGTAAATGTAAACATATACATGCATATGTATATATGTAAATGTGTATGTATACACACACACACACACACACACACATATATATATATATATATATATATATATATACATATATATATATATATATGTATATACATATATATATACACACATATACATATATATATATATCTGTGCGTGCGTGCGCGCGCGCGCGCGCGCGTGTGTGTGTATGTGTGTCCATATCAAGGGTTCTGAACAATATCGAACAGTTTAATCATTTGCGACAACTAACTGATCGAAATTTGCATTGAGTCTGCTTAGACGGTAACTAGAAGCAGCCAATAATCATTTTGATTTCTGCATGAAAATGAAGGGGGATCCATCGTGCCTGGTACTTCAGTGGCTCGGAACGTCTTTTGTGTAGTCCGTGTAGTCTCTCTCTCTCTTTCTCTCTCTCTCTCTCTCTCTCTGTGTCTGTGTGTGTGTGTCTCTCTGTGTGTATCTGTCTTTGTGTGTCTGTGTCTATGTGTCTGTGTGTATGTATGTATGTGTGTGTGTGTGTGTGTGTGTGTGTGTGTCTGTCTGTGTGTGTGTGTGTGTGTATATCTGTGTCTGTGTGTCTGAGTGTATGCGTGCGTTGTGTGTGCGTGTTTATAATGTTGATATCTTTCAGATTTATAAAAGCTCTTGGAGCTGTTCATAGCAGCCCCACCCACCCACCAAGAGCGCTATACAATATTATTGAATTGTCTTCTTGTTATCTGAAGAAAACTGCAATGCGTACCAGGGAGGGAAAGAGCGACAGCATTGTAATCAATACATGTATTCAGACAGGCGTATGGTTTTCGGCCTAGATGTATCAGCTAAACAGACGCGTCATCGTGTGTCTGTGCCTTAAGACAAACTGATGACAAGACAACGTTATTATTCTGGCATATCAAACGGATTGGACAGAGAAAGAGAGAGAGAGGAACACACACAGACACACAGACATTCACACATAGAGACATACACACACGATACACACACGCGCGCGCACACGAACACACACACACAAACACACAGACTCACACTCACACACACATACGTACATACATACAAACACGCACACACAGACACGCACACACATACATACACAGAAGGGGAGAGAGAAGGTAATAGAATAATTCTATCTGCAACTGTTTCTTATATCTAACCCGCACACAAGGGCGGTACATCTACATACAATTGAAACATCCATAACATTAATATTCAAGACGATGCAAAAATAGCGCGCGCGAAAGAGAGAGAGAGAGACAGACAGACAGACAGACAGACAGAAGTGGAGAAGAATAAAAACATACATATAGCGCTTACCTAAGGATGTTCTATCGGCACACAGTTCAAACATCAATAGCATCAATATCTAAGATGATGCAGAATCTCAATCATAAATGGCACAACAATCAAAACAAATCAATGAAGACTGGAAAGGAGAACAAATAATTATGTTTCAAACATGCTAATCAATTTAACCATTTAGATAATAGGAGGACTGTCTACTCCCATAAGATGGGTCAGATACAGATTCTTAAATATTGTGAAACTGTGATGCTCTTGTTAGCTTTCCAGTCGTATAACTGCATATACAGCAGGTGAAATGTTAGAGTTAAGGATTGAAATTTTCCAAGTACAATTTATGGACAAGAAACTGACTATTCAATATCTACGCCTTATCCATTCAGTATTTTGTACGTCTATATCCATTTATTGTGCTGATGGTTACGTTTCAATGGCTTAATCTACGTTTATAGTTCGAATCTAATATGCAACTGTTTGTCGGGATGACGAGGTTTATGTAACTGATAGTGCTGAGAACATCACCAAAGGGTGAATCCCAAAATATAGACGAATGGTCTACGAATAAGGGAGTAAGTTCAAAAATCTGTCCAATAATATTTTGGAATGTAGTTTTTCGAAAATACGTTTGACAACAAACGGGAAAT
Organism: Monoplex corrugatus; assembly: GCA_030674185.1. Classification (NCBI taxonomy): domain Eukaryota; kingdom Metazoa; phylum Mollusca; class Gastropoda; order Littorinimorpha; family Ranellidae; genus Monoplex; species Monoplex corrugatus. The sequence continues at coordinate 101,754,172 of CM060305.1, read as the reverse complement.
CACTGCAAAAATTAATTTCTTTTAGTATTATAACTCTGGTTCGAATATTCATATAGCTATTATTAATCTGATCTCCTTTACTGTATGATTTTTAGCACAAACATTTTTCTATTAGACATCTGTTTTCAATTTCTCTGAAAAATCAGACCAACAGTTGGAAGAACACTGTCTCATATAGAAATGTCATAATCTGATTGCGTTCCTTTGGGTGATAAATGAATTGTTTTGAATAATAATAAGTTGATATTATTACTTTCACTCAAAAAGTCGGTACAGAAAAAAAAAAGTGTCATACTCACCTAAAGACTTGAATACTGGTCGCACTAATAAGACAGTCGAACTTTTGGCATTTGGGTCTTCAACTGTGTACCAAAACACCTAGACAAAACACAAAAACAGCATGCAGACACATTTCCAAGACAGGAACAACATATAAGTTAACACCACGTACAAAGGGATCAGGAAAAGGGGAGATAATGCGCATGGTAAAGGGGAAGTAAGACGTGGGAAGGAAGCTTGTTATTGCTTTAATTGGCTGTGTGTACTGTATGTCTTTACGTGTGTGTCAGAAAAATACCGATGTATTTTCATAAGGTTTAGATCATGTTTACTTAGAAAAATGGTGACCGAAAGAATGAAAAAAAAATCAAACTTATAAAGAATATTGCGGACTTTAAAGCCCATGTCATGTAGTTCTGAGTCTGTAAGCCCAATGACATAATGTAAAAGTGTCATCTTCAGAGAATAGTACCTAATGACTACAGGAAAAGTCCTGGTGAAAGCTTGGAAAGACGGCAAACTTGGGATCCCTTTGGAGGCACGTCAGACGTAGCTGAAATGAAAAACAAAACAAAGCAAAACAAAACAAAACAAACAAACAACAAACAAAAAACAAGGGTCTGTATCTGAAGCATCATGTCTGACCGCTTTTGCAATTGTTCAAACACCCCCTGTGACTGGCCAGTGTGGCCAGTGGTGAGACATTGTTGTTTTGAGTTTCATCCGGCACCTCGGTTTTTCTTTGTTAAGAAACATAATGTACACATTTATATTATACTTACATGCACATACAAAACAACATATACAAATGTATAACAAATAATATACACACACACACTTACCTAAGTTCACATATACATGCAGCTATACAAATATACAAACATACATACATACATGCATACATACATACATATATACATACATACATACATACATACATACATGTACATATCATCATTATCATGTGCTTTGCCACATGGCGTTGGCGATCATGGCCCTCCATATGTATCTATCCTTCGTTGCCGCAAGCACATCACCACCCTCTCTGTCCTCAGCCTCCCTGCAAGTCCGTCCAATATTTTCTCCCTGGGTCTACCTGGTGTTCTCTTTCCCTCTACCTCTCCTGTTGTGATCAAGTGCTCTAATTACCCTTTCCTCATAAAATGACCTATGAATGTTGCCTGTCTTTTCTTAATCTTCCTTATGAATGATCATCTTGTGTCTGCCTCCATCAAGACTGTCTCGTTTGTTTTCTTTGCTGTCCATGGAACTCTCAACATTCTTCAAAGAAACCACGTTTCGGCTGCCTCAATCTTGTTCTGGCTTTACTTGTTGACTGTCCATGCCTTACTACCGTATAACATTATCGGTTCTATGTAACATTCAAGAACTCTCTTCCTTACGTTAATTGATAGGCATTTGTTGGTAAGAATGTTTTTCATCTTCTTAAATGCTGTTTTGCTTGGTCAATTCTGTTGGCTATTTCTGATGTGCATCTGCCGTCTTGTGACATGATTGTTTCCAGATATTTAAACTTATCAACCTGTCTCAAGGTTGTGCCGTTTGCTGTTATTTTGTATGAGGGGATTTCATGGTGTGTTTTTTTTCACAAATTACCATGACTTCAGTCTTCTTGTTGTTTAGCTCCAACCCTTTATTTTTGCTTTGTATTTGTATTATATTCACAAGGTTTTGTAGGTCCCTTTCATTTTCTGCAATTAGCACAGTGTCATCTGCGTAACGAATGTTGTTTATCATTTTTCCTCCAACCTTTCTCCAGGGTATTCTTCCAGGTTTCTCATGATGGTTTTGCTGTAAAATGAAAGCAGATCTGGTGACAGAACACCACCCTGCTCGACTCCTCTTCTGATATTTTGGAAAGCTTATATAGTCTTCTATTCTCATTGCAGCTGTTTGTTCCCAATACATATTTCTGATTATTCGTAGATCTTTTCCATTGAGTATTGAGTCTTTCTAGTTGGTTGATCAATTATTCATGTCGTATCTGATCGAAAGCCTTGGTATAATCAACAAAGCATAAATATAAATCCATATTCAACTCGATTGACCTCTCTATGATAGTTCTTAGGATGTATATGGCATTAATAGTTCCTTTCCCTTCGACAAATCCACACTGTTCTTCACTGTTTCTCTTTTAATTCTATTCCTTGTCCTAATGATGATTATTCTTAATAGGATTTTTGTTACATGACTCATCAAACTGATTGTGCGATGGAGTTCGCATTCTATAACCCTGTTTTATTTGGAACAGCAATGAAAACTTTATTTGACATATCTTTGGGGATTTTTCCAGTGTTATACATTTCATTTAGGAGGACTGTTATTTTTTCAATACCAAATTCCTCCAATCATCCCTGTAGTAATATTGTCTTGATCTGGGGCTTTTCCTGGTTTCATCTTTTTCAATACTGCTCTAACTTCATCTTTCATTGTGGGTGGTCCTTCAACGTTTTTTCTTATAATGTGTTCTTCGTTTCTGTCATCTTCAAAAAGGTCTTTAATGTACTCTCCCCATATATCTAATATTTTTTCTTTTTCCATCACAAGTGTACCATCTTTCGATTGTAAGAACCAGTTGACGCGCGTGTATTTTTCATGTGGACAATTTCTTCAATTCTTCTGTACATATCCTGAGGATCTGTTATGTGTCGGTCTTCTATTTCTTTGCACTTTGTTTTCAGCCAAGCTTACTTAGCTGCATTGCACCTATTCCTGATTTCTTTATCTTCCTGTATCTTTTCTTGTTCCCCTTTGCCTTCCTCCGGTCTTCCATCAAGCCTAGAATTTCTTTTGTTATCCAGTTCTTTCCTTTTCTATCTACTCTAGGGATTTCTTCACAAGCTTCATTTACCGAGTTTCTCAACTTTGTCCATTGTTCCTCACTGTCACCAACGTCTTTCAGAGCACTGAATTTCTTTTGAACAAGTAGGCCCTACGTTAAATTATTTTACATATCGCTTCATATGTCTTTAAGAGTCCAAGATTTAGTTTGATGTTGCTTTTGGTCTGTTTCCTTTTTCTTAATTTCAGCTTAAATCTTCCCAATATCAGGATTGTGGTCACTGTTGCAGTCTGCGCCTGGTAGTGTTTTTGCTGTCAGCAAAGAATTTCTAAATCTTTTGTTGATTAGGATGTAGTCAATCTGATGTTTGGTATTATCTCCTGGACTCATCCAAGTCCATTTTCTTCTATTAGTTTGCTCAAACCAGGTGTTTTCTACTATGAACTCATTCATCTGTGCCCATTTCACAAGTTTCCGTCCCCTTTCATTTTATATACCAAGGCCATGGGGTCCAACTATATCCTCCACCCTATTCTGTCCCACTCTAGCATTAAAATCTCCCATTTTCATTGTAACTTCTTGTGATTTACATTGATCCTCAGCCATCTCCAATACTTCGTAGATGTTGTCAATTTCGTCCTGAGTACTTGCGGATGTTGGTGCATACACCTGGATGATGTTGATATCAAATGGCTTGCCATCCAATTTAACCAGCAAAACTGTCGGACAACCCAGTATCCCTTAGTTGCTTTTGATTTGTCCCTGTCAATTATGATGCCTACTCCTCTTTCATGTGTGTTTCCACCAGGGTATATTAAGCCTACTGTATGCTATCCTGATGTTATCATGCCTGCCCCTTCTATCTCACTTCCGCTAGTCCTAAAATACTAACGTTAAGCCTTTTCACACCTGGCTTCGAAGTAGAACACCGGTCCCGAGGTTCTAGGCGCATAGCACAACAACTGAAGAACACTAATACATCTGCACAATAATACAATACGAACAAACGGCCGCTACATAGTCGCGACTGTTTACCGAAATGACGTATGGTATATAAAACGACCAAGACATATTTCCGACGCATGTTACACCAAAACACTACTTACCCACAACGCTACAATAACAACTGACTAACAATATCTTGGGTTATATCACGTACAACTGTTACGGACTGGAATGGAAGACAGGATGACAGGACGACCAGAACCTCGACTAGGACGTCTATTCCATCTTCGACCAGGCGTGGACGACCAGAGGACTGAAACGATGACAAACAGTACAGGACAAGCGGATGGACAGGACAGTACAGCAGGGCCTTCACCCTCCACCAGGTGGGAGCATCTTCCAAGGTCTGCATACACTGAATCATCGAAGTCTTCTTCTCCTCAAGGCTCTAAGACATCAATTCCAACTTGAAGCACTGGCATTCTGTCAGACTAACTGACGGCAGGACGACACAATCGTAATTCGACTGCACACAAGTCATCAAGCCGGTATATTTTTTAAGCCGGTATATCTTTTGAAGATTTAAGTCCCCACTCAAGTCCATTGCAAATTTGACATCTTCACATGGCACCCAAGAACCACAAACACTAGAAGAAAACTTCATGACACTGTCTGTGAGGGTGTCCCCCCCCCCCCCCACACACACACGTGCATAAATGCACCTACATGCAACACAAACATGGAAAAAAAAAACCACACACACACACTGACACATGCACGCAAAGCATTATACAAAGAAAAAGCTGAGTTTGCACGGGGTTCAGGTGTTAACGCAGTCAGTTGCATGGATCACACATGTTGCAGTTAAAACAGGCAACTCTTTAAAAATAATCTTAAAATGATGACAAGATTTGGATTAGAATCCAGACTGTATGTGTCTGTGTCAATACCCCATATACCCCATCCCCCCACACCTAAGATTTAAACTCCATGTTTACTTATAAATCCATGGAAGTTCATGGACGTAATTCTATGGATAACTGGCATAAGCGTCCTAAATTAAAATAAACAAAAAGCTAAACGCAGTCTCTCTGCAAATTCAATGATTTCCTTCACTTCACTGGCTTAGTAAACATGCTACAACAAAAGGACCAAAGATACCACACAAAATGGCTCAGTAACACTATAAACCTGCCACGACAAACGACCAAATATACCACACATGGGGCAAAGTAATATGATAAACATACTGCAATAATTACCAAAATATCACACATGGTTAAAGTATCGACATTAACCAAAATATCACACAGGTGTCTATGGCATCGTTCATGCCCTAATATTGCCGGGATCCTTCGTTGACATTTTTGGCGAGAAGCAAACGGGTGGGGGAAAAGGAACCACACAGTCAATCTGGGTTTATCAATGACTGCGTAATTTACAATCTATCAACAGCTTACATTGCATTTCTATCTTCCAGGAACACTGTCTCCAGATGTGCATGGGGAGAGGGAGGGGTATGTGTGTGATCTATGTGTGTGTGTGTGTGTGTGTGCGCGCGCGCGCGCGCGTGCGTATGTCTGCGATTCTATGTATGTGTCTGTGTGTTCTCAGTTCTGTTTCTTTCTCAGTTTCGTCATGAATGATCAGAGGCAACATTACTGTCATACGTTCTTTCATTAGAATTCTGAACTGTTGAACTGACTTAGCTATTCATTGCACTGTCACTTGTTCTATTACACCCATTATGCAACATAATATATGTAATCCATAAGACATCGTATGAAAAGTACACCATACACGCGTCACAAATATTCTTAAATTAGATCACACAGAACAAACAAAAGAACAATCCTTTTTCTTCCAGTCATCCAATCATGTGCAAACTTTAAGAGCCATGAAAACTTTAAGGCGAACATAGCACGCTCCTGCACAAAGTGACCGAAATCTGAGTTTAAAAGAACAAAGAATGCCGTGGGAGTCGGCTAGCAGGCAGTGTGCCATAGATAACAGTAGCACAGCTGGTGAATTCATAGTATCTAAACAGTCGTGAAGAGAGTTCTTCAGTGTTATTAGAACCAATATTATTGTACAGATGTGAAGCCTGGACAATTAACAAGCAAAGCCTGAACAAGACTGAGGCAGCTGAGACTTGAATTCTAAGCAGAATATCAAGAGTTCCATGGACAGCAAAGAAAACAAACAAGACAGTCTTGAAAGAAGCAAACACAAAAAGGATATTAATGAAGATTGGTAAAGTAACATTATAGGACATTTTATGAGGCAAGAAAAATTTGAGCACCTAGTCTCAACAGAAAATCTAGATGGAAAAAGAGCACAAGGTAGACCCAGGGAGAAAATATAGGAAGTTTTGCAGAGTGGATGAGAATAGAAATAGTAGGAGATATATTGCAGCGATGTAAGATAGATTCATATGGAGGGCCATGATCACCAACGGCATGTAGCATGGCACATGAGGATGATAAGGCATGAACACCTTGTGGTTACGATGCTCTCGTGATTACCCCCGTCAGAGTCAAGGTAAATGTGTTGATTCTAGCGGCCTTTACTTTGCAGTTCTTCAAATCATAATGCCCCCTTATTTCTTTGTCTCTTGATCAGGAATTCTTCCTCCTTGATCCTGATTTCATCTTCACTGAGTCTAATCCCTTCATCGTTTTTTTCATGCTGCCTAGCCAGCTCTTGTTCATCTTTTTTATGCTGTTGAGCCAGCTTCCTGTGGCTGATGCGTCGCGGAAAGGTTAAGTCTTATCTCTTCTTCATCTCTCTTTTGTAGCCTAGCGACTTCTTCATCGTCCCCTCTTGGTAGTCTGGTCTGTTCCTTCTCGTTTTGGACTGACTCCAAACTAACTTTGCCAGGAGAAATAAGAGGGAAGCAGGGAGAACTTTAAATATCAACTAAGTAACATAACTCTTGCGAGTCACGGAGTTATCTCCCATGTAGAATTTCTCAAACCCAACACAGTTTGCGCTACCCATTCAGCTAGCATAGACGCAGCCACAAAGCATAAAGTGGCTGCGTCTATGCTAGCTGAATGGGTAGCGCAAACTGTGTTGGGTTTGAGAAATTCTACATATCTATAAAGTGGCTGCGTCTATGCTAGCTGAATGGGTAGCGCAAACTGTGTTGGGTTTGAGAAATTCTACATGGGAGATAACTCCGTGACTCGCAAGAGTTATGTTACTTAGCTGATTTTTAACTTTGCCAGGGCATCCCATGAAAGTCCCATCTCTGGAGCCAATTTAATAATGATAATAATAATAAGAAGAAGAATTCCATTTATGTGGTGCAAACATATCAGAGAAAGTTCGCTGCACTTTAGAAACATTATTGATATAATGATGTTGATACAGTAATGCGGTACAACAGTCATATACATACACTAATACATCAATGCGGCATAAAAATTACCATGCCATGCATTTTAATGCAGAAAAACATACGGGATACATGTATACGCCAATACATCAATACAACATAAACATGGTTTATCAAAAATACAACGATAGAATAACAACTAACTAACAATATTTTGGGGTACCTCACAGAGACATGAACGATCGACAAAGACTGGACTGGAATATAGGACAATCAGAACCTCAACTGGGACGTCCGTTCTGTCTCTGACTAGGGGTGGAAGACCAGAGGACTGGAATGACGCCACATGGAACAGTATGGACAGACAGGACAATACAACAGAACCTTCATCTTGTATCAGGTATGGACGTTTGTGTACACTGAAATATCGGTGAATTCATTCCTAATACTATAAAACATTGAGACCAACTTCAGCATTGACCTGTCAGACTAACTGATAACAAAACGACACACTGGTACCTCGACTGGGCACACGTTGTCAATTTCTGTTCTCCTTGAAGCCGGTATGCCATAAGAGCTGAACTCAAGTTCATAACAGATATGACACCAGATTCGCATAATACCCCAAAGCCACATGAAACACGAAAAGAAAACTTTGTTACGTCAACTGCAAGTCATAAGTGTTGCAGTTAAACAGTCGACAGTGGACCAGCTGTTCGAAAATAATTTGAAAAGGGTGACGAGATTCGGACACGATCCAGCCCCATGTGCGTCGGTGACAGACTGGACTGTTGTTATCACCCAAGGAATTACATCTGATTTACACCAATTCGGTAGGGAACGGCTTGGATCATAGAGTTAACGAAAGAGCTTAACTAAAGAAGATGTCATATTATTTTATACCATACTTGAAAGAATCTCCGCAAATGTCATCAAGTCCTGGGGATTTTCCTTGTTTTAATTTGTTAATACGACTAGCTGTATGACTTATTCTTAACTCATTTGGTCGTCACGGCCGTTCAAACAATCCCTGTGGTTGAAGTAAGACAACGTTGGGAGCTTCCGGCTGCATCATGCCTGGCCACTTTCGCGGCCGTTCAAACAACCTCTGTGGTTGAAGTAAGACAACGTTGGGAGTTTCCGACTGCTAAGTGTCGAAACTATAGTGAGGGGAAAGATGTTGACAGCTATGTGAGCTGGTGGCAACCTGAAAGAGATGAAGACCAGAGTGGGGCGAGAGGAGTCTTCCATTCTCTCTTGGTCCAGAGGCTGGGCTGGAACTGGTTAGTTCGCGTTGTGTGGCTATGTCCCGGGGTTTGTAATCTCCCCACCATGCCATTCATTGTAAACAAGTTAACTGATTACTGGGTCCGAACGGGTCTCGCTTGAGGAAATGACTGTCAATTGGCGTCGGGAGCTTGGGAGGTGCGTGTCCGGAGAGTGACGAAGTATTGGTATTTCTGTTAACTTTTTTGGAGAGTGATTCGCTTTCAGGAGTCTGTTTAAATCACGTCTTGCTTCACGGTTCATTTTGTTAAACAATCGTGGTCGAACCATTTTTTATTCATTGTGTTAAACCAAACTGTTTTTCTCGTACTTTTCCAGTTTGTAACAATGTGTATGAAATAGTTAACACAGTATCAACATCTGTATCTAAAATCTGAAACGATTTTTGATTAAATTTTCTGGAATTTTTTTCAGAACGTAATTTTCCCGTAAATTTTCTTGTCTTTCTCCATCCCATTTTTTCATAGATATTTGTCTTAGTTTGGTGCCTATCGTTGGTGTTTTGATTAGTTCCTTTTCTTGTATGTAAAACATTGCAGGCATACGTGTTATCTCAACTTATGACACGAAGAATTGTTTTGAGGTAACGTCTGAGGATACAAAGCAATGATCAGGGAGCTGTTTTCCCGTCTAGATACAAAGATCAATTCTCCATCTGGATTGTACTTTTATTTGTATTTGATGGTGTGCACGTTTTTCTTCTTTTTCGTTCACTATCCACAATAGCCTGGCCACATCTGGTCATGACCATGGCTATTATTTTCACAGTTCCTACCAGCTACCGTAGAATTTGGTGGTTGGTTATATTTCTTGTCGTTTCATTTGACAGTGACGACATAGTTGAAATAGATGTTCATCTAAGTGGTCCTCTCCATATGAGGAGTAGGTTGGTGAGGGCCTTAGTTTGAATTTGCAGCTTATGAGGGATTGGGCTGGTTGTGGCAAGTGCAGTCTTATCTGGACCACTTGCTGCTCTCTGCTGTCCTTAGCATAAGGATTGATCCACTGATGCTAAATATTTTGCTGAAACTGATATTTTTGTTGTCAAGAGTTTTCTTTCTAGGCTCATCGTTTTGCTAGCTCATCTACCGTCTCATTTCCTATCCCACAGTAAGAGGGATCAATTGGAGAATTATTGTTCTTGTTTTCTTTGACATGCCGGGAGGCCTTGATCAGGTCTGGGAGCTTGTCATGCTCTAAGGCCTAGAGGGCAGAGAGGACATCGAAGAGGAGGATCATTGGATAGCATATGTCATCAGTATTCTAAATCATGGGGGCTGCTGTCATGAGTGCCTCTGTGCTCGATAGTTGGTGCGGTATTTTTTCGCAGGAACATTGGCAGTTTTGGTTTGAGTCCCTCGGAACTTGATGAGGATACTAGATTCCCCACCATAATAGGTGGCTGACCCATCTTTGTAAGCATACAATCCTCCTGTGGGTAATACTCTTCTATCAAGGCCTACGCTAGAGCACGACGTGCTGTGTCATCTTAGACTTCTACTGAAGTTATGTGGGGGACATAAGTGAGGTTTCACAGTCTAGCTTTTCTGGTGTTCTTGGTTCTGGCAATGAAATATCTCCTTTTATAAGGCTTGCTGATGTTGCTGCAGCAGCCATTTGTTCTTGTAAACAAACTTCTTTCTTTCAGGCGACTTTTGGTGAGACCATCTACGTTCTGCTTCACGGGATGATCTGTTAAATACCTGAACTTCTCAGTAAGCACTACGTTCTTGGCTTCCCTTCTCTGGTTGAGAAGCTGGATTACAGTGTTGCCTTTTTTTTGTAGGCACTGTCACGACCGGATCAACTGGCGCACTAAGATAATAAAGGAATGGATACGATTCAGTATGGTAAGGCAATGTTGCAGATTGGCGAGATAGAGTGTGTTTTTTTTTCACACGAGGAGCAATCAGTGTTAGGGAGGCAGTTTTCTGTGTAAAAGTTTTTATGTGGGATGCGGTTTTCATGTTTTGGTTGCAGAGCTTGTATTTCGCTGAAGTTTCTATGTAGACAGTGTTCGGGAAAAAATGTAGTGTTATCCGTATGTTCAAGTTTGTGTTACTTCGGTTTTAGCTCTCCTATCAGAAGTTAGGGGAAGTGTAGAAGAAGTCATTTCTTTCTCAGATAGAAGAAGTGTAGTGATATTTTAGGTCTGATGCCTTACAACACTCCGGTCCGTGTATCCACGTAAACTTGTACCTCTGAGGGATATCTCAACATTGTCAGATGGTGTGGGATGGAAGTGCTTAGTGTGTAGTCTCGTCTTGTAGTCCCAGCTCTGTCGTCTTCGTCATCGTATACCTTTCGGTATTGTGAAGATTGCCTCCCTTCTTTTCTTCCCTTATCGTTCATGTTGCTGTGAGGCGCCGCCGGCAACCCTCCTTTGGATTCCTGCGCGACTGTCAGCCGTTGTTAGAATCCCTATGCGACGGCCAACTGTTTTTGGATTCCCTGTGCGACTGCCAGCTGTTGTTGGATTCCCTAAGCGACTGCCAGCCGTTGTTGGAATCCTTGTGCGACTGCCTTTTGCCAGCCGTTGTTGGAATCCTTGTGCGACTGCCTTTTCGTCAGTAGTGTTTTTACCTTAAGACGTTTCTGAATTGTGGACAATGTGAGTCAGCTGATATGAAATAGTGGCTGCGATTGTCTTCGTAGGCAGAATTCCTGTGCGCCTGCATTTTCGTCGGCAGTGCTTTTCCATAAGACATTCTGAACTGTGGACAGTGTGAGTCAGCTGACATGAACTAGTGGCTGTCATTGTTGGGGAAATGGACTTACCATGGGGAAATGTTGAAATGTTGTATGAGAGAGAACGTGTGCGTGTGTGTTAATAAAGAAAGTTTCGTGGAAGTTTGAGTTTTAGGTGTTGTGTTGTTGTATGAATGTAAGTAGGACTGTCTGTCTATCACTCTATAGTTTAGGCCTTATCGAGCCTAACATGCACTGACCTCACTGCATCAGTGACGAGTCTGAGGGTCTGGTTTTGTATTTTGTCGAAGACATGCAGGTTCGTCTTGGCTGAGTTTGGCCACGCAATGGAGCCATGTTAGAGGTGGGGCCTGAATCTTCTCGTTTTCACTCTATGTGGTACCCGCCAACTTCTTGTGGGTTGCTAGGAAGCATCTGTGCTTTGCAATGTGTGTGTTCCAGTGCCACTTATTGTCAAATATAATTCCAAGGTTGGTTACTTCTTCATCCTTCCAAAAGGGAGTTTCTCCACACTTTGTGACATCAGCCCTCTGCTTGGTCAACAAGGTGAACAATACTAAGGAGGACTTCTTGTTAATGGAAACGCTCCATTCTTCGTCTAATCTGTTGCTTGTTGCAATGTCTAAGTGGCAGCTGTAGCATTTCCTCCGTACGCCAGCTTACCGAGTCGTCAGCTACAGAGCAGATTTGATACCCCTAGATAATTCAGGTAGCAAGACTTAATATTATCTATTGATGCTGCATTCAGTAGTGCAGCATAAATAGATAAATAGTAGTAAGAAACTCTGTGGAGAGCCGGACAGCAGAAAGTACTCAGACGAGAAACCACCGTCAAGCAAGTGTTTTGGCCCTTAACTCCTCACACTATAAGGGGGTTGGGTCACATCCACGTCATGAATCCTGGGTGACTCTCTGCTGTCGCTTTTTTTTCTTTTAAGTAGAAAATTGTCCTCCTCCGGGAATCAAACCCGCGCATCCTAGCTGATCGAGTTTTTCAAGGCAGTTTTACCCTTGTGATGGATGTCTTAACCACTTGGTTATATGTCACCAGCAAGATATGGGGAAATTTTAAGCCTTATGACGTTTCACTTTTGTTCCTCATGGTCTAGATCCAGCTGGAGCTTTTTTCCGCTGCTTCTGCCCTTGTCTTTAGGGCTCTGGTCCTCTCTCTCCCCGAGATTGAGAGCTGCTTGATGAGATTATGGGCTGATGCGTCTATCAACCCCTTGCTCCAACCTCTATGGCGAGAAGGAACCAGAAGAACAAGCAAACCAAAGCAAGCGCGTATTCAACACAACAAGACAAGACAAGACAATACGCGCTTGCTTTGGTTTGCTTGTTCTTCTGGTTCCTGTTTGCTTGGGCGCGGGCAGTCGCACTTGTTTTGGATCTCTATGGCGAGGTTTTTGGCTTGAAAGCCAGATGCCCTTAAGTTGCTGGCTAGACTGACATACTTTTCAGTCTTGTAGATATGGCTATTTCCATTCTACTTTCGATAATACAGTTGGCTCGATTAGAGTCACTTTTTTCGATAAATGGGAGTGGAGAACTATGTCCGGTCTCATGCCACTCTTGCTGATGATTTATGGGTGTTTCCTCCATTATGGGAGATCTGCTGTGTATTCAGTCGTCTGCTTCACCCAGTAGACCCCGCTTCCATGCTGTTGGTGGCAATTTTTTTCTGGCCACTTTTTCCTGCCTCCTGCTGTGTAGAAGATTGTTGAAGCTTCTGGTGGCACGTTTTTTTCCCTTTGGCAGAGCTGGTCGCAGTTTTGATCGCTTGTGCGATCTCTTGACGCACTTGATTGTACCTCCAAGTGTGCCTTCCTTGGTTTAGCGCTACCTTGCATGAGCTACGGACATGTTCCGCTGTCTGTTTGCCCCGGCAGAACGGACAAACAGGGTTACCTGATTTCCCCCATTTCACCAGATTAGCATTCGAGGGTAGGAGGTCAGACACAGATCTGAGGATGAAACTGATTCTAAGAAGGACTATATGTCACAAATCATTCCAGCTTAGACTTCTTTGGAGTGCATTTTTCCCAAGTCGTCCACTGCCCTTATTGGCCTTGCTGAACTGCCTTCTAAATTCTTGTGGCATCCTCTTCTTTCTTCATTTTTTGTATTACCATATCTCTTTTTGCCTTCCCGTTTGCCTTTGACCACCTTTCCATTTTTGTTGATCCCAGTCCCTGCCTGTTTGTCTGCGTGTGCCCTGTTATTTCTCTGACCATGAATTTTTCTTTCGTTGCGACCAGCGCCTCATGGACCTTCCATTTCCTACCAGTCCTCATCTTTGGCTGGATTGATCTCACAACTTTATCTCCAGAGTCTTCAAGCATGCTAAGAAGCCTGACCTTTCCTGCCTTGCACTATTCAACCATGGAATTTAAGGGTAGCTTCAGCTTTACCCGGCGTCAATAGAGCAGCACAACGTCAGTGAGGCTTGGTAGGACACTGATCCATTTCCTTGTGTATTTGTTGATTTTGGCCTCCATTGATTCCACTGTGCTAGTGCAGATATCGTATATTAATTTAACAGAGGCCACAGAGTTTTGGAATCAGCATGAAATGCAGGCATCATACTTTGTATTTGCCAAGAAGGCCACAGTGGTCTATTACCTGCACATTTTCTTGTCATTTGCTAAGTTTCCTTACCCTTTTGTGTATCTTCCGAGGCTTTCCATTAGTTGTCTCTGCTGGAATGGACTGATCGGTGACAGTAAACTTACTGTAGCCTTTCTACAGTGAGAGGCTCCGTTACTTTCTTGGTTCGAAATTCATCTTAGATGAGGAAACGACTTTGTCCAATTGCTTCAGGATTTCGCATGTCTCTTCTTCTTTTGTGGAAAGCACTGACACTCTTGAGATACCTCCTTTTTGGACTGACAAATCCAGGTGCTCGTTTACCATTAAGTATTTGGTCAATTTTGCTGCCTTGCGGAGAAGATTTTCCCTCCGACGTTCAGAAGTGATATTGGCCTGAACTGGTGCTGTCACTTGATTTCTCTTCTTTTGGAATGTACACTCCATCAGCTATCATCCATTGATTGCTGGTCTTCATATTCGTTCATGCTGAACTTATCATGTTGTGGAGCCACTCGAGGACACTGGCACACTTCTTGTACAATGGAAAAGTATTCCGTTAGGCCCAGGTGATAATTAGGCTCTGGCTTTCTTCACCACTTTCTTTACAATATCCAGTGTTGGTGTGTTATTTAATTTTCTTGCATGCGCTACATCCTGGATATCACGTGTGCCTCGCTCTGTGGATCAGAATATGTTTTTCTGAGGTGCTGTTCCAGAGTTTCTTTGTCCGCTGTGAGTGCCTCGGGTTTGGGCTGCTTAAACAGGTTCCTGGCGAATTGGAAGGGGTGTTTAAAGAAGCGATCTTGGGTGTTCTTCTCTTTGCTCCTTCTCTTCTTTTGCTGAATCTGCTTTTCTAAGGGCGCTATGTTTCGCTTTGAGGTCTTTCCATGGTTTCTCAAACCCTTACTTCTCAAATTTTGAAGCAGCCTTCATTTGTTTATTCAGGATCCTTTTCTTCCTTCTGATCTCTTCCATTTGACGCTGGCGTCTGGATTTCTGGGAAGGAGTTTTTATTTTTGATTGCTTTACTCCATAGGCATCCCTACATGTTGCATATACAATATCTCCAAAAGTGGCCAATTTGTGTTCCCAGGTGCTTTTTCCTAGTAGCGCATCCAGTTTTTGGACAATATCTCTATCCAGCCTCTCCCATTCCTCTTTTGCACTTGCATGTGGCAAGTTCAGTTTCTGGCGCTTAGCATCAAGAGCACCCACGCACCAGACATACTAATGCGATTAACGCAGACCACTTCACAACACGATAAAACAAACAAAAAGACCGCACATACACAAACTGATGGAAAGAGGCAGTTGCAGAATTCATTGTCGGAAGAAGAGGTGTTTTTTTAAAAGTTGGGTTTAAAAGCATAAAGGGTAGGTGAGAGGCAAAGGAAGAATAGAAGTTTATTCCAGCAGATGGTCCCGAAACAGTAAAAGAACGCTGGCCTACAGTTGATAGTGTAACTCTAGGAACCTTGAGGGAAAGAGTATCTAAAGCTGAGGGCAAGGTAATAATTAATAATTACAATATTTATATAGCGCAAAATCTTGATAAAATTAAATCTAAGCGCTGAAACAGACACACACGCACGCACGCACACACACGCACGCACCACACACACACACACACACACACACACACACACACACACACACACACACACACACACACACACACACCAAAGCATGGCTATAAAAATGGGGAGAAAGAATAAAAGCAATGGAAAATTATAGAGAGCATATTATATACAATTATATATTACAATGTGATTCCCCTCCGAGTGGAGACAGGCTGCAGAGGGGGTTGAGAGAGGTCAGGATTTTATGCAGAGGAGAAAAGGTGAGTTTTGAGAGCGGACTTGAAGGAGACAAAAGTAGGTTGCTGACGGACTGAGAGAGGAAGTTTGTTCCAGGAGAGTGGACCAGAAACAGAGAAGTCTCGTGGACCATAGGTATTGAGCTTAGTGCGTGGAAAGCGAAAAGTCAGAGGATCGGAGGCAGAGCGGAGGGTACGTGAGGGAACATAGATCTCAAGTAGGCTTGACAGGTAATCGGGGGCTGCGTTTTGAGGCTTTTGTAGCACATGGTGTCTAGTTTGTACAGTATGCGCTTTGATACAGGAAGCCAGTGAAGTTGTGCCAGGAGAGGAGATATGTGGTCAGCTTTTTTCTTTTTGAATACAAGGCGTGCAGCACTACTACTGGTGAAAGGTCTTTCTCTTTTCAAGCTCCATCGATGTGGAACAGACTGCCAGACTCTCTCAGACATTCAGATTATTTCTCTTCTTTCAAGTCTAAACTTAAAACCCATCTATTTTCTCACAACTAGTCAATGCTGCGTAGGGGTACCACCTATGTCATAGCCGTCTAAGCCTTGTTTTGACATACTGTTTCAGGGTGTGTTTTCTATTGCATGTGTTTGTTGTATAATTGAACGTTGTGTGATTTGGTTTTGTAGCAATGCTTGAGATGAGTGAGTGTTGTGCTCGTAGGATTTGTTGGTTTCTGTAGTGGTGGTATTCGTAGTTGTTTGTGAGGTGTGTGGTTGTGTGTGTAGGAGAGGTGAATGCAGTATATTTTTGTAAAGCACTTAGAGAAATTATTTTGATTAAGCGCTATATAAGAAGCCATTATTATTATTATTATTGTTTTGAATGCGCTGTAGGATGTGAATGGTGGAGGCAGGAAGACCAGACAGGAGTGAATTGCAATAGTCAATGCGAGACATTGACATTCTTCTAGGTTTGTCATGATGATTTCGCCTTAAAGAGATAAGGCAAGTGATATTTTTAAAGATGGTGCTATTCTGAAACTGTGAGTCATCCGCGTAGAAATGATGTTTCACGTCATGCTGGTCGAGTTGGATAGATAAATAAATATTGATGTTGTCACAAAGGTATAATGAAGCAGACTGGTGAATAGATTTGTAACACAAGGTATCCAGCTTATATTCAGTTCTGTTCAAAACAGGCGAACACTACAGAGAGCGAAGGACAGGACTGACATGATCAAACTTGTTCTTTCTGAGAACAAGACGAACAGCTGAGTTTTGTATGCGTTGCAGACAGAGGAAAAAAGCACCTGTAGTCCAGAAAGGAGAGCGTTACAGAAACCAAGACGAGATAAAGTAAGAGATGTCACAAGCTTAGATGCAACCTCAGTTGAAAGATATCTTCGAATGTAACCAATGCGCTGAATAAGATAGCAGCGCGATTGGCAGGTCTGCGTTAGAAACTTCTGCATAGAAAGAGTGTTGTCCAAGGTCATATCTAGCTTCTTGACAGAATCAGAGAGAAAGAAAGTATTGTTTTCAAGCTGGATGGTATTAAGTGTAATAGAGGCAAGTTTGTTTTAAGTCCCTACGAGCATGGCTTCAGTTTTGTTACCATTTAAGTGTAGTTTATTTTGTCATCCAGTTCTGGATATCAACGAAGCAACCGGATGTTTCTGAGATGATCATCATGTGCACTGACGCATGGCATTGGCAATCATGGCCCTCCATATCAATCTCTGCTTTGTCGCTGCAAGTACTTCTCCCACCCCGTCTGTCTTGTCCACTGCGCACGTCCATCTAATATTTTTTCCCTGGGTTTACTTAGTACTCTTTTTCCTTACAGCTGTCCTGTTGTGACCAGGTGCTCAAATGTCTAAATGTTGCTTGTCTTTTCCTAATCTTCTTCATTAATGTTCATTTTGTGTCTACCTCCTTCAAGACTGTCTCGTTTATTTTCTTTGCTGTCCATGTATTAATATTCCGCTTAGACACCACATTTTAGCTGCCTCAGTCTTGTTCTGACTTTGTGTGTTGACTGTCCACGCTTCACATCCATACAACAATATCAGTTCTATGTAACACTGAAGAACTCTCTTCCTGATGTTAATTGTTAGGCATTTGTTAGAAAGAAAGCTTTTCATTTTCCTGAATGCTGTTTCAGCGTGGCCGGTTCTGTTGGCTATTTCTAATGTACATCTGCCGTCTGGTGAGATGATTGTTCCCAGGTATTCAAACTTATCAACTTGTCTCAGATTGGCACCATTTACCGTAATTTTGCATGAGAGGATTTCTTGATTTTTACTGATTACCATGACTTCAGTCTTCTTGCTATTTAGCTCCAGCCCTTTATTATTGCTTTCTCCTATTTCTATTATATTCACAAGATTTTGTAGGTCTTTTTTCTTTCATTTTCTGCAATTAGAACGGTGTGATCAGCACAACGAAGATTGCTTATCATTTTCCCTCCAACTTTTATTCCAGTGCATTCTTCTAGGTTTCTCATGATGGTTTTGCCTTAAAGAGATAAGGCAAGTGATATTTTTAAGGATGGTGCTATTCTGAAACTGTGAGTCATCCGCGTAGAAATGATGTTTCACGTCATGCTGGTCGATTATGTTGGCTAGGGGTGAGGTATAGAGACAGGCCTTAGTACACAACACTGATGAACTTCGCAAGAAAGCTTAACAGGCTCGGACGACTTCCGTTGATGAGAATTGACTGAAAACGATCAGATAGGTAGGAGGAGAACGAAAAGAGAGCGGTACTGTGAATTCCAAAAGTTTGTTCAAGACGAAAGGGAAGGATGGAGTGATCAATGGTATCAAAGGCAGAAGATAAACCGACTAGTGTTAAGAGAGAAATTTTACCAGCATCATAAGCAAGAAGAGTTCACTGACTACGAGAACAAGAGCTGTTTCTCTTCTGTGATTTGCTCGATGGGCAGACTTAACAGCAGGATGGTGGAGATGATTTAAGTAGAGATGCTCAATCAGTTGTTTTAGTACCACTTTTTCAAGGAGCTTGGAGAGAAATGGGAGATCTGATACAGGTCTATCATTTTGCAGACCACTGTGATCGAAATTATTTTTTTCTTGGGAAGTGGTCGGACGAGAGCAGTTTTGAAAGCAGAAGGGAAGACTCCTGAGGCCAAAGGAGAATTGATAATGCAGGTAAGTGACGGAAGAAGTTGAAAGTAATTTGCGAAAAGAGAGAGGCCGGAATGGGGTCAAGTTGGCAAGATTTGAAACACATTTTTGAGGGTCATTAAGATCTCAGTATCAGATATTGGAGAGAGAGAGAGAGGAGAGAAGTACCTGTAAATGGAGGGTCTGTCAGTGTTGGGTGGAAGTAAGTTGAGTCAGATTTGTCAAGGTATTGTTCTGCACCCTTGATAACAAAACAGTGAGTAAAAACACTCCAACAGTAACGTTCAAAAGACCAATATAATAATAATAATAATAATTACAATATTTATATAGCGCAAAATCTTGATAAAATCAAATCTAAGCGCTGAAGCAGACACACACGCACGAACGCACGCACGCACGCACACACACGCACGCACACACACACACACACACACACACACACACACACACACACACACGCATGGCTATAAATGGGGAGAAAGAATAAAAGCAATAAAAGCAAGAATAAAAGCAATGGAAAATTATAGAGAGCATAGCATATACAATTATATATTATAACCATGTGATTCCCCTCCGAGCGGAGACAGGCTGCAGAGGGGGGGGGGGGGGGGGGGTTGAGTGAGGTTAGGATTTTATGCGGAGGAGAAAAGGTGAGTTTTGAGAGCGGACTTGAGGAGACAAAAGTAGGTTGCTGACGGACTGAGAGAGGAAGTTTGTTCCAGGAGAGTGGACCAGAAACAGAGAAGGCTCGTGGACCATAGGTATTGAGCTTAGTGCGTGGAAAGCGAAAAGTCAGAGGATCGGAGGCAGAGCGGAGGGTACGTGAGGGAACATAGATCTCAAGTAGGCTTGACAGGTAATCGGGGGCTGCGTTATTGAGGCTTTTGTAGCACATGGTGTCTAGTTTGTACTGTATGCGCTTTGATACAGGAAGCCAGTGAAGTTGTGCCAGGAGAGGAGATATGTGGTCAGCTTTTTTCTTTTTGAGTACAAGGCGTACAGCATTGTTTTGAATGCGCTGTAGGATGTGAATGGTGGAGGCAGGAAGACCAGACAGGAGTGAATTGCAATAGTCAATGGGAGACATTATGAAGGAGAGAACGAGTTTTGCAGTTGTTTCGACAGAGAGATACTTCCTGATCAGCCTTATACGATGCAGATGATAGTAGCAAGATCTGGCAGTTTGAGAAACAAAGTTGTTCATGGAGAGGGTAGAGTCAATGCAGACACCAAGGTTTTTAGCTGAATCAGAAATTGGGACTGATGTGTTACATAATGGGAGAGAAAGAGGAGGCAGCTGAGAAAGTTTCTGACGGGTGCCAATGAGGATAGCTTCTGTCTTGTCGTCATTAAGCTGAAGTTTGTTGAACGTCATCCAGTTCTTAATGTCCGAGTAACACTCAGTGGTGCGAGTCAACAGGCGCTGTATATTATCAGGTGAGTCACTGTCTTGAAGTTGGGTGTCATCAGCATAGAAGTGGTGTTTTATAGAGTGGGAGTTGATGATGGTGGACAGGGGGGAGGTGTAAAGAGTGAAAAGAACAAGGCCAAAGACAGATCCTTGTGGAACACCACAGGTCAGGTATGCAGGTTGAGAATAAGTGCCATTGATGAGAACAGTTTGTTTTCTGTTTGATAAATACGAAGTGAAAAAGGAGAGAGCAATGTCAGAGATGCCAAAAGTAGGATGAAGTCTAGAAAGGAGAATACCATGGTCAATGGTATCGAAGGCTGCAGACAGATCAAGGAGTGTGAGGAGAGAGACTTTGCCGAACGAAGAGACAACCTACGCTACGCTGATAGAATGCTACCTTTCAGAAAACATGTAAAAACTACTGCACCCAAGTGTCAAAAGGGCCATTCAAGCCTAAAAGCAATGGCAGCCAAGGAGATTGAACAACGTCGTATTTTCCAGCAATACCAACTATTACACTAAATGTAATCAAATATAGATTTGATCTGATAACTTTATCGTGGATCAATGTTTCGAAACGAGAGAGTGTAATTTTCACTAACAATTTTGCTTTGCTTCGAAATGACTCGTGGACAACGAAATAGATCTAAGCAATGGGTCCGTTCAAGGCACCAAATGACTTTGGTATTTCACGCCTACAGGAATGGGCTGAGTGTAAACAACCTTTTCTGAGATTTTGACGCGTATCAAAACTTGAAAGAGAAGAGCAAGCAGTTCAAGTTAGCTTTCAAATTTATATGATGGGCAATGACAATAAAAGAATTTAGCTTCTTTCAATCTTACTGAAGAACAAGCTCAGACTCTGTATGTTGTTTTAACCAGGTTTGATAACCATATTGTTCCAAAGCGAAAGATCCATGAGACAGTCCAGTTTAATGGATGTATTTGTCCAGCAACATTAAGATGGATTGAAACGTATTACTTAGTGTTCAAGAACCCTCGCATCAACAGAGCGCACGTACGCTCAGATTGAAAAAGAATGTTTGGCAGCTGTTAGGGCATGTGAAACGTTTCAGAGCTGTCTGGTAGGACTGCCGTCTTTCACGTTTCAGTCAAACAGATCATAAGCGATTGGTCCCCTCATCAACAAGAAAGAGCTCCAAAATGTTCACATTAGGTATCAACGCATGCTGATGCGTTTAATGCGAATCAGCATAGAAGCTATCCACTCCCTGGGGAAGACACTCCTTGTGGCTGTCGATCTGTCAAGAAGTCCTCAAGAACAAACTGAAAACACAGAAGTCAGTCAGCTGATTGAAGACGCAAAGCACATGTTAAGCTGTGTAATTCTGTCTTGGAAAAACACAGGTGGACGACTGAAGAAATTGCAATCTAAACTGACAAAGACCCTCTCTTCAAGAAAGCACTACAATACACAAAAGAAGGATGACCAAAGTATCTTGCTGATGAGGAAGAATGTCTTCGTGACTTGTATTCACTGCACAACAAACTCGGCGAACTTGGACTTCTTATACAGGGGACCCATAATGTCATTCCGCAAGCCTTGAGAGATGATATTTTGTCAGAAATACATGATGGGCACCATAATGTCATTCCGCAAGCCTTGAGAGATGATATTTTGTCAGAAATACATGATGGGCACCAGGCGTTGCAAAATGCAGAGAGAGCAAACTCATCAGTTTGGTGGCCCAACATGAACGAGCACATCAAGCAAGTAGTAGAGAATTTGCGGACGATGTGAAGAAGGCAAGCTCAAAGAAAAGAACCACTTAGTACGATGACACTGTCTGTTCGTTCATTCCAAAAGTCTGCTGATATCTGCAATTTTAAGAGACGCAATGACATACTCCTAGTAGACTACAAGTATTTCTCAACGTACATTGAAGTAGGACAGCTTCCGTTTCAGTTTTAGTTTCTCAAGACGACGTCTCAGCGCTTGGAACGAATTCCATATGCACTAACGTCATTGGTGCCATGTGTATGGTGATCATGGCACATGCCTTAAGCCTGCACATAAACCCATGAGCGGGCCAGGTCCTGATGCCCTACCTAGCCTATGTTGTACCTAGTCCATCTGTTATATTGGTATTGTATCAGCCTATCACTGGAATAATCTTGGTTACATGTAAATGACATGTGTATCTGTGTACCTTATCTTCAGGAAAAGGAACATGTATATAAAGTAAATAAATAAATAATTAAAGGTCTGAATCACAACACAACTAGCTATTCTGTTTTAACTCGCCTCATACCAGAAAGCCCCTTCTCCCCTGTCAATGCACAAAGGCTCAGCTGTCTGTCAACTAGGTGAAGATAATATTTTCTTAATCATAGGTCCGCCAGTCTGTCGTTCTCTTCCGAGGAAAGAAAAGAAGAAATAGATATGTATGTAAGTAAGTAATTAAGTAAGCAATTAAGTAAGTGATTATTAAGTACGTAAGTGTTACGTAAGTAAGTAAGGTATAAGTAAGTGAGTAAGTAAGTATTAAGTACGTAAGTAAGTATTAAGTAAATATTATGTAAATAGGTGAATAAATAGAAACAAAGTAAAGGAGTATATAATAGATGAAAATAACAACAGCAAATACATAAATACCCACATGCCTGCACACAGACATACACACTTACATTCGTACGTACACACCCATGTCCACATGGCAGACAGCAGCAGCAGCAGCAACAATAGCAACAAAAACAACAGCAATCAGGAAACACACATATATACATATCACGACAAACTTACAGATATGTCTGGACAAAAATCAACAAACAGGCCACAAACACGCATACACAGACCGTTTGGCAAACTTGCTAGTTCTCCTGTTGTATTTTCCTTTTCTTTACTTTTCCTTTATCTCTGTTTCAGGAAAACGCTTTCCATTCCACACTGTAAGACTCTGCGCAGTTTTACTTTTGAGATGATACCAGTGTTGGTCTGATTAATGATAGCTCTTGTTTTTCATTTTATAGTAGATTTCCGGCCACTTTTTCTATGTATTCCTTTTTGGGTAAGACGTTCGATGGTATCATGACTCACACTTTATTCGCGAAGGTATGATTTAAAGCGTCTAAGTTACCTCAAACTTTTCCAGATGGAGAATTTTGTTGTAAT
Source organism: Monoplex corrugatus (assembly GCA_030674185.1). Lineage (NCBI taxonomy): Eukaryota > Metazoa > Mollusca > Gastropoda > Littorinimorpha > Ranellidae > Monoplex > Monoplex corrugatus. The sequence continues at coordinate 101,730,751 of CM060305.1, read as the reverse complement.
GGCATTGCCTGCAAGTTTATCAGCTCGTTCATTTACCTTATTACCAGCGTGTCCAGTAGGGTAGTAGATCCACGTGAGATTTTGTAGGTCGATGCTGTTCATTGCTTTGTGCCATTTTGGGGTCCCTACACCATTTTGCACTTTAAGAAGTAGATTCATCGAGTTAGTCAGAAAAAAAGGTTTGGATTTCTTTCATGTCATCATCCAGTGAGGTTAACCATCGCAGTGCATGTGTGACTACCTCAATTTCCATTGTTAGACTGGAGGTTGTGATATCATATGTAACGTTTCCTTGATGTTTGGTGTTTCTATTCCGTTTGACAGTGAAGCCCCGTCCAGATTTGTTATTGGTGACTGAGCCATCCGTATATATGATTACATCTTTGAGGTTGTTACTTTATTGCTCAGTGAGTAGCTGAATGTCTGCGTTTGTTTTCCTTTGTGGCCATTTGCGACAGTGTCTCCGTAGATTTTTGGGTATGATAGTTTTGTACAGATTTTTGAAATGGTTTGGATGTGGTTTTTTTCCCATTCTTTTGTCCCTTTGAGCTCTGTCAGTTGATACACATGCTGAATGAAGTCTTTTGCCTGTCCCATCCATGATTTTCCACGTTGGCGTCTGTTGCCTTTTATTGTTCTGATTATCTGGTGGAGTGGGTTTTCTGAGTTCTCCAGTGCCCTGAAATATGCATTTACTTGTTCCATTTCTGTCTCGACCGTATTTAAGGAAGGTCGAGCAGGTATCGCATAGTCTCCGTGGGTGTGTCTTTTGTGGTTCCGAGAATAACTCTCATTGCTTCATTTTGTATCCGTTCTAGTTTTAGCAGGTTTGTCTGTGACAACGTATTGAGGCCCAGTCCATAGTCGATGACACTCAGTATTACAGTTTGGTATAGTTGAAAGAGATGATGTTGTTCAGTGCCTTTAGCTTCCATTGCTTTCATGATTGAAAGGCCTTTTTTTACATTTGAATGTAGTGGTTTCCACATGTTTTCTGAAGATTAATATTCTATCAAAACTGATGCCAAGGTCACGTAAGTTGTTTGTTCGCTTGATATTGGTTCCTACGATGCAGAAGGGAAAACTAGACAACATCAAAATAGAGATGGAAAGGCTTAACATCAGTATTTTAGGACTAGGGGAAGTGAGATGGAAGGGGGCAGGCATGATTACATCAGGAGAATACATAGTGATATACTCTGGAGGTAATTCACATGAAAGAGAAGTAGGCATCATAATGGACAAAGACAAATCAAAAGCAGTGGGCTGTGTCCGACAGAGTTTTGCTGGTCAAATTGAGAGGCAAATCATTTGATATTAACATCATTCAGGTGTATGCACCAACATCCTCAAGTACTCAGAAAGACATAGACAACTTCTACGAAGTATTAGAGATGGCCAAGGTCCAATGTAAATCACAAGAAGTTACAATCACAATGGGAGATTGTAAAGCTAAAGTGGGACAGGATAGGGTGGAGGATATAGTTGGACCTCATGGCCTTGGTACACAAAATGAAAGGGGAGGGAAACTTGTAGAATGGGCACAGATGAATGAGTTCATAGTAGGAAACACCTGGTTTGAACAGCCTAATAGAAGAAAATGGACTTGGATGAACCCAGGAGATAATACCAAAATCAGATTGACTACATCCTGATCAACAAAAGATTTAGAAATTCTTTACTGTCAGCAAAAACACTACCAGGCGCAGACTGCAACAGTGACCACAATCCTGTAGTGGGAAGATTTAGGCTGAAATTAAGGAAAAGGAAACAGACCAAAAGCAACATCAAACTAAATCTTGGACTCTTAAAGACAGATGTAATGATACGTAAAAAATTTAATGTACATGTTCAAAACAAATTCAGTGCTCTGGAAGACGTTGGCGACAGTGAGGAACAATGGACAAAGTTGAGAAATTCGATAAATGAAGCTTGTGAAGAAATCCCTAAGGCAGATAGAAAAGCAAAAAAGAACTGGATGACTAATGAAATTTTGGGCTTGATGGAGGGAAGGAGGAAGGCAAAGAGAAACGAGGAGAAATACAGGAAGATAAACAAAGAAATCAGGAATAGATGCAATGAAGCTAAGGAAGCTTGTCTGAAAATAAAATGCAAAGAAATAGAAGACCGACACTTAACGGATCCTCAGGGTATGTACAGACGAATTGAAGAAATTGTCCACAGGAAAAACACATGCACATCAACTGGTTGCTTAAAATCGAAAGATGGCACGCTTATCATGTAAAAAGACAAAATATTAGACAGATGGGGAGAGTACATTAAAGACCTTTTTTTTAGGATGGCAGAAACGAAGGACACATTATAAAAAAGAACTTTGAAGGACCATCCGTAATGAAAGATGAAGTTAGAGCAGCACTGAAAAAGATGAAACCAGGAAAAGCCCCAGGACTAGACAACATTACTACAGCGATGATTGAAGCCCTGGAAAAATTTGGCATAGCGAAAATAACAGTCCTCCTAAATGAAATTTACGACACTGGAAAAATCCCCAAAGATATGTCAAAATCAATTTTCATTGCACTTCCAAAGAAGAAAGGGGCTATAAAATGCAAACTCCATCGCACAATCAGTTTAATGAGTCATGTAACAAAAATCCTGTTAAGAATAATCATGATGAGGACAAGGAATAGAATCAAAAGAGAAATAGCAGAAGAACAGTGTGGATTTGTGGAAGGGAAAGGAACTATTAATGCCATATATATCCTAAGAACTATCATAGAGAGGTCAGTTGAGATGAATAAGGATTTGTATTTATGCTTTGTTAGCTATACCAAGGCTTTCGATCGGGTAAGACATGAAGAATTGATCAACCAACTGTAGAGAGTCAATGTTGATGGAAAAGATCTACGAATAATCAGAAATATGTACTGGGGACAAACAGCTGCAATGAGAATAGAAAACAATAACAGCTCTTTCCAAAACATCAAAAGAGGAGTCAGACAGGGGTGTGTTTTGTCACCAGATCTGTTTCACTTTACAGCGAAAACACCATGAGAAACCTAGAAGAAGGCCCTGGGTTAAAGGTTGGAGGGAAAGTGATAAACAACATTCGATACGAAGATGACACCGTGCTAATTGCAGAAAATGAAAGGGACCTACAAAACCTTGTGAATATACTAGAAATAGAAAGCAAAGGTAAGGGGTTGGAACTAAACAGCAGGAAGACTGAAGTCATGGTGATCAGTAAAAAACATGAAATCCCCTCATGCAAAATAACAGCAAATGGCACAACCTTGAGACAGGTTGATAAGTTTAAATACCTGGGAACGATCATTTCATCTGACGGCAGATGCACATCAGAAATAGCTGGCAGAATCGGCCAAGCCAAAACAGCATTCAAGAAGATGACAAGTATTCTTACCAACAAATGCCTATCAATTAACATTAGGAAGAGCGTTCTTGCATGTTATATAGAACCAATACTGTTGTACGGATGTGAGGCGTGGACAGTCAACAAGCAAAGCCAGAACAAGATTGAGGCAGCCGAGATGTGGTTTCTAAGAAAAATGTTGAGAGTTCCATGGACAGCAAAGAAAACAAACGAGACAGTCTTGATGGAGGCAGACACAAGTAGATCATTCAACATTTATAGGCCATTTTATGAGGGAGAAGGATTTGGAGCACCTGGTCACAACGGGAAAGCTTGAGGGAAAGAGATCACCAGGTAGACCCAGGGAGAAAATGCTAGACGGACTTGCAGAGTGGCTGAAGACAAGGAGGGTGGAGGAGATACTTGGGGCAACAAGAGATAGAGACAGATGGAAGTCCATGATCGCCAACGCCATGCGGCAGGGCACCTGATGATGATGATGATGACGATCGTAACTGATGGACATTTTTCACTCGCTGCTTTGTTGTCAAGAGTGCAGAACAGTACCCGTGCTTTGGTGGGATTGATTGTCAATCCGGTTTCCTGACACCACTGATCTGCGTTGTTTAACTGTTCTTTTAGATGAGTCCGTCGTCAGCAAAAGTGAGGATACGGGCTAGTCCGTTGTCATTCAGGTCAGCAAGCTGTTTTGTATATATGTTGTAGAGAACAGGGGAAAGTGTTGATCCTTGACGGAGTCTCATGGAGAGTTTTTGTGGTGCTGAGCACCAGTTTCCAAATCGTAGGACTAGTATTCGTTCTTGGAGTGTAGTAGCAATCCTTCTTGTGACTGTCATGCTGACACCATGTGGCTGAAGTAGTTCCATGAGTAATGTGAATTGTACTTTATTGTACGCATCCTCTAGGTCAATGGCTACAGCTAGGGTTTCTTCTGTATTCTGAAAACCTTCGTAGACTTCGTGAGCAAAGGCAGTTGTGTTTTCCCAAGTACTTTTTCCTGTTATAAAGCTGCCTTGATTAGGTGGGAATATTTTCCTGTTTTCAAGGTCTCTATCTAATGTCTTTGCTATTATGCTTTCTATCAGTTTCCCAAATACATTTTGCATAATCAGGATGCGATATCCATTTAGTCTGTGATGATCTTTTACCGGCTTAGGTAAGACTTTTAGGAAGCTGTGTGTCCAGTCCTGAGGAACCTGGGCTTTCTCAAAACTGTCTTCGTAGAGTGTGCACAATTCGGTGTGTCGTGTTCAGACGGCGTGTTGATGTCAAAGTATTGTATCTTGTCTGGACCAGGGGCTGCGTCTTTTCTGCTTCATACAATTCTTGTTCAGTTATTTCATCATCTAGTCCAGTCTATGTCAGTTTTTTGTTTAGGTCCACAATGAAGTTTCTTTTCTCTTCAAGATATTTCTGGTCACTCTGTTGTATGAAACGCTGTAGTAGGGACTGTCCTTTATCTTCATTTGTTCTTAATATTGTTCTATCTGTGTTGGTGATATGTGGTATCGTGTTATTTGTGGTTTTCCCTTCCATTTGTCGATAGAACTGCCAGAATTGTGACTATGTTGCATCAGCACCGAGTTTTTCAAAAGAGCTGTGTCCATTTATTGTCTTTTGCTTTCTGGGCTATGGTTTTGAACCGCTCTGTTTTTTCATCCATAATTCTTTTATATTCGTCCGTTTTTCTAATGCCATCATGGTCTGAGTGATGTCTTCTTCTGTGTTTCTGCCAAGCTTTTACAGCAGCTCGTTTTTCTTTCCAGGCAGTCTCTGTGTCATGGTTCCATCAAGGAGGTTGTTTTCTAGATGTTTAGTTGTTTCCTCTTTTCCATTTTGATTTCATAGTTCTGTTTAGTAACAATATCAGATTATATACTGTCATATTGGTTTGGGGTTCTTGGTTGAGACACAGCGTTTCTGGGTGATATATGTTTCATTATACTGAAAACCACTGGAAGATAGTCGTTGCCATGTGTGTTCAGGTCTCTGCACTCATTAGTGGTGTTAGTTTAGGAGAGATGAGTGCTATATCAATGGTGCTGTCTGTGTCTCCTTGTTTTGCACCCATATGACGTTGTTGTGAATGGGCTGAACTGGATATCGCACAGCATCTCTTCCAGAGCATGTCCCCGGGCGTTAATTCCGTTCTGATCCCACATTGCAGATCTTGCATTGAGATCGCCGCATACCACAGTAATGTCTCCTAGTTCATCTTCATTTTCTTCTAGGAAGTTTCATGTTATTTTTGAGGCACAGGATCCTGGGTATATACAAGCATTGATGAGTATGATGTTCTGTTTTTCATTTGGAGTTTTGAAGGCGTGTGCCTAACAGTTCACATGAATTTGTACACCATCGTTCTAGATCTAATATGGACACTTTGTCTTTTAGGTTCTTTTTCATGATTATCGCCAGTCCTCAACCTTCCTGTTTCTGAATTACTGCATATCCACATATTACCACAGAAGCAGTAGTTGGAAGACTAAAGATCATATCGTGGAAAACCTGAAGTTCTGGTCACAGAGAAAGGAAAAGTTTGTTTTGCTGAATTCCAGAAATTTGCTGAAAAATGGGGATTTGTTAACGTCACAACTAGTCATTACTATCCTCAGTCAAATCAAGAGGTTGAACGTGCTTTTCAAACAACATCAACATAAAAAATTCTGAGTCAGAGTTATACACCTCTCACACTTCTGATATACACACAACATCACCAGCAGGAACAGGTAAAACCCAGCACAATTCCTTTACGGAAGATACATCAGAACTACATTTTCAGTGCATGCTTTTTTTTTAAACCTTGATTCTTCACACGAAGACAGACCATCCCTTGAGACCAGAGACAATAGACAAAAGAAGCACAGTCACCAGAACTAGAACAAAAGAAATAATGCGTGTCAGCTCCCAGATCTACAGCAGGGTGACATTGTGCTACAAAAGCTAGAAATTGAGAAAGAATAGAAAGATCCAGCAGTCGTCAAAGAAAGATTGCATCAAGCTCTGACCTGATACAGACATTCATGGGCAGTACCGGAAAAATAGACGTCATCTGAAGCTCACCCAAAACCATCAGCCTCGTCTGAGTTGAATTCCATCATCCACAGGCTCTCACTTTGGCCCACAAGTATCGAAGTCCCACGTCCACACAATTCCATCTCCTAATACTATCCCAGTACTCCCTCACAGAACAGATGGATCTCCAGCAACAAACAAATGTGTGGCATGCAGGTCTCACGAAGACAGCAGACCATCTGGTGGGCCCGGCAAGATCACTCTTCGAGTCAGCGTCTGGGCGAGCGAGACGTCAAAACAACAGAAGTCGAATGGTCAAGAAGTTAGCCCGTTTCCAGGACTGAACTGATTTATTATTTGCATGATTTGTTGTGACTGAGAAGAATTTCTACTCCGAAACATTTGTATTAAATACTACGTACGATGCATTGCCACCAGACAATGGCAGAAGACATGGACAAAAGTAGCAGATTCAGAACTACTGAACTGTTTTTCATTCCCCTGAACTCTCAAAAGTAAATGTGCATGTCACTAACTTAAATTAATTTTTGCTAAACCTCAAAGGAGGAGAGGTGTGAAGTAATTATTTCTGGTTTGGAACACACGGGTTATTTGTTTATTCTGACATATGGGTCGTTTCTACCAGCATACTAAGAATAGCGTCTCCAACGTAAATAAATGTCTCGCTGTTTTACTTGGTTCCCGTGTCGATAATTGATTTACGAACGATCATTACAAGACTTTGTCATTATTTTAATGACAGCATTCTATTACAACGTTTTGATATTACGTCGTTCTCGTGTGTCACGTTTTGTATCAAATCTTCATTTTCATTTACAGCATACGTTTGGCTCAACATGTCAGATAAACTGTCTGTCCACTCATTTTGTGCTTTTATTCTTTGTTGCCTTTTGTATATACACATTGACAGAGTCCAGTTGGCCAAAAATTTGCGCCTGACTTATCTTGTCTTGCGCCTGTCTTGTCTTATCCTATCTTGTCTTGTTTTTTTTTTTTTACATTAAATGCGCCTTCTAATTCTGTTTTGTGCATTCCCGCTACCATGAATAGAAAAACAAGAGCCTTCAACAATCAGACAACACTGGTAACATCTCAAAAACAACGATGTGCAGACTCATGCAGCGTGGAACGGAACGTGTTTGGACTGTTCCTGAATCAGCGATAAAGCAAATTTAAAGAAATAGAAAACACATTTGGAGGAACAGGGACGGTTGTCATAGTGTTTGTGTCTGTGTATGTTTGTCATGGTGATTTATGTGTGTGTGTGTGTGTGTGTGTGTGTGTGTGTGTGTGTGTGTGTGTGTGTGTGTGTGTGTGTGTGTGTGTGTGTGTGTGTGGTGTGTGTGTGGTGTGTTTCTATTTTTTTTGTTTTGGTGTTTCCTTTTGTGTTGTTTTGTTTCGTCTTTCTGCTTTTGTTTTGTTTACTTGCTTGATTCTTTATATGTTTTCTGGTGTCGTAGTATGTCTGTCTGTCTGTCTGTTTCTCTCGCTCACTCTCTATTTCCCTCTCTGTGTGTGGTATGTTTGTTTGCTTGTTTTGTTTTTTCGTGGGTGGAGGATGAATTGAAAGAGCTGCAATGATGGAGATGTTATTCTAATCATGTTGGTGAGCAGATGAGGCCATGAGTTGTATTTGACTGAAGGCGATTTCAGCGATGTGATTATGTGACATCGGTGAGATATGTTTATACTAAGTGGCTGGCTGTGTTTTCATCCTTTTTTTTTTTTTAACGTTACAGACATAGATACACATGCGATTTACATGTAGCTAAGATTGTTTCAGTGACAGATCGATACAAAAATAAGATATACAATCCATACGCTTGCCAAGTTAAATAAGGCTTATGCCATGATCGTTTTGGATCTTCTGCATCACATGGCATCAGTGTTTGCGGAATTTGTTCCAAGCACGAAAAAGTTATCTTGAGAATTTAAAACTGGAACTGAATTGCAGAGGTGGGCCTTGATCCACTTGTATATGTTGCTGGAAATGCCTGCCTTTTGCAGTTGACAAGAAATCCATCGGTCAAAACCTTTCAACTACTTTGTCAAAGTTAAAAGATAAACAGCTTTTGTTCCTAAAGATAATCTTTAATCTCTTTTGACAGACAAGTGGACTGATTTTCTGTGCTGTGGAGTTGTTTGAATTCTGCTTGTTCAATGGACTTGATTAGTTTCCGGATACCACCAGGGTACTAATCATAATTCTTTCTATGGCGTTTACCACGTAGGTAGCCAAACTGACTGGGTAGTGAAGTGGGAAATTGCTTTGATTTATGACCACTCTTGAGGATAGGTACCATGATTACCTCTCTCTGGATTTTGTGGCAGTGATCCCTTTTCCCCAGCTACTGTTGGAGATTTCTATTCTAGAATTTTGTATACTGCTGCAATGCCAAAGTGGGTAAGCATGCCGTTGTTAATTCCATCTGGACCAGAGGCCTTTCATGCCTTCAGCTTCTGTGGTGATAATTTAAGGTCATGAAGAGTATGGGGTAGTTTTATGGTTTCTGCTGTGGTTCTGCTGTTGGACTTGGTCTTTTTTCTCTATTCTCGTCTCGTTTGCCGCTGCTGTTCAGTTTTTGACTAGGATGTTGCTCTTATGTGCATAGCTTTTAGCAATCAAATCAGATTTTGTTTCCCATCCCAATCTCCCCATTTTCTTCAAGGGTGACTCCGACTCTGTTGTTGTTTCTGTTGCTACGCTGCTTGGCAAGCCTCCAGACTTTTCTGCCATCTTTTTAAAGTTTAGAGAGCCTGTCTTCTGTTTATAACTCCTGCGTTTTGATTGCAGTTGTGACTTCAAGAATTTGCATTTTGCTTGCTGGAGCCATACTTTTTTCCTCTTATGAGTTGGTTTCTGCTTTCTTTCTGGCTTCTTGACGGGATATCCTTCAAGTTTCTGCAGTTCTGTGCTCCAATATGGTTGCACTGTTTCCTTGCGCTTGTTGGTATAGTTTCATGGGCTGCATCAAGAGCATTTTCATTGAAGTCATTCACCACCATTCCGACATTTCTATCTTGGACTACAATGCCTTTGGTAAGTTCACTGGTGCGGTATTCAAAGAGGTCGAGTCTGCCGTCTTATAGTACCTTTTAAACATGACTCCACATCATAGGTCAGGAAGACTGGATAGTGGTTACTTCCTCCATTGTTCCCCCATTTCTCTGGTGACATGCTTATTTAAATCGTCCGTGAAGAATGCAAGATCAGGGCTGGCATTGGTGTGCCATCTTCTAGAGTATAACATGGGGCAATCAGAAGGACTGTTAAATGAATGAGTACAGATTCATCTATGACAAAATTCTTTTATCGTCCTGCCAGTTTTTATTTTTTATTTTTTACCTCGACGGTCTAAGTGCTCTTACCTCCTTGTGAGCGGCTGTTGATGCCACCAACTACCAAACATTTGGACGCCTGTATACTGATGGTGTCATGAAAGGATCTGTCGTTTGGGCAGTGGAAGCTGACCACTTGTAAGCCAGCTGTATTCGTCTGGATTCTGCATTTGGAGTCTTCTGTATGTATGTACCAGACAGGCATTGATGTTTTTCCTGATATGAAGAGTCAAAATTTCTCCTTTGACCGTTCTTCAGACATAAGGCACTGATATCCTTTCACCCTGAAGAACTTGTTCCTTTTCAAGTATGTTGTGTTCAGGAAACATACAGCTCATTTATGTGTGTGTTTTCGTGCGTGTGTGCGTGCGTGTGTATGCGTGCGCGCACGTGCGTGCGGTGTGTGTGTGTGTGTGTGTGTGTGTGTGTGTGTGTGTGTGTGTGTGTGTGTGTGTGTGTGTGTGTGTGTGTGTGTGTTGTGACTTTTCTGTATTCGAGTGCATGACTATGAAATGTCTCCTCTGGCTGGAACGTTTTCGTGTCATTGTGCAGTCAACAGCTTTCTCCCGCGCCCATAACGCAGCAAGACGGACAAATAGGATCCTGTCGAGGCTCAGGACCTGGCGTTACTCTGGTGGGACCTCAATGTGAGAATCCATTCTTGTCTGATGTAAATGACCTTGCATACATTTACCTTGTATTGCAGGGTTTTAAGGATTCGTAAAAGGCGCCTGGTCGATACTTCCAACGTCAGCCCTCTTGGTTTTCTGAAGGAGTTACCCCACCTTCCGCTTATGGCCAAATGCCCTACTTTGTGAGCATTGGAGGAGGGGGCGAGGGGCTGGGGTTTTAAGCAAACCTTGTTGAGCATTTTTTTTATGCAGATTCTTGCGAAATCCTGATGAAAACCATGGCCAGGAAAACCCGGGACTGCTTAGTCGTCAAACCGAGGCTGGCTTATTTCGCAGCAAACCTTATCTAAAGGCTATCCGCCATACTCCATCCGCCATCTGCCTCTGGGATGAGGATAGTCGCCCCACTACCAAGTTGGAAGTACCCTTTCCCAGAAGGTGTGCGTGACGTGTGTTAACTGTAATCAGCCTGTGGATAGCAGCACGGGATGATTTTCGTGTAGATAGCAGCATGGCATGATATTCGTGTAAATTAGAAATGGTAGTGTAAATGTGAACTGATTGCTGTTCATTGTAACATATATATGTGTCAGTTGAGAATTAGACAGTATGTTCCAGTAAAGACGTAGAAGCATTGCTCTGTCTTCTGAGTCGTCAACAGCAAGAACGAAAGATGGTGTCAGAAGTGGGGTATCTCGTTTGCTTCATCTCCATCTTCTCCTTGCTGAGTTTGATTCCAGTCTCTCGGCATCGTTGTAGTAAATGGTTCAGATTGGCATCATGATCTTTTGCTCCTGCGTCATCGGTTGGTCCTTTGCCAAAAACAAAGATGTCGTCATGAACCGCCACCACGTCTGGCAGTCCTGCTAGAGCTATGCCAATCCTCCTCTGGAATTCTTCTGGGGCTTATGAAATTCCAAAGGGCATTCGTTTCCATCGATATTTGCCAAAAGGCGTCTCAAATGTCAGGTAGCTGCTTTTTTGTCCAGTTTAACGTACCAAAATCCGTTTCTGGCGTCCAGGTGTGTGAAGTATTTTGCATCTTGGAGGAGAGGCAGTAGGTCATCAATGGTTGGAATGGGGTACTAATTTCTCCTGAAGGCTTTGTTCAGTGGTTTAGGGTCGATGCACAGTCTGACTTTCCCATTGCTCTTTGTTGCCACGACCAAACTGCTGATCAACCCCGTTGGCGTGTTTACTTTGGTGACCATGTCCAGTTTCTCCAACCACTTCAGCTTGTCCTTTAAGTTTCTCTTGCACTGCTATCGGCCACTTTCTGCATGGCATCTTCACTGGAGCAATGCTGGGGTCGGTTTCCAGGTGTAATTTTCTTTCCAACTTTCATTCCCCTTCGAAGACATCGTTGTATCTTGTGAGCATGTCTGTTGCATTTCTCTCCTCTTTTTGATCTGCCGCTATTGTTGCGATGTTCTCTTCATTGATCGTCATCAATTGCATGTGTTGTACGGCTTTCAGTCCCAGTACTGGCTTACAATCTGTTTTGGTGATCACGAAGTTGACTTTGTTCTTCCTTCTCCTCTTGGGGGTTTTCTAGGATGTTAGCTCTTTCTTTTTCTGGTACAATCACTCTGTGACTTTTGAAGACAAGGCCATTGTGGACTGACAGTTCCTCGTTGAAAGGAAAGTAGTGTTGTAACTGCAATGGAAGTTGTTGTTTCTCCTCTGGCCAGCATTGTAGAATGACAGCTTTGAGTGTTTTCATGGTTGCATCTTCCTGAGTTACTTGCTGCAGACTGTTCAGTCTCTCTATGCTGATGGCCAGTTCTCGCAATGAATCTGTTTTCTCCAGGTCTGTGAGGAAAATTGCTTCCTTGTGGGTGACTTACTGTTCTGCTTTTCCACAGACTGCTCTGCTGAGGGTGTCAGCGAAGTAGATCTCAGCTCCCCACTGGTACACTACTGTGTACCTGAATTTCTTGGTTCTGAGTAACATGCGCTGAATCTTCTCCAGTGCTGAGAGCAGGCTCTTCTTATAAATAGTCTCCAGAGGTTTGTGGTCGGTCTCCACCAGGATATCTCTTCCATAGACATATCTCTCGAACCTGTCCAGACCGAAGAGTATCGCCAACATCTCCTTCTCTATCTGAGCGTAACTTTTTTTGTCTCGGTCAATGCCTGTGATGCGTACTGAATTGGTTGACCATCCTGCATGAGACAAGTTCCATGTCCAAACTGTGAAGCATCACACTGAAGGGTGGTCGTACACTTTCCTGAAGAGTGAAAGTAGCGAAGTACAGGCGGCTCAGAGAGTATCTTCTTCACTTTCTTCAAGGCTTGTCCGTGGGCATCTTCATCCCATCTGACGTGGACGTCCTTTATCTCAATTCTCTGAGTGGTGCTGCTGCCTCAGATATGTTTGGTGCAAACTTCAGAAGATAGCAGATTACACAGAGTAGTCTTTGCACTGCTGCTTTTGTCTTCTGGCACTGGGAGGTATTGGACAGCATCCAGTTTCTTTGGGTCGCCTTTCAAACCTTCTCTTTAAAAGGTGTGCCCCAAATAGCCACTCAGGAATTTAGAGCTGCATAAGAACAGCACGTGAGGTAGTCTGCTGGCCCAGGAACCTGGACATCGAAGACTTTGTCAAGACATGCAGCACCTGCAACATGTTCCAACGTAGTCAGCAGAAAGAACCAATCATCAGCACAGAGATCCCTGACCTTCCATGGCAACGCATTGCCTGCGACATATTCGAACACAACGGCAATGAATCTGGTCACGGTTGATCACTACTCGAATTTCTTTAAGATCGATCGCCTACAAACAAGAGAATCCAAAGAGGTCATCACCTGTTTGAAGAGACACTTGGCAAGACACGGAATACCAGAACGCTTGACAACAGACTGTGGAACTCAATTTACGTCAACCCAATTCGGAAAGTTCAGCAAAACATACGGGTTCGAACAGGTAACAAGCTCACCACATTACCCTCAGTCCAATGGGAAAGCAAAGAGCGCGGTAAAGGCTGCAAAGATGTGCATGAAGAAAGCAGAATACAACCATCAAAATCCCTTCCTCGCTCTACTCGAGCTGAGAAACATCCCTACAGAGGCTGTCAACAGTTCGCCTTCTCAGAGACTGTTGGCGGAAGAACAAGAACACAAGTGCCGACTTCAAAGACATTACTCAAACCTACAGTTGTACCAGTCAAGAAAGAGCTTGAGAAAAGGAAACTGAAGCAAGCGCACTACTACAACAGAAGTGCAGTAGAGCTGACAGAACTGATTCCGGGACAGCTTGTGAAATTCCAACCTCCAGGATCCAAAAAGTGGGTCAGCACTAAAGTACACCAACCGGTGAACATCTGGTCATACAACAGTCGCACAGAGGATGGACGTCAGTACAGAAGGAATCGCTGACATCTGCGAGACACATTAGACACAGAGCTTCAGCAAATAGTCAACCCTGATGGACCGATCCAGTTAATGAAGAACTCTGGAAGCCAGCAGCAACACAACAAACTTAAGAAGCAACAGGAAACAATCATTCCATCAGAACAGACACAGGAAGAAACGTCAGTGAAGCAGCCTGAGCAAAATGTGCAACAGCCATCCGAGACAGACAACACCAATCAGTCTGAGACAACCAGAGACATGGAACCTGATTTAGCCATAAAACAAACAAGGACAAGACAACCCGATCTTGTTAGCTTTCCCTACACAACAAGGTCTGGTAGACAGAGCAAGAAACCAGATTTTCTGAAGTATGAGTGAAACATGGACATGATGATGAGGGACAGTATAATGATCATGGACAAAATTATTCTATGAATGAATGGGTCGTTGGGGGAAAATAGTGAATTATTATTGAATAACTGCTGCAATAGAAATAGAGAAAACGGATATTTATTTCATATGGCTGAAAGATAAAATTAGAGGTATAAAGAAAATGTTTCATTGAGTTCATTTTCCTAAAGAAAAGGGGATGTGACGTGTGTTAACTGTAATCAGCCTGCTGATAGCAGCACGGGATGATATTCATGTAGATAGCAGCATGGCATAATATTCGTGTAAATGTGAACTGATCGTGTAAATGTGAACTGATTGCTGTTCATTATAACATGTATACAAGTGTCAGCTGAGAATCAGACAGTATGTTCCAATAAAGACGTAAAGACGTAGAAGCATCACTCTGTCTTCTGAGTCGTCAACAGCATGAACGAAAGAGTGTGCACTGAAAACTGGTACAAAAATAGATAAATGGGTGTGCGAACTGGTTTATGAATTTTCTTTACATTTTTGGGCTTTTTTAAAAAATAATCGTTCATATGGTTAAGTAAGTCGATATTAAGGTTTGAAATGGTTTCCATTCCCCAGTTCGAGTATCAAAATCCCCACTTTTGATTAAATGAAAAGGCTTATGAAAAAAAGTCTGTGTTATAGTGCAGACGTTGGTCGATGGAATTTAAATGGAAACGAAAATATGTCTTCATCACATCAAACTAAAGTTTCAATTCAGATGATACTGTATTCATGGCCAATATGCGAAACACATAGCAACAATATCACTTACAAATATAGCGACGCCATTCGAGCATCTGTCTTTTTGACGGCAGGAGAAAGAAGAGTCAACATGAAAATCACCAAAGAGTAAACTAAAGTTTAGATCTATATGTTCCTAAAACACTGAACATAATACGAGTTGATGAGATGGAAAAAATCGATTTCATATCATTCTGACTTACTTTTTTTACGTTCACATAACAGAAATTCACCGTACACTTCGAAAAGTCGAGACTTGTTTCTGAACAAAATTTGTCTCTGAGAGGCTTTTCGGATCATGGCCTTCTCTATATTTATGAGATTTGTTTTTTGATAGGTGCTTGGTGCCGGATAAATTGGTCTGACGGGGTTATGGAGGTGATGGAAATGAGTCTACTACGTGTGGAACATATTGGAGGGATGGAGGTAGATACAGGACAGGACGTATTTTAAATGGCTTGTGTGGGAACGGTCTTCGTGCAAGAAGCCCTAGCCACTGTCTGGATGACTGGCTAATGGTGACTGAGTCACCATACGAAGGAGATCTGGATCAACACGGATGGAAGGTTCCTGGGTGCTGAACTCGCGGTATGATGGGAGTGTATGCAGCTTTGCATACTGGCTTTGCTGACTGTGTTAGTGCTGTTGCTAGAAGCAGCCAGCCAACCTGTTGGGTTTACCAGCTGTTCCAGACAGGGCGGCAAAATCACTGCTTGAGGAAGAGGGAAAAAAATATTTTAAAAAAAAAAAAAAAGAGAGAGAGAGAGATTTCAGACATCAGATCGTTTGTTCATGCAAGCTAGAACCGCCCAGAAGGAAGATGTACATAGCAATGAAAGTGCATAATCATAGAAACATTAACTACATAGTAGTAACGTTTCAAATTATAAATGCTTTGTACAACTAAATAACATTTTTATAGTTCCTTCGTTTGTTGATGACATTAATAAGATAATCTTAAACAAAGACGGCCATGTTTTTCGGTGGAATGAATGGTACAGTGTCAGACAAGAAAGTACAAAGTAAACTTCATTTCATCCTCTCATGCTTCTCGACATAACGGACAAAGCATGCACAAATTACAAAACTATATTTGTCTATAACGATAATAAGGAACAAATATATCTAATACCCCGAAACACATGACACATTTTAAGTGGTTTTTAATTTTCGGTGATAAATAAACAGAACACAATGCAAATGTTAGGTAATCGCTACAAATTTAACCAACTGCTCTCCTAAACGTGTGATTTTCAATTTGCCGTATGTTATTATTAATCTTTCACAGAATACATGCCAAGCACACTGATGTCACCTACACCTTGGTTTATCCATACCACACCAAAATTATTCTCGTATGATTTCATTCTAACATCAGTCACTCAATTTCACTTACCTTTAGCATTTAATTCAAGCAACATTTCATAATCGCTATAAGGCAATAAACGTGTTTTCTTTTGTGTTAATTTGAACCAAGATCTAATACATTTCACTAAAGGAAACACTACTATTTATCTCGCAGAAATTAAGTCGTTGATATGTACATATGCCGAAATATTCATATATTTCACTACATGCTTAGTGTACATCTCTCTCTCGAAGCTAAATATCCACCTTTTCTAGAAATAAATTTGCCACTTTATACTATATTTATCCTAGTTGAAGTAAAACAGCTGCTCTTCTAAGCTATTTAGTTTCACTTGCAAACCAGTTGCTGTTGCACACAGTAATAAAACATCAGCCAAAATGAACATGAAAATTTCCGAAAGTAAACGTTGCATTGTCTCTTCCAGAGTTCGCAACGTCTAAAGTCAGTTCATTAATGAACATATTAAACAAGACAGGGCTATGAACATAATTTTCTTTTACACCAGTTGTCATTATCATCATCATCATCAGGTGCCTTGCCATGGCGTTGGCGATTATGGACTTCCATCTGTCTCTAATTTTGTCTGTCCATAAGTTTGTAGGGAGAGTACGATGGTGGTTTCCCGTTGCCTTCCATCGGTTTTTTTTTTTCTTTTGTTTCTTTTCTTTTTTTTTTTTTTTTTTTTTTTTCCGGTCTCGGCTAGGCTTTGTCGTTCCCACGACAACCTACAAGGCAGTAGGGTGATTTTTTTCTTTCAGGGTTACCTCCCTTAGCCTTATTCTCTCCCAAGATGTCCACAAGGCGGTGGAGCTATTTACCCATAGCTGGTTGTTTGTGGGCACCAGGGCATATCCACACGCCGGTGGGCCTGCGTGTCGCAACTTCTGGGGGCCAGACCTCCTCCGAGTCTCTCGAGATTTAGCCTGAGTCCGTGAGGTGCTAAGTTACCGCATGTAGCCACGAGGAGGCATGTCGTAGGGCTTGCTGATGGAGAGGCTATGTGTTGACAGGAAGAGACTTAACGCATTCTGCTATTCTTTTCGCATAGCTGCAACCAGCAGTGCTAGCCAGCGGTGCAGGCTGAAAGTGAGAGGTGACAAGCACGCAGTCACTAGCCGATACACTAGACGCATCACATCTGCCGTTGACACCAGTTGTACAATAAATATAATCTCTCAAAATTGCATTTGCTCCTACACAGTTAAACATGTTCATAATACACTATGTAATTTACCAATTTAGGCAAAATAGGCCAGAGTATTCTTCGGTTGTCAAAATCGAACGATTTCTCGAGATCAATAAAAGCAACATACAAAAAGGCTTCAGTATTTGTTCTATTTAACATGAAATACCTGAGGTTGCGGATGGGATCCAGAACATCAAAACCTCGCCATTCTCCGGTCAATCACCCCCCAAGCTCCCTATGCCACCTAAAGGTCATTTCATCAAGTAAAAGTGGGGGTGTCTTTCGGGCAGCCCGCCCTGCCACCAGCTCCCATAGCTGCCAGCTCTTTTCCTCTTATTTTAGTCTTGGCAGTTAGAAATCGGAAGCTCCCAACGTTGCCTTACTTCAACCACAGGTGTTGTTTGTATGCCATCGAAAGTGGCCAGACATGATTGCTCCAGACATAGCCCATTTTGCTGTTCAGCAAGATCTGACATGCCCCCAAGGGGATCCCAAGTTTGTTTTCTTTCCGAGCATCCAACAGGTCTTTCCCTGCAGTCATCAGGCCTGAAGTCAGTGGCCAAGCCACAAGCCAAAGTTAACAACAACAAAAAACCACCCCCAGGTTGCGGATGGGACCCAGAACACAATGTCTCGCCTCTCCCTGGACAATCACCTCCCAAGCTCCCAACGCCTCTCGATAGTCATTTCATCAAGCAAAGGGGGTTTGTCCACGCGTTGCATGACCCATTCGGACCCAGTTTGTTTACAAACCGAATGGCAAGATGGGGAGATGACAAACCCCAAGACATAGACACAAAACGCACACCAACCTGGTCCAGCCCAGCCATCGGACCATGCAAATCTATATTTTCTTGCTGCAAGTATACCTCCTACCTTTGTTGTCTCCATCCATTCAGCAAAAACCAACATTTTTTTTCTCTGGGTCTATTAGGTGCTCTTTTGTCTCTAGCTTTCCTGTTGTGACTAGGTGCTCCAAATTTCTCTTGCCTCATAAATGTCCTACAAATGTTGCTTATATTTTCCTAATCTTCATTAATGTTCTTTTTGTGTTTGCGTTCAGTTTTGTTCCTGGTGTCAATTGATATGCATTTGTTAGAAGGAAGGCTTTTCATTTTCTTGAATGCTGATTTATCTTGGGCAATTTTGCTTGATATTTCTAACGTACATCTGCGTCTAGTTACATGACTGTTCCCAGATATTGAAACTTATCAGCTTGTCTCTATGTTGTGCCATTTGCTGTTGTTTTACAGAGATGAGGGGATTTTATATTTTTTTTATTGATCACTATGACTTCAATCTTCTTACTATTTAGCTCTAGCTCTTTATATCTGCTTTCTGTTTCTATTATATTCACAAGATGTAGTAATTCTTTTTCTTCTTCTGCAATTAGAAAGGTGCCATCTGCATAACGAAGATTGTTTATCATTTTCCCTTTAAGTGCTTCTTCCATGTTTCTCATGATGATTTCGCTATAAAGTAAAAACAAATATGGTAACAGAACACAACCCTATTTGCACCATAAATCCAAATAATTCCGTAGTTATTAAGCACCACCTTTCTTATACCATGAACAAACAATCGCAGTCATTTCAGATTTGGAAACCTATTTATCATCTCACCAATAGGACTAATCTCTCTTGGACCGGTAGCTTTACAATTCAATTTTTGTTTCAAAGCCAGCAGACTTTCTTCCCTCGAGATGGGACGGTTTCAATTATCATTTTCATGAAAATGATAATTTTCATGTGCTGGTTCATCATTAGAATCAGTGGTCCTTTCGAGCTGTTCTTTGCGGTGCTGAATTCAGTTACCTACACCAATATCATTTACAGATCGCGTTCCTGCGTTCCTTTGTTGTTGGTTTTTTGTTTTTTTTTATCTTTGTTTGTTTGTTTGCATTGAAATCCAAAAGTCTTTTCAACTATTTCTAGATTTAATTGGTACACTCAGCAGAGCGTCACTGTAATGTTTTGTCCTCTGCAATGTATATTTATATTCACGATGAACTTTACAGACAGAATCACGATCAAGAGGAGATAATGTACGACGCAACTTATTTGCAAATCTACGGACATTGTTTTTACTGACTCGACATTCTAAGACATGCTGGTCATCTTGCCTTGTACTATAATACTAATCTGTTTTTCATTATTCAGCAACATCTTTTATACAAGTATTAAATACATTTAAGGCAACACCAATATCTACATTAATCAAACTTAAATGCCATTTCATTTCTGTATTGTATTTCATCTGACAAGACGTACAGAAACAAATCAATTGTGAAGTTCATTCCAAATAAAGTTTTCCATTGTACAGTCATTACGTTCTTCTTTCATACCATAATGTTTATCATTAGAAAAAATAATGCTTAACATTATAGGTACATGTATATGTTTCACCTCGATTCTCTCACACACAACTCACAATCATTAAATACACGCATAAACAAATTCTTTGACAGGATAAAGTAACTATAAACACTATTTTCGGGTCAGATAAAATGCGAAATGACTTTGAAGATCACCCCTGAGACATGATATTAAAAATACATGAATAAAAAACTGTATACAAGAAATTACTTTTTGAGAATTTCTCATTCTATTCAGTTATCCACTTAAATCCAGGTGACTGATAAGAAAATACCATCTTGTTAAAACGAGGAGGGTTTCGATTTGTGACATGATTTGATATTATCAGAAACAATTCTGATTACCTCACCTCACCTGACTCTTTCGCCGGGATCGCGGTAGGAGCCACACTCGACGTCACAAGTCTGCTCCACGTAACACGATTGAAACGTCTGTGGGCGACTTCCTGGATCCCCAGACCTCAGACATCAATGATGATGTTAAAGTAGGAGATATGCGGTCGTCCCTTTCTTCTCCTCGCCTCAATTTTATCCTGCAGGTATCAAATCTGTTTCGGTGTTTCTGATCGCATGACCTACATATTTCAGCTTTCTTTTGTTGATCTGTGTTAGCAGTTGACACTTAACATCAGTTCCTTTAATATGCTATCATTTGTTCTTCTGTCTGCCCACTTGACTCTGAGAAGTCGTCTATAGAGCCACATGTCTGCTGCCTTGATTTTATTTTCTTCGTCTTTTCTTAGTATCCAGGCCTCGCAACCATACAGTAAAACAGGCCAAACAAAATGTTCAGAATTCTTAGTTTTAAATCTTTGGGAAACCCTCTGTCTTTCCATATGTTGTTTAACTGGACTATGTTTTTGCTTTGCCATGCCTGTTCTTGTTTTCATATGTTTGGTGCAGGACACGTCATTTCCTTTTACATATCCTAGATACTTGAAATCTTGAACATTTTCTAAGTCTGTTTTATTTATTTGAATGTTTGGATTTCCTGGCCTTCTTTTTTCGCTGTGTATGATTTTGGTTTTTTAGAATTCCGTTTCAATCCTGCCCTGCAACCTGCTGCTTCTTCTCGGTAGAGAATTCTCTTTATGCTTGTGATGTTATCTACCGTTAATGCAGTATCGTCTGCATATCTCAGGTTGGTGATGTTTTTCCTCTGATCTTTATTCCCATCTCTTCTAAATCTACCTCTAATGACCTGCTTTGTATATAAGTTAAAAAGATGAGGCGAAAGGATGCAGCCCTGCCTGACGTCTTTTTAAAGCCAAATATTCGCAGTGCGCACCGTTCCATCTGATGGTCGCTTTTGGGTCTTCGTATCATACTGCTATAAGTAATATTTGGGGAAGCCCGTGTTTGCCATTGTGTTAAACAGTTGATGGTGTATGACACTGCCAAAGGCCTTGCTGTAATCGATAAAGATAATAAAAGTTTCTTGTTCATTGTTCCTTACTTTTTCTATCAAATTTTGTAAGACAAATAATATGTCAGTTGAGCCCCTGTTGGATCTATAATCAGCCTGACAGCCAGAGAGTTCTACGTTTTGTTTCGGTATGATAATTAACAGTACTTTACTAGTGTGGCTGATTAGGGCAATGGTTCTATAGTTACTGCAGTTCTTCGCGTTCCGATTTTTATATAGCATGTCAAATTCTTGTAGCTTCCAGTCATCAAGCAATTGACATGATTTTCCATATTCTTGTACATAGAAGATGAAAGGCAGTTACACCTGGTTCTCCTGTGTTCTTTAACAATTCTTCTGGCACACTGTCCAATCCAGGAGATGTTTCTAACTTGAACAGATTTATTGCTGCTGTGACCTCGCTGACAAGATGTTCTGGTTCCAATTCTTAAAAATCAAGGCAGGGAATACCTTTTGGAAATTTGGAGTGTTGTCTTGAAACCATTCTTTGTTGGTAGAATACCTTTCATCTCTGTTAAGGTTTCGTCCTCTTTACTGTCTATGCTTTGATTTATTTCCTTGAAAATTTGTGGATTTCATCTTTTTTCTTTGCTGAAACATTTCTTTTGTTTTCCTCTGAACATTTGCCTCTGTGATTTTAGCATTCTTCTTCTATCCATGCTTTCTTATCTCTTCTGAATTTGGTTCTTATTTCTTTTTTCAGCCCTTTGTAATGTTCTATCTTCTTGTTCCTTCGTGCTTGGCTTTTCCCTTCGGCTGGTTGGAAAACTTCATCGCTTATATCGCTTGGTGGTTTGTATGTTTGCCTTCCTAGTTTTGACTCGGCAGTTTCGGTGTATACTTTTTTCATGTTCTTCCATATATCGTTTGGCAAATTTTATTTGCTGTTCAGTCTTCTCAGAGAGCAGAGAAGGAGTTGTTTGTTTCTACTTGGTACTCAGCTTTGATTTCTGAATCTTTTATTTTATCTTTGCGTTGTTTGTATGTTTTTGTTCTTAGACTTGCAGTTACAAGCATGTGGTCTGTTTTTATCCACACCTGGTCTATATTTTGCATTAATCACTGACGTTCTCTTTTTTTTGTCTATTATGATGTAATCTATTTGATGTCTGCTTCTGTCAGCTGGTGATGTCCATGTACATTCCGTTCTATTCGGATACTTGAAGAAGGTGTTTGTGATTGTTGGCTTGGTAGAAAGTTGCTAGCATACTGCCCGGTTCGTTTCTAATTCCCAGGCCATGAAATCCTATGCCACATTCACTGTCTTCATTTTCACCTACTTTGAACATTTAGATCCCCCATTATCATGCAGATTTCTCTGCTGGGTATCTTGTCCTTTGATATTTGTTGGTCATTTTAGAACTTTTCAATTTCTTTTTCTGTGCTTTTGGATGCGGGGACATAGACTTGGATGATATTTAACGGAGCTAGCTTGGTAGTTAGCTTTGCCATGACTATTCAGTCACTGATGGTATTGTGGCTTTTTAAGCATGCTGCGTGTGGTTGTCTAAAATGATAGCTACTCCACTTGAGCCTCCTTTTTCATTTCCACTGAAAACAATTGTATGATCTCCTTCACTAAGATGTCTTCCTTGTTCCATCTGGTCTCGCTTAAGCCTACTATGTTGATCTTAAGCTCAACCAGTTCTTTCAGCAGTAACACCAACTTGCCTAATCATACCATTGTTTTTATGTTCCACGTTCCAACGGTGATGTGTTTTCTTCTTCTAGATTTTGCTTTTTGCCTGCTTTTTGATTTTTCTGCTTTTAATGTGTGTCGACGAGACTGCCTGCTACTACTTCAATCAGGTACATTTGTACTGTCACCATAGCAGTGTTTCACGGTCGCGGACACTCCCTCCCTAGTAGCTACTCAGGCCTGTCCACCCCAGGGGTCTCAGAAGGTCCAGTCCTATAGCCTTTTTGTTTCTCTTGCGTCAGCTCATATGGTTTTTGACAAAAAATGCAACCAGTGGTCTGTCATTGCCTTCTGGAGTGAAAGTGCACATACTGTGCTGAGGCTCTGGCCATTATTCCTTTTGGGATCATCTGTCGTGACAGAGGCTGTTGCCGTTGCATATCTGTGTTGGGCGCCTTCTGACTCCATCCGTCCCCTGCTTATCAGGACTTTGATGTGATGGTAGGAGTTATTTTTAGGCACTCCTGGCTCGCCTAGACAGACCTGTCATTGGGTTATGAGACCTTTTGAGAGAGTATAGGCACCACCCCATACCCCAGCCTCCCCTCTGGGTCCATCGCCATTCGGTCCGCGACTGCATATTTATCATTCGCAGCCAACCCCTACATCTGAGGGTCATTCTCCTATCCGCTACCTGGGGACGCGTTGGGTCGGGGAGGGTCACCCACACCAAAATTCTGATTAGCAGACGGGAATATACAAACGTCTTCCCGTATATTCCCGTCCGCTAATCAGCATTATGTATATTCCCGTCTGCTATAATTCTGATTAGCGGACGGGAATATACACACATCTTCACAAATCAATTCCATACTTTCAGACACATGTTTATCCATCTGTACATGTATGTTTATAGAACACATATTGCAATCTCAGACGAGTTTTGGAAATGGATTCTATCAAACCCCATTTCTATAGCAAAAGTTCCAACTTGTCAGTGATAAGATCCTTCACCAGGTCCTCACAATCAGCACTAGTCTCGCTGTCTTTTCGGGTCAGGCATTAGGAGATGAGGTTGTTTCCTTTCAGGCCGTCATCTTCCTCTTCGTTTCTTCCAGCCTCTTCATCAAATCTTCGAACTGCATCTGTAGATTCTGGTTCTGCTTTCAAAGTCCAGACACTTCGTCTTTCAGACCCCGAAGCTCGTGCCGCAACCTTGTGCATTGTTAAGATAGGGAGTATGCGTCTTCTTTTATTGCCACAAAATTGGTGTTTATATCAGTTTTCATGAAGTTCTGATCAGTCTCGTCTGATTTGAAGTGTACTGAAGATGTCAGTCTGTGTGTCTTCTTTCACTGGCTGTTTGGATGCACCACCTGGAGGATTTCTTTGTCTTTCCAGACTGTTCCTGCTTCCTACCTTACAGGCTCGGTAAGCAGCGTCTAGTTTATGCAGTTGGGCCACGGGCTGGTCTCCACGACAGCGCACTGAAAAAGCTTACTGCCTTGGAAGAAACATACGAGGGTCAGCCTTAGCATAACAGCACCTGTCTTCTTCTTCAGACTTTCATGGCGAGTTTTTCAGTGGCTGTCTTACAGGGTTTAACAAGTTGCAATCTCTCTCTCTCTGTCTCTCTGTCTGTCTGTCTCTGTCTCTGTCTCTCTGTCTGTCTGTCTGTCTTTCTTTCTCTCTTCTCTTTGTCGTCCTGTCTGTCTTTTTCTCTCTCTATTTTTGTCCCTGTCTATCTGTCTGTCTGTCTGTCTCTGTCTCCGTCTCTCTCTCTCTAAGCTATTCCTCAGGGACTTTTTTTAAACGACAAGATTATCATGACGAATAAAAAAAATTAAAAAAGAAAAGAAATTAAGAAATGCAATAAATTCACAAAAAGGCATTAAAAACTTAATTTTTTAGGAACTTCTTAGAAACAAACGTGATGCTAAAACAACTTGGACTACGATAAATCAACCCATGAACAAACAAGACCAACTGTCATTAGAGACATAACACCGAACAAACTTAATGATCATTTTTCAAACATGGCTAAAGAAATAATATGTATCACCAATGATAGATCAAAAGATAACATCCAACCACTAAAAATCTGCCTTTCCAAAAATATTCAGTCTGAACTGTCAGTTCCACCAGTCACGATGTACGAAATTCATAATGCCTTAATACAGCTCAAGCAAATGGGAACACGTGGTCGAAATATGTGGTAAAATAATTATACTCTCAGCTCCTGTGATAATAAAAACACTTACATGTATGTATCTATATCTGTATCTTTATCTATATCTATAATATGTAAATCAAGAGACAGCTCTGATTTTCTCGTATTGTTGGCACATTTCAATCCAACCCATTCCATCAAAACACCATTAAATGCACACACATAAACATATCACTATATATGACTTCAAGTAAACTACTTCATCCAAAACAATCTGGATTTAGAAAGCAACACATTTGTCATACAGGTGTAACAGACCTTGTTGGCCAGTGCCTTCATAACATTAACAATAACCATTTTTGGTGTCCTGTTTTTGATGTCATAAACCATAGCTTTTACTACAAATTATTAGACACATTTGATCTCTCGTCAAATACACGAAAACTGATTAATTCTTATCTCACTAACAGGCAACAAGTTCTCTTAACTCGACTACATCTACATTAAACACTGTAAAGTATGGAACGCCTCAGGTTTCTGTTTTTGGCGCATTGCTCTTTTCTTTATATACTAATGATCTTCCTCTCTCTACAAATACTCTCTGTGATCCATTCCGGACGCTACAGCTATATATTTAAGTTACGCTGATGTAACACAAGTTTCCAAATTATCCAAATCAGAGGTAGTGATCTGAGTGCATGGACAGAACTTAATCATATCTCACTTCACCCACAAAAATCAAAATGCATGTTCAGTACAACAAGATAGAAAAGACAAATCTTATCTTTCACAATATCCTCGCTACAATTACCGAAATGTCAGAATCTGAGTACATTATTCTGCTAGGTAATTTCAGTGCTCGAGTTGGAATGAGTCACAGCTCATGGCTGTAATGTCTCAGGCACTACAGCGATCAAAAGGGCTTACTAACCTAAATAACAACGTACTAGCCCATGTCCTCACTTTTGCTGATGACGGACTCATCTACAAGACATCTGCATCAAAAAGAAACAACCAGTCCAAGAACACTTAACAATGTAGACTGGTGGCGCCAGGAAGCCGGATCGGCAAACAACCCCAGCAAGGCACAGGTACTGTTCTGCACCCTTCACAACAAAGCAGCGAGTGAAAAATGTCCATCGGTTACGATCAGAGGAACCAATATCGAGCGGACAAACACCTTACACTACCTTGGCGACAGTTTTGATAGAATGTTAACCTTCAGAAAACATGTGGAAACCACTACACTTATATGAAAAAAAGGCCTTTCAATCCTGAAAGCAATGGCAGCTAAAGGCATTGAACAACGTCATCTCTTTCAACTATACCAAGCTGTAATACTGAGAGTCATCGACTATGGACTGGGCCTCACTACGTTGTCACAGACAAACCTGCTAAAACTAGAAAGAATACAAAACGAAGCAATGAGAGTTATCCTCGGAACCACAAAAGACACGCCCACGGAGACTATGCGATACCTGCTCGACCTTCCTTCAATACAATTCAGACACAAAATAGAACAAGTAGAGGCATCTTTCAGGGCATCGGAAAACCCAGAAAACCCACTCCACCAGAAAATCGGAACAGCAAAAGGCAACAGACTCCAACGTGGAAAATCATGGATGGGACAGGCAGAAGACTCCATTCAGCATGTGTGTCAACTGACAGAACTCAAAGGGACAAAGGAATGGGGAAAACATCCAAACCATTTAAAAAATCTGTGGAAAACTATCATCATCATCATCAGGTGCCCTGCCCCACGGCGTTGGCGACCATGGACTTCCATCCATCTCTATCTCTCGTTGCCCCCAGCATCTCCCCTACCCTCCTCATTCCCAGCCACTCTGCAAGTCCGTCCAGCATTCTCTCCCTGGGTCTACCTGGTGCTCTCTTTCCCTCCAGCTTTCCCGTTGTGACCAGGTGCTCCAAATCCCCCTTCCTCATAAAATGGCCTATAAATGTTGCTTGTCTTTTCCAAATCTTCCTTATGAGTGATCTACTTGTGTCTGCCTCCATCAAGACTGTCTCGTTTGTTTTCTTTGCTGTCCATGGAACTCTCCACATTCTTCTTAGAAACCACATCTCGGCTGCCTCAATCTTGCTCTGGCTTTGCTTGCTGACTGTCCACGCCTCGCATCTGTACAACAATATTGGTTCTATATAACATTCAAGGACTCTCTTTCTGATGTTAATTGATAGGCATTTGTTGGTAAGAATGCTTGTCATCTTCTTGAATGCTGTTTTGGCTTGGCCGATTCTGCCAGCTATTTCCGAGGTGCATCTGCCGTCTGATGAAATGACCGTTCCCAGGTATTTGAACTTATTAACCTGTGTCAAGGTTGTGCCATTTGCTGTTATTTTGCATGAGGGGATTTCATGATTTTTACTGATCACCATGACTTCAGTCTTTCTGCTGTTTAGTTCAAACACCTTAACTTTGCTTTCTATTTCTAGTATACTCACAAGGTTTTGTAGGTCCCTTTCATTTTCTGCAATTAGCACGGTGTCATCTGCGTACCGAATGTTGTTTATCATTTTCCCTCCAACCTTTAATCCAGGGTCTTCTTCTAGGTTTCTCATGATGTTTTCGCTATATAGTGAAAACAGATCTGGTGACAAAACACAACCCTGTCTGACTCCTCTTTTGATGTTTTGGAAAGAGCTTATATTGTTTCTATTCTCATTGCAAGCTATCATACCCAAAAATCTAGGGAGACACTGTCGCGAATGGCCACAAGGGAAAACAAATGCAGAAATTCAGCTACTCGTGGAGCAACTAAGCTGCAACCCCAAAGATATAATCATATACATGGATGGCTCAGTCACCAATAACAAGTCTGAATGGGGCTTCTCTGTAAAACAAAATGGAGACACTAACTATGAAGAAAATGCTACATATGATATCACAACCTCCAGTGTGACGATGGAAATTCAGGCAGTCACACATGCACTACAATGGCTAATGTCACTGGATGACGACATGAAAGACAGCCAAGCCTTCATCCTGACTGACTGAATTAATCTACTTCAAAAAGTGCAAAATGGAATAGGGACCCCAGAATGGCACAAAGCAATGAACAGACAGTATCAACCTAAAAAGTCTCACGTGGATCTACTGCCCTGGACACACTGGTGTTACGGGAAATGAACGGGCCGATAAACTTGCAGACAATGCCACTACAACAAAAATTCTTCATCCTGGAAAGTCTGAGGTCCTTAGACGCTTCAAATCATATCTTAGTGAACAAAATGTGAGTCATCATACCATCGAACGTCTTACCCAAAAAGGAATAGATAGAGGAAGTGGCCGGAAATCCACTATGAAAGGAAAAACAAGAGCTATCACTAATCAAACCAACATTGGTATCAACTCAGAAGTAACACTGCACAGACTCTTACAGCGTGGAATGGAAAGTATTTGGGCTTTTCCTGGAACAGAGATAAATGAAAAGTGAAGAAATGAAACAGACAACTGAAGAACAAGCAAGTTTGCCAAGCCGTCTGTGTATGTGTTTGTGGGATGTTTGTTGATCGTTATCAGACATGTGTGTAAGTTTGTCATAATATGTATATATGGGTGTCTCTTCTTTGCTGGTGTTGTTGATGTTGGTGTCGCTGTTGTTGTAGCTGTTGTTGTCGGCCATCAGGATGTGTTGATATGGATGTGTATGTATGAATGTATGTGTATATGTCTGTGTGCGAGCATGTGGGTATATGCATGTATTTACTGCTATTTGTTATTTTCATCTCTTACCTGTTTATCTACATACTCCTTTATTTTGTATTCATTTATTCACCTACTTACTTACTTCTTATTCATTTACTCGCTCACTCACTTGCTTGCTTGCTTACTTGCCTGCTTACTTACTTAGTTACTTACTTTCTTACTTACTTACTTACTTACTCACTTACTTACTTTCTCACTCACTCACTTACCTACCTATCTACGATTAAGAAAATATTGGTTTCACCTAGTTGATAGATGGCTGAGCATTAGGGCATTGACTTAGGTAGGGGGGGGGGGGGGGGTCTGTCATGTGAGACGAGTTTATACAGAATAGCTAGTTGTGTTGTGATTCAGACCTTTAATGATTTATTTATTTACTTCATATATATGTTCCTTTTTTGAAGGTAAGATACACATATGTACATGTCATTTACATGTAACCAAGATTATTCCAGTGGTATGCTAATAAAATACCAGTATAAAACATAGACTAGGTAAAATATACTTTAGGTAGGGCATCAAGACCTGGCCAGCTCACGGGTTCATGTACAGGCTGAAGGCATGTGCCACGGTCACCATACACGTGGCGTCTGTGACGTTAGTGCATATGGAATTTGTTCCGAGCGCGGAGACGTCACCTTGAGAAACTGAAACTGAAACTGAAACAGGCATTTCAACATTGGTAAGATGTACGAAAACAACAGAAACACAGTCCTACTATAAGCTGTGCATAACCAACACGTTCTTCAAGACAAAGCCTCGCCATAAAGTCTCCTGGAGACAGCCAAGGTCCGGACATTAACATCAGCTGGGCATGACCATCACCAGAAGAGCTGCCCTCAGCATCAGTTAAACCCAGGGAGAAAATCAGAGCACCTAGTCACAGCTGGTAAGCTGGAGGAAAAAAGAGCATCAAGTAGACCCAGGGAGAAAATCATTATCATCATGTGCCCTCCGCATGGCGTTGGCGACCATGGCCTTCCATACGAATCTATCCTTTGTCGCTTCCAGTACATCTCCCACCCTCTTTGTCTTCATCCATTCCCGCAAGTCCGTCCAGTATTTCCTCCTGGGTCTACCTGATGCTCTTTTTCCCTCTAGCTTTCCTCTGTTTTCTTTTTGTTTGTTTGTTTCTTTGTTTGTTTGTTTGTTTGTTTGTTGTTGTTTTTTTACTGATTACCATGATTTCAGTCTTCTTATAATAATAATAATAATTACAATATTTATATAGCGCAAAATCTTGATAAAATCAAATCTAAGCGCTGAAACAGACACACACACACGCACGCACGCACACACACGCACGCACACACACGCACACGGCTATAAATGGGGAGAAAGAATAAAAGCAATGGAAAATTATAGAGAGCATATTATATACAATTATTTATTGCAATGTGATTCCCCTCCGAGTGGAGACAGGCTGCAGAGGGGATTGAGTGAGGTCAGGATTTTATGCAGAGGAGAAAATGTGAGTTTTGAGAGCGGACTTGAAGGAGACAAAAGTAGGTTGCTGACGGACTGAGAGAGGAAGTTTGTTCCAGGAGAGCGGACCAGAAACAGAGAAGGCTCGTGGACCATAGGTATTGAGCTTAGTGCGTGGAAAACGAAAAGTCAGATGATCGGAGGCAGAGCGGAGGGTACGTGAGGGAACATAGTAGGCTTGACAGGTAATCGGGGGCTACGTTATTGAGGCTTTTGTAGCATATGGTGTCTAGTTTGTACTGTATGCGCTTTGATACAGGGAGCCAGTGAAGTTGTGCCAGGAGAGGAGATGTGTGGTCAGCTTTTTTCTTTTTGAGTACAAGGCGTGCAGCATTGTTTTGAATGCGCTGTAGGATGTGAGTGGTGGAGGCAGGAAGACCAGACAGGAGTGAATTGCAATAGTCAATGCGAGACATTATGAAGGAGAGAACGAGTTTTGCAGTTGTTTCCACAGAGAGATACTTCCTGATCAGGCTTATACGATGGAGGTGATAGTAGCAAGATCTGGCAGTTTGAGAAACAAAGTTGTTCATGGAGAGGGTAGAGTCAATGCAGACAACAAGGTTTTTAGCTGAATCAGAAATTGGGACTGATGTGTTACATAATGGGAGAGAAAGAGGAGGCAGCTGAGAAAGTTTCTGACGGATGCTAATGAGGATAGCTTCTGTCTTGTCATCATTTAGCTGAAGTTTGTTGTTTGTCGTCCAATTTTTAATGTCCGAGTAACACTCAGTGGTGCGAGTCAGGAGGCGCTGTATATTGTCAGGTGAGTCACTGTCTTGAAGTTGGGTGTCATCAGCATAGAAGTGGTGTTTTATAGAGTGGGAGTTGATGATGGTGGACAGGGGGGAGGTGTAAAGAGTGAAAAGAACAGAGCCAAGGACAGATCCTTGTGGAACACCACAGGTCAGGTATGCAGGTTGAGAGTAAGTGCCATTAATGAGAACAGTTTGTTTTCTGTTTGATAGATATGAAGTGAACCAGGAGAGAGCAATGTCAGAGATGCCAAAAGTATGATGAAGTCTAGAAAGGAGAATACCATGATGAATGGTATCAAAGGCTGCAGACAGATCAAGGAGTGTGAGGAGAGAGACTTTGCCAGTATCAGTTGCAAGGAGGAGATTGTTGAGAATGTGTAGCAGGGCAGTTTCAGTGCTATGGCACTGGCAGTAGGCTGACTGGAAAGGATTGAGGAGATTGTTGGCAGACAGGTGAGAGTTCAGTTGGTTGAGGACAACTTTTTCAAGCAGTTTTGACAAGAAAGAGAGATTAGAGATAGGCCGGTAATTTTTCAGTTCATTTGGGTCTAAATTGTATTTCTTGAGGAGAGGGTGAACAATAGCAGACTTGAAAGAATCTGAGACAGTTCCAGTTTGGAGAGAAGTGTTGATGATGTCAGTGATGAATGGGAGGAGCGTAGGGAGACAGTCAGAGTAGAGAGAACCTGGAAGAGGATCCAGTTCGCAGGTTTTGAACGACATGGATCTGATTGTGTTGAGAATTTCTTCTTGTGAGACTGGGGTAGAAGTAGTAAGAGGCGTGCCAGAGAAGGAAGGGTCAGGTGGGCATGGTTGACAGGGTGTCCTGTCAAGCCTGTCACGAAGAGTTTGTATTTTGGTGGTGAAATACTTGGAGAATACAGATGGGAGTTCTTCATTTGTGTGTTTTGTTGGGAGAGGTAAATCTTTTCGTGTGCCAAGGAGATGATTCATAGTTGTAAAGAGTTCTTTTGAAGAAGAGGCATTCAGGATTTTGGTTTGGAAATAGCTTGTTTTTGCAGATGCAATGAGGGTGGATACTTTTGTTTTAGAGGCTTGGAAAAGTTGCCTATGTACAGTGAGTTTGGATTTGCGCCAGCGGCGCTCTGCTCTGCGGCGGGCACGTTTTGCACAGGCAATCTCATGAGTGAGCCAGGGGGTAGGGGGACGGTCAGGTAAAAGACGGGTTGTGGCTGGAGCATGAGTGTCCAGAAGATGGTGGAGAGTAGTATAGAATTCATCGGCAAGGTTATGTGACTTTTCAGAAAGGAGACGGAAGGCATCAGATGAAAATGTGGAGAGGTCGATAGATTTGAGATTGCGTCGAGTCACTGTGCGCATGGTATGGGAAGGAGGAGGAATGTCAAGAGAACAGAGAATTGCAGAGTGGTCAGATGGAAGGGCTGAAGTTAGACGGGTAGAAAGAACTAAGCAGTTGTCAGTAGCTGAATTGTGGTGATCATGAGAAATGATCCAGTCAAGAATGTGACCTTTTTGATGGGTTGGTTCAGAAATGTGTTGAGTCATATTGTGATTGGACAGAGTTGATGATATGTCTTGTGTCATAACGGTGAGTGTTGTCATAGTGGACATTGATGTCACCTAGAATGATGAGATTTCCAGGTAAGAGGCAGTAGTAATCAAGAAGTTGATCAAAGTCAGAGAGAAACATGGATGTGGTGAGCTTGTTGGCAGAGCTAGGTGGAGGTCGATAGACACAGGAGAAGGTGATGGGGTGAGGGGTGGATTGGAAGGATACTTCAACGTGTTCGAAAGAAGGATGGGAGAAAGGCAAAGACTGCGAGAAAGATAGGCGGGAATGGAGTGAGTCGTTGCAGAGGATGGCGATACCAACACCTCGGGATAAGCGATGGAAAGAAGCAAGCCTGTAACCACTCGGAGTGAGACTCGCATGTATAGGTTCATGACCAAGGGGGTTAAGCCATGTTTCGGTGATAAAAGCAATGTCAACATGCTCATCTGCGATAAAGTCAGCAATGACATCGGCTTTGCCATCAGTGCATGTTGACTGAGCGTTAAAAAGGCATAGTTTTAGTTTATCACAATGAGGCGGCCGAGGTGGAGACGAAGGCAGCACCGACGGGACAGAAGACGAAGGCGACACCAGCGGGGCAGAAGATGAAGGCAGCAACGACGGGACAGAAGACGAAGGAGGCATCCGCAGGACAGAAGACGAAGGCGGCACCAGTGGGACAGAAGACAAAGGCAGCACCAGCGGGACAGAAGATAAGGGCAGCGCCGGCGGGACAGAAGACGAAAGCGGCACCGGCGGGACAGAAGGCGAAGGCGGCACCGGCGGGACAGAAGGCGAAGGCGAAGACGGCAGAGGAGGAGACGAAGTTTGCAGCAGCAAGGTCGAGTGCAGGGGCAGTGGAGGAGACGAAGAAGCAGAAGATGAAAAGTGGTGTCGGACTGGCACAGCAGGAGGCAGATTGTGCCAAAGTCGGTGGAGACGTCCACCACGACAGGATCGCGCAGTGCGGGGCTATTAAGCTCCCGTCCTTTATTTCTGCTTTCTATTTGTATTATATTCACAAGATTTGTAGGTCTTTTTCATTTTCTGCAGTTAGAACGATGTCATCTGCATATCATTGTATCTCCAATCTTCATCTTAGGGCATTTTTCTAGGTTTCTCATGGTTTCGCTGTAAAGTGAAAATAAATCTGGTGACTGAACACATCCCTGCCTAACCCCTCTTTTAATATTTTGGAAAGAGCCTTCTACTCTCATTGCTGCGCGTTTGTTCCCAATACAGATTCCTTATTATTCTTAGATCCTTTCCATCAACATTGAGCCTTTCTAGTTGGTTGATCAATTCTTCGTGCCTTGGTATAATCAACAAAACGTAAAAATAAAGTGTGTTCGGTGTTGATCAAATCGTAAAAACAGAAAGAATATTCGATGCGATTATAATGTTTGCAAATTCATTTATTTATAAAAGCAAGAGTAGCAAATGTTTTCCGAATGTACCTAGTTTTGGAAGACTACTAAATATAAGATTCAAAATTGAACAGCGCAATGATAAAAGAAACTTAAACTTGTCCGTCTTTATTGCTCAGTGGAATAGCTATAAGCCACTGTTTTCTCAGTTAAGAACAATCCATCTTTATGACACGTTTTTAAATCTTGATGTTCACTTTGAAACCTCCAGTGTATGAAATATTATTGTATGTTTTCTATATGTTGTGTGTAGTCAGATGTCCAAAATGCCCCTTTTATGTGTATGACTTGATATTTTTTCGTTACAACGTTGTACGTTGATGTCAGATCATTATAAAAAAAAAGTTTTAAAAAATGTGAGAAATAAACATTTTACGTATAACACACACGTATACATTCTGAAAATATATCCACACATCCAGATACGCATACATTCATACGAGCAAGAACTTTTGGAATGATAATCGCAAATCATGCAGCAGAGAAACAATACCAAATCTTATAATATGTATTCACTGTCCACATGTATCCCCGTTCGGTGAATTAGTAAGGACATTTTTTACAGATCCTTGTGAACACATTTCTGTCATTTCTTTTGACTTGTATCGAACATGCTGATACATCATGTATATTATTGACTGAAAATTTAATGATTCTGACGCTAAAATCACGAGTTATATTCATTTTTTGTTTGCTAAGAAGATACTATGGCCAGAGTGTTAAATACGTTTTACATATTGTTTTAACTGATTGACAGCTGTCCATGTGAAAACAAAAAGAGTGACCCAAATCACCGCGAAAAAACACAATTTATCAATGAATCAGTTCATCACCGATTTGATCAATAAATCTAACAATAACTCAATCAGTCACCAGTCAGTCAATGAACTCAATGAAACAAATCACCATCAGCCAAACTATCTAACTACATCAAACATGGCAAGATCAAATTATTCTACATCTATTAATTCTAGTTATGAAAAGCAAAATAAATAAACAAATAAATAAATAACAATTTAAAAGAGTCAACCAGTATGTCCGTCCTTTCACTAGACCGAATGATCAAACTGAAATCGATCAATCAATCCATCAATCGCTCAACCAAACAGCTAGCCACCTGATCCGTCAATCCAGGCTGCCTCTAATTCAGCAAACTCAAATCAATTAATAAGCTGAAAATTCCCAGTTTGAAAAAATGAATGAATGAGTCTACCAATGAACAGATCGATCAACCAACTAACAAATCAGCCAGCCAGTCAAGGGACCAACGAATTAATTAATCAATCAATCAATCAATCAATCAATCAATCAATCAATCAATCAATCAATCAGTCAGTCAGTCAGTCAGTCAGTCAATCAACCAATCGGTAATTTGTCGATCAAATATTGCATCGGACTAGTCTATCATACAAAGTCAATCCGTCAGCTAAAATTAAGTGATAAATTGATCAATTAATCAACCAATTTACCAATTAAGCAAATATGCACTATTCTACCAACTGATACGCTAAATCTGTCAATCCACTACTATCCATTCACTCAACCAATCAATTATTCATTCGGTCAATCAACCGATTGATCAATCAATTAACAATATATCAGCCAATCCACTAGTAAACGACGAAACACGCTCCGTGTTAGATACGGGGAAAACAATTTAAACTTTGTGTCAGTTTCTCACTTATAACTAGTTCCTTTTGCCTTTAGTTTTCTTCTATTCTCTCAGGATACGACTCATGAATCCGACAAGGGTTTGGTGTGGTTTATCACCGCTGCGTTTTTCTGTCCGGTGTGCTACCTCGGTATTGTTGGGATTAATTTCGACACCCACATATTCTTTGAAAGTAGAGTATAATATTTGAATGCAGTTGTCAGCAACAACGTTTTCTTCGTCTGGAATTCTAAGTCCTTCGGGTTATATTTACGAGGATATTGTTCCAGATTATATTGTTCCCTTTCCATTTGTTTTACTTGCATTTCCTGCTGCTTAATATTGCTGAATGCTTTATTGGCTCATTGTTATTTGTTTAACTCTCTGTTCAAGTTTGTTGACCTTTTGAGCATCAATTTAAAAAGTGTTGCCTTCTAGGGACTGAATTTTTCCATGAATTCTCGTTGTCAGACAGACCTTTCGTGTGGTTTCTCATTTTGCAAAAATCGTCTTTCATTGCAAGATCTTTTCAAATGTGTGATTCATGTTTCTTTAAATGATTGTCGTTTCGTTGTCATGCCCTTCTATGCTGTTTAGTCCTTGCTGTTTGCCTGCTATATGTTGTCATAACTGTGTGCTTGTCATTTCTCGCTTTCAGCCCGCACCGCTGCCTAGCATTGGTGTCTGCAGCTCTGCGAAAAGAAGGGCAGAATGTATAAGTCTCTCCTTATAAGTACATATCCTCTTCATCGGCAAGCCCTATGTAATGCCTCCCCGTGGCGAAACACGGTAACTGACCATCTCATGGACTCTCCCTGAACCCTGACAGAAAATCAACCTGTGCTGAAGGCTAGCGAAGAGTCCGTACAAAACCTGATGGAAGGCAACGTATCCATCGTATTTTCCCAAGATATAATGACCCGAAATACAAATAAAACTAAAGCGAATGGCGTGAATAGGGTCTGAACTGGAGCTCTTTCGTCCGATAGGGAAAATTGTGTTAAGTAGATGATATCAGACCATAACCAAGCTACTGCACTAGATTAAAAGATATAGTAATTGCAATATGGAGCGGTATAACAACGCTCCGGAAGAGAAAACTAGAAAATGTCAAGATAGAAATGGAAAGATTGAACACCAGTATTTTAGCACTAGGAGAGGTGAGATGGAAGGGAGCAGGCATGATAACACCGGGCAAGCGTAAAATTATGTACTGTGGAGGAAACATACATGAAACGGGAGTAAGCATCACATTGGACGATGACAAGTCAAAGTTTTTCAAAGGAGAGTGGGTCCCGGTTTACTATTTAGATTGGACGGCAAGCCATTGATACCAACATCGTCCAAGTATACGTATCATTATCCGCAAGCACTGAGGAAGAAATTACAACATCTATGTAAAATTAGAGACTGCCGAGGATCAATGTAAATCACAGGACATTACAATCACAATGGGAGATTTTAATGCTAAAGTGGGACAAGAAAAAGTAGATGACATAGTTGGACCTCATGGCTTTGCAACAAGAAAGAAAGTTGCTAAGTGGGCACAGATAAATAAATTCATAATAGGAAACACTTGGTTTGAGCAAGCAACCTAACAAAAGAAAATGGAAATGTGTAAACCCACGAGACAGCACAAGAAATCAAATTGGTTACATCCTGATGAATAAGAGAATTAGAAAATTCCTTACTGACAGCGAAAGCATTGCAAGGCGCAGATTGCAATAGTGACATTTATACTGAAACTAAAGAGAAGAAAATAAACCAAAACTGCAATCAAACTAAATGGACTCTTAAAGACCGATAAATCAACACATGCAAAATTTACCGTATCCGTTCGAAACAAATTCAATGTTCTGGAAAATGTTGGGGATAGTGAGGAACAATGGACGAATTCGAAAAACTCAATAAATGAAGCTTGTGAAGAAATCCCTCGAGTTGAAAGAAAAGCTAAGAAGAATTGGATGACAAAAAGATTCAGGCTTGATGGATGAACGTAGGAAAGTAAAGAGAAAACAACAAGAATTCAAAGAGATAGAAAAGGAAATCAACTAAATGTAGCTAAGGAAGTTTGGCTAGAAACAAAGTTCAAAGAAATGGAAGACCAGTACAAAAATACCCTAAGCTTCATGTAAAAAATATTGAAGAAATTGCTCACATGAAAAAGACCTGCACATTCAGGTTCATATTGATTATAGCCCAGCCGACTAGAGCCATAACAGGGCTAACACCACGTCAAAAACGACAACTCGGTTAAGATAAAAGTAGGTACGTCACAATCGGCGATTACACGTGCGCGAAAACTTTAGCGGAAGACTGTGACCGGCGTGGCGGCACGCGCGAGAGGGTAGGCAAACAATTGTTCTTTGTTTCGTTAATGTATTCATGTGTCCGATAATTACCGATCTGTAAACCAAAGTCCGTACTTTTCCCATGATGACCTGATCATTTTTACGAGCTTCTTCTCAATTGCTGACGTGGCAGTGGTGATGTGGATTGTGCCTTTTGTGGTGTGTGCGGCCGTATCTCCCAAACTTACATGTATGATTTTGAGGTCAATTGAAATTAATCACCAATAAGAACATGCATTTTCTTAATTGTGTGTAAAATTTGGTGCAGATTTTAGTCCCGCAAACCGTTTTAGGCCATATTACAGATAGTAGGTATGGTGACCGTTGTTATTGCATTGTTTACAATGGCCGTCACGGCTTCAGACTTATCAGTCATCGATTCAGTGGCGATTAACTGTTTCCTTTTTGTTATACCAGCTGAACTTATTGGCTTAAGGTCTTCATTTTTCACGCCATATAAGACAATGCATTGTGTAAAATTTGGTGCACGGATTAGAACCGAGACTCGAAATACAAGCTTCAGTTTGACGCCGGTTGTCAGTCTAGATCTAGCAGACGCTGATTGTCAGTCTAGATCTAGTAGACGCTGGTTGTCAGTCTAGATCTAAATGACTTAGCAAACTGCGGCGATAGGCAGCCGAACTTCGAAGGTCTGTTTGCCCCTCATTATCAGCTTCTAGACTTCTGGACTTTAGATTGTCAGATTGGATAAGATTAAAACTCGCACTACTAGGCAAGTTTAGCAAGAATCAAATTGTAGATCTAGATAGGACTACTCTAGTTAAGAATGGCAAGGGACTATGGATTTTGGTCACATAGTAGAGTCACATCTCCTGATATGTGTACACCCACACAACAATCTTGCTGACTGATGTTTGACAGACACAGCTCAACACACACACACACACACACACACACACACACACACACACACACACACACACACACACACACACACACACACAGCAAATACCCAAAGGTGTGATGAGCCGATGCACAGTAATGCTGAACTTCTAAAATTGATATTATTATTGTATATATTACGCTAAAAAAATCTTGAATTTTCCAAATTTAAGACCTAGATACAATGATTAAGATTAATGCTTTAAATGTGATTTCTTTTATTTCAAATGTTCAGCATGCCTTTTA
Organism: Monoplex corrugatus; assembly: GCA_030674185.1. NCBI lineage: Eukaryota > Metazoa > Mollusca > Gastropoda > Littorinimorpha > Ranellidae > Monoplex > Monoplex corrugatus. The sequence goes on along the minus strand of CM060305.1, from coordinate 101,691,644 downwards.
AATTGGTGTGTGTCCAACTGAGCTTAGGCCTGTACTGCATTAATGTATGGGCATGGCAAACCTCTCCCATCTTTTTTCTTGTAGTTTGTTTTGTTCGTATCTAAAGTGCACAAGGATGCTTTGATATGGACTGATGGCACTGTATAGGCCTTAAGAGAATGATTATTAGGTGCTAGTATTTGTCATAACTAGTAGTAGTAGGCCTTGTCTATCATTACTATTAGTATTTACTGTTGTCATTCAAGTGTCTCATAGTGGGTAAGGTCTTTATTTATCCAGATAAAATGAGTGATTGATGCCACCCCCCACCCCCCACCTGGGTATGACTATGAGTGGGATGACTCAGACTGTTTGATCATCCAGTCACAGACTGATGCCATTGTAAGTGGATATTTTGATAATTTTTGTGCAAGACTTACATATGTAGGCCTGTACAGTCAGTCAGCTCTTCTCTTGCTCTGTTGATTCACTTAACACATGTGTGTGTGTGTGTGTGTGTGTGTTTAGGCATACTGGTACATGCATATATATATGCGCACTTATAACACACACGCACACACACATATTTACATACATAACACATTATCTTTCATGTTGTATGACAGCTTATGAAAAAGTGTGAGTTTATGCAAGAAAAAAAAAATCAAAACTTTTTCAAAAAGGTTTGCTTGTTAAGGTAAACAATTGAAAAGATACACTGTCCTTACTACCAGCAGAATTTTTAAATCAAAATTGCTAGATGAAATTTCCAGAAGAGCAAGTTATCAACCAATTCAGTCTGTGAATTTTTTTCCCCTCAGATCACGTTCAAGATTTTTTTAGATCTATCGAGTCAGAGTCGTTCCTCGTTTCAGAAATTGCGTCAGTTTCGGACGACGTCGTTGAACCACTGTGTCGGTACCTTTCGTATTGGCTTTCGGAACTTTTACAAGCGGCAGCCTGTGTTATACTATTTGCACGATCTTAAGAACAATTTAATTTTCTACAAAATGAATGGTAATACAACACTGTGCGTGTAGCATTGTTGACTTTACGATGCCTTTTAAAAATACGTTTGTTTTTCGGCACTGAAAAAACAGTATTCAGTTAAAGGAATTATGACGAAATTTATTACACTGGATTCTTCAGGCTGTCCCCCCCTTTTTTTTTTGATACCAAAATCACCGCTGTGCGTATCGTTTGTAAAAGTTCCGACAGCATTTCCGACAACTGGTGTTGATCGGTCCCGCGAAAACCGCGTGAGGAAACTTTGCACGTCGCCGCCAACGTTGCGTTCGTTAATATGTGTATTTAGGTCGCTCAGGGTCAAAGCACACTTCTTTCACACCACAAATAAAGACACAGGTTTCATGCTTAAAGCTCATTTAATGTGTCGACATAATGTTTTATCTTCCAATCGTGAATGGTAGACGTGAAGCAATTAAAAATCGGCAATTTTTACCAGTTCTGCTGCATGTTAGCCATTAGCGTAAGAGAGGCTGGACCTACTTAAATTAATGCAAGGACCCAGAGATTCATGAAGGTCATAATCAAATCTTGGCTAAACAAAGACCTTTCTACTGATATTTGATTTTTTTCAATCGGTTCAGTCGTTCCAAAGTTACGGTGCTTTTTGTGATGAAACGGCACATATGCGGTCACAGTTTTTGCTACGTAATCCAATTTTAGGCTGAAATTGAGGAAAAGGAAACAGACCAAAAGCAACATCAAACTAAACCTTGGACTTTTAAAGACAGATGAAATGATACGTCAAAAATTTAATGTACATGTTCAAAACAAATTCAGTGCTCTGGAAGACGTTGGTGACAGTGAGGAACAATGGACAAAGTTGAGAAGTTCGATAAATGAAGCTTGTGAAGAAATCCCTAAGGTAGATAGAAAAGCAAAAAAGAGCTGGATGACTAATGACATTTTGGGCTTGATGGAGGAAAGGAGGAGGGCAAAGAGAAACGAGGAGATATATAGGAAGATAAACAAAGAAATCAGGTATAGGTGCAATGAAGCTAAGGAAGCTTGGCTGAACATAAAATGCAAAGAGATAGAAGAAGACACAAAATGGATCCTCAGGGTATGTACATGTACAGACGAATTGAAGAAATTGTCCACAGGAAAAATACATGCACATCAACTGGTTGCTTAAAACCGAAAGATGGCACGCTTATCATATAAAAAGACAAAATACTGGACAGATGGGGAGAGTACATTAAAGACCTTTTTGAGGATGACAGAAACGAAGAACACATTATAAAAAAGAACTTTGAAGGACCACCCATAATGAAAGATGAAGTTAGAACAGCACTGAAAAAGATGAAACCAGGAAAAGCCCCAGGACCAGACAACATTACTACAGAGATGATTGAAGCCCTGGAGGAATTTGGCATAGAAAAAATAACAGTCCTCCTAAATGAACTTTATGACACTGGAAAAATCCCCAAAGATATGTCAAAATCAATTTTCATTGCACTTCCAAAGAAGACAGGGGCTATAGAATGCGAACTCCATCGCACAATCAGTTTGATGAGTCATATAACAAAAATCCTGTTAAGAATAATCATGATGAGAACAAGGAATAGAATCAAAAGAGAAATAACAGAAGAACAGTGTGGATTTGTGGAACTATTAATGCCATATACATCCTAAGAACTATCATAGAGATGTCAATTGAGATGAGTAAGGATTTGTATTTATGCTTTGTTGACTATACCAAGGCTTTCGATCGGGTACGACATGAAGAATTGATCAGCCAACTGGAGAGAATGTTGATGGAAAAGATCTATGAATAATCAGGAATATGTACTGGGAACAAACAGCTGCAATGAGAATAGAAAACAATAACAGCTCTTTCCAAAACATCAAAAGAGGAGTCAGACAGGGTTGTGTTTTGTCACCAGATCTGTTTTCACTATACAGCGAAAACATCATGAGAAACCTAGAAGAAGACCCTGGATTAAAGGTTGGAGGGAAAATGATAAACAACATTTATATACGCAGATGACACCTTGCTAATTGCAGAAAATGAAAGGGACCTACAAAACTAGAAATAGAAAGCAAAGGTAAGGGGTTGGAACTAAACAGCAGGAAGACTGAAGTCATGGTGATCAGTAAAAAACATGAAATCCCCTCATGCAAAACAACAGCAAATGGCACAACCTTGACACAGGTTAATAAGTTCAAATACCTGGGAACGGTCATTTCATCAGACGGCAGATGCACCTCGGAAATAGCTGGCAGAATCGGCCAAGCCAAAACAGCATTCAAGAAGATGACAAACATTCTTACCAACAAATGCCTATCAGTTAACATCAGAAAGAGAGTCCTTGAATATTATATAGGACCAATAATGTTGTGCGGATGCGAGGCGTGGACAGTCAGCAAGCAAAGCCAGAGCAAGATTGAGGCAGCCGAGATGTGGTTTCTAAGAAGAATGTTGAGAGTTCCATGGACATCAAAGAAAACAAACGAGACAGTCTTGATGGAGGCAGACACAAGTAGATCATAAGGAAAATTACGAAAAGACAGGCAACATTTATTGGCCATTTTATGAGGAAGGGGGATTTGGAGCACCTGGTCACAACGGGAAAGCTGGAGGGAAAGAGAGCACCAGGTAGACCCAGGGAGAGCATGCTGGACGGACTTGCAGAGTGGCTGGGGATGAGGAGGGTGGAGGAGATGCTTGGGGCAACGAGAGATAGAGACAGATGGAAGTTCATGGTCGCCAACGCCATGGGGCAGGGAACCTGATGATGATGAATCCAAATGAAGGAAAACGTCGAAAATTTAATTGATAAAAAAAATCGTAACTTTCGTCACAGACAATCCAGTCGAAGAACGTTTTGTACCATTTTAAATTTGTTGTTTTGTTTTTTGGCTCTTTGCATATTTATTAAAACTATTTGAAATTTTTGTAACATACTTAATAAAAGACAACATTCAAAAACCATGTTCACCGTTAACCTTGCAGGTCTAAAATGCAATTAAAGAAAAACAGCCGCAAAACCATATCAGGTGAAATCTATTGATCTCTAGTGAAAACTGGAAAATTACATCAGGAGGGACGTCTCGGAAGAGGTTCTTTAAGGAGTCCACCGTGTAGTGCTTTTGTCGTACAAGTCCCAGCAATCAAGGAAGAGGTGTCTGATGCTCAATGGCTCGTCACATGGTATACACCACGGTGCTTCTTCATTTTTTCAAAGGTACGAATGAGTGTAGGATGTGTGACCCGTGTGTAACCTACATAACACTGTCTCTTTCTTACGGTTCCGTGCAGCAGATGGGAGAATTTCTTGCAGGCTAGGTTGGATTTGGAAAAGTTTGTTATCTGTCTGTTCATTCCAGTCCTCCTTCCACACATTTCTCACGTAACTGTGTACTTTCGATTTGACATCTGATTCTGTGTAAGGAATCAAGGATTTAGACATCTTTTCCTTTGTGGCGTTCTTGGCCAGGCAGTCAGCCTTTTCATTGCCTCCAATACCAACATGGCCAGGAATTCAGGCAAAAACAATCTGGTAACCTTCAGTTGTAACTTAAGAGTAGGAAACGATTCAAAGAACTTTTAACTGGTTGCTTAAATCCAAAACAAGTGTGACTGCCCGCGTTCAAGTAAACAGGAACCAGAAAAAACACGAAAGAAGAATACGAACGCGTATTTTAATACAACAAGACAGGACAGGCGCAAATTTTCGGCCAACTGGCCTTTGTCAAGCGTAAGATTACAAACAAATAAACACCAGATACAAAAAATATGAGAAAAAGACTGAAACTTCCCTGCTGCTGTGTCCAATGTCAGAAAAGGAATAAACTGACTAAGATGACATCGTAATGTGTTTTTGAGTAAATAAAAAAACAATGAACAAGCTAAAAGTCATCTGGAACGACAAGAATATCGCTATCGGCTCCAAGGTCAGACTGATGCGTTCCCTGGTCATGTCAATATTTTTGTATGCATGCGAAACATGGACCATAACAGCAGACATTGAAAGGATACAGGCAATGGAGATGAGATACTTTCGCAAACTCCTTGGTATCTCGTACAAAGATCATATAACCAATAAGGAAGTGAAAACCCGAATCGAAAACGCCATCGGGCCGTATGAAGACCTCCTGACTTCAGTGATAAGACGCAAACTGAGTTGGTATGGGCACGTCACACGATCATCTGGACTGGTCAAGACCGTCTTGCAGGGAACAGTACAGGGACTGTGAGAGAGGGAGACAAAGAAGCAGACAGAGAAAAAGATTGGAAGACAATATCAGAGAGTGGAACATCATTCTGCGGAAAGCTGAGGACCGTGAAGAGTGGAGGAAGTTGGTTGCAAAATCTTCAGTGGTGCCCCAACGGTCAACCAGACTACGGGAATGATGATGATGATGATGATGTCAGAGCCGAAATGAGAACTATGACGCACTAGCGAAGAGTAGTGTTTGGAATGTAAAGGATACCAGTATCAAATAATGCATAAGAGAAAGTATAGGCATATTTTCGACAGAATGGGAAAATATTTAATCAAGAGGTATGGCTGATGTAAATGGATCGTGCCTAGTGCAACGAATCGGGTCTGACCTTGGAATAGGAAGAAAAACATCCTAAACCAACAGCCAAGGGGCTGAAGGGAAAACCGGAGTCCCAGAGAAAAAAAAACCCTAGTCAGACGCGGCTGGGCCTGTCTTGTGAAAGGAGAATTCAGACAGATTGAATTTAAAATAAAAATGAAAAGGTATATGTGCAGCCACAAAGCCAATACCTCACTGGGATGGGAAAATGGTGATAATAATTAATATGGTATATTTCAGTAAACCATCATCGAGATAAAACATACATGGACTCAAGGGCACATTAAAAGAAGACAATAGTATGCGTAAAATTACCCAAGCAGGTATAAACATAAATTATACATGAGGGACAAGACTACACATTCGAGTGAATACATACGCATACACATACACACCAAGGTAAAAGTGCATGGACGCAGAACCATGTCCAGATAAAAGTCCCTTAAGTGGCATGATACTGAATTCAGTTGAAGAAATCTTTATGTCATTGAGGCCATGTGGCTTGCGCGTACCAAGTTTATCTATAAGATGGGATTCTCTGTCTTTCTTGTCTATGTTGCTGTTACTGTATAAAAGCCACAGACATTTCACTCAGATGTTGTTGATTGAGTGGTCTGACTGGTTGAAATGATTTGAGATAGTTTTATCTCTTTGATGTCGGATGTCAGCCAGGTGTTCCTTAAAACGTGTATCAAGGGTACGTCCAGTTTCACCAATGTACAGTTCAAAACATTCAGAGCAGCTGATCAAATAGACAATGTTATAGGTTTGACATTTGAATGTTTTGTAATTTCCATGTGCGATTTGGGGCCTCTGACTGTGGTGGCTGAACACACGAAAGGACATGTCCTGCATTTGGGTTTGTTACATGGAGAGGTTCCTGGAGGTTAGCTGGTTGGTTTTCTGAGTCTTGAACGGACCAGCAAGTCACGGAGGTTCGTGTCTCGTTTGTGGACAATTAAAGGAAGCTGGTCAAAAATGTCGGCTACAGTAGGACTGAATTGTAGAATGTCCCAGTTGGACAAGATGATTTTTTTCACACAGTACATAGAAGGGTGATAGACTAAACTGAGAACTGGACGATCGTCTGTGGCAGCTTTTGGCTCAGAATGGAGGGCGTTTGATCGAGAGACAGAGTTGACTTTTTTTTACGGGCTTCATTGATGGTACTCAGTGGGTAATGTCTACGTATGAAGAATCCTGTCATTTCATCTGCTTTGTCATGGAAATCATTACCATTTGAGCACAGGCGTCGTGGTCGCAAGAGCTGAGAGTATGGAATACTGTTTTTGGTGTTGGAAGTGTGAGATGATCGATAGTCCAGATAAGAATGGGAGTCTGTTGCCTTGTAGTGGACTGTAGTAACCAGTTTTTCAGATCGAATTGAAAGTTCAATGTCAAGAAAGTTCACGGATGTGTTTGAAATTTCATACGTGAACTTGATGGACGGATGAAAAGTTTGAACGTAGTGAGTGTATTCTAAGAGTTGATCGTGACTGAGGAATGTCATACGAATGCCATCATCAATGTATCTTTTGTATATTTCAGGTTTGGGTTTCTTGTATCGCTGTAGGATTTGTTGTTCCAAGAATCCCATGAACAGACAGACATCGCTGGGGCCCATTTTTATACCCATTGCGACTCCGCTTATTTTTGAAAATGTCTCCTCACCAAGTGAAAATGTGTTCATTGTCAAGACCAGTTCTGCAAGTCGGATGAGGGTTGATGTAGATGATGTCTGATCACGTCTTTTGTCTAGAAAATGTTGGAGAGCTTTTAATCCATCAGAATGGGGTATACTTGTGTACAGAGAGGTGACATCTAAAGTGAACAAGAATTTGGGCTTGAAGGTGTTGTCTTTATTTATCATTTCAATCAGATTCAGCGTGTGGTTAGTATCTTTGATGAAGGTAGGCAAACACTATACTATAGGTTGCAAAATGGTGTCAAGAAACTGAGAAATATTTTCAGTTGGGCAATTGCAAGCTGACACAAAAGGACGGCCAGGGTTGTTGACTTTATGTATGTGTGTTGGGAAGTAAATAGAAATGAAAGATGGAGTTAGAGCAGTGATGAAAAAGATGAAACAGGGAAAAGCCCCAGGACTATACTATATTACTATAGAAATGATTGAGGCTCAAGATGAATTTGGCATGCAAAAAGAAACAGTCCTCCTAAACGAAATTTATTACACGGGAAAAATCCCTAAAGATATGTTAAAGTCAATTTTCGTTGCCTTTACAAAGAAAGCAAGGGGTCATAGATTGCGAACTCCATCGTCATACGATGTTGAATAGAGGAAAAAGTCATCGCATCGATGCTATCACCAGTCGAGGGGATGCCCACATGCCTTGTCTTTTGCGTCGTATCTGGCGTCAACGTCTGAAGGAAGGTGATAGCGGCGTGCCAGTCTCTTTGTTGGTCTGGAATTCCATTCCCATGTCATCTTATTTGTCGTCTCTATGAGATACCCCAAATTTTTTTTATTAGATGTTACTATTGGCGGTTATTGGTGTAATGTGTTGGAAGTCGTTTGCTGTGAGTTATCAAATTCACGTGCAAATATGCGGGCGAGATCCGCACAGGGCTCTTTGAAATGTGTTGGTGTTCGAAAGGAAATAGTAACAGAAGTTGTGCGCACGTGTGATATTGTTATATAGTTGTCGACCTAGATTTAAGATAAGTTTTGGTTTAGATAAGTGTGTGGTGGTTTCATTAGAATAATTTTCTGTGAACTACATCAACGTACCGAAGTACTTTATGGTCATGTGCTGATGTGGAGAAAGAGCACTGTTTCCATATGGTTATTACCTTAGAAAGAAGGAGATGCTTGTCAATGGTGTGTTGCAATGTTTTATTGTGAATAATTCAGATACTAGAGGAGTGGGTTGTGCCCAATAGATATACATTTGCTTTGAACCCCGATAGATAGTCCATTTCTACTGAACCCATGTCTTTGATAATTTTTGGGCTTTGACTAGAGTTTTCTTTTGATGGATTAACATAACTGGACAAAAAGGGAAGACGATATATATGCATTATTGGTTTATTGGTAGGGAAAAATATGTCCTAGCGTTTAAATATACTGTGACGCCTGCTTCTATGACTCGACTCGGTCATTTGGGCGGAATGTGAGGACATTTCAGGTTAAAAAACAACAACAAAGAAATGATGTCCTACACTTTACATAAACTAAACGACTCAATGTAAGAGGATACCTACACTTTATATAAACTAAACGACTCAATGTAAGAGGATATCTACACTTTATATAAACTAAACGACTCAATGTAGATTGATGAAAGTTACTGTTCTGCTGTGTATGCATGCATGGAAGGTGGGACACTAGCGTAATAGTCATGGGCAGAGTGTCTTCGACAGGAGTGGAGAAGAAGCCACATCTGAAGAGATTGGAAGAGCGATCCAGCCTGCACCAGCCAGTTGTTTCTGTTCCAGAAGGTAAAGAGGCATGAACTCCTGCTAAGTGGAACGTGAGTGGTTGGGTATAAATGAGTGTGTCATCGTGTTGTGGAACTGGGGTCTCAAGACGTTCCCTTTGAAAACGAACAAAGTGAGTGAATCAAAAAAAGCAATAAAAGGAGATAAAAAAACCAAAGGAGAAATGGAACGTAGAGTCAGGTTGGACATGACTGGCTCAGTGATACCCGATTGACTGTTTGGCTATCCATTTGGTCTGATGTGCTATCTATTTGGTCTAATGTTTTGTATGTGTTTTTTTTTCTATTCTTTTTTGTTTTTGTTTGTTTGCTTTTAAACAAGTTTGAACAAGTGGGCTTAGTGCCTACCCTTTGCTATTGATAATCCAGATATCTGGGGTATTTTTTGGTGGTTGCCAGGAAATGTAACAGTTAAGCCAATATTGTGATTTCTTTCTTTTTTATGTGTTTGATCTTAAACTACATAATCACAGAAAAAAGAGGTATGCAAGTGAAATGGTGTACCTGAGGGCTGACTGACGGGTTTGGTAACTAATCTGGGGGGAAGATGAACCTTGGTTGAGGCATTGTACGGTGCACATCATTCCATAGTTTTCGTGTGTGTGTGTGTGTGTGTGTGTGTGTGTATGTGCGTGCGCGCGTGCGTGTATGTTCGTCTGATTTTGGGTTGTGTATGTGCTGTTTTGGAAGTTTTTACATTTGTTTGTTTGTTTTGTTTTGTTGTTGTTGTTTTTTTTGGTCTGTGTTATACGTATAAATAAACCTTGTTTGAACTTGTCCACCCGTCTTCTGTAGGTTCAGTTACTGCGGTAGCATGGTAGGATTAGTCCTTAGGACTGTTTCTATTTGTTGTTGTTGTTGTTCAGAGCTTAACATGGTCTGATAGTGACCCAATAGCAATGCAGTGTCCCTTCAGTTGGGTGACCCAATGGTGTCCTGACATCTCTAGTTACCGTGGACTTATTGATACTGGGACTTCGAATGAATGATCTTGGGGTTAGTGAAGTGTTGCGGAATCGGAATGACCGGCGTGGGATGAACGCCGCTAAGGCGGCACAGACGTTGGGACACTTAAAACAAACAAAGAAACAAAAAACCAAAACCAAAACGACCCCCCCCCCCCCCCCCCCACCGACATTCATTCATGTGACTGTCATGGTAAGACATCTGAGATCAACCATGAGTGAAAACACACATGCTTCTATCCCACTACGTTGTCGAAATCTTGGATCTAATCGTTTTCTGCACGGCAAATAATTTAATACTGATAACACTGTTAGTATTACTAAGTCTCGATTGTAAACAGTGGGTGGGCCTGATCTGTTCTTTAAATGTTCTAAAACCAGTCGTCAATTTCCCACCCACTGGTTTTCGCACACATCATTAGACCGATATTTGTGTAGGAAACAGAACACAGATTAGACCCATGTTTGTTTGTTTGTTCGTTTGTTGTTGTTTGTTGTCGTCGTTGCTTTTTTTGGGTTTTTTTTTTTTTAGGAGGGGGCCATGGCGTTGGTTTTCTTCTTCGAGAGAGAGAAGAGAGACAGAGAAGGGGGGGGGGGGGAGGGGAACAGAGATAGGGAGAGTATTGTATTTGAGAGACGCCATGCTTTGTGTCCAATGACGACAGATAAAAGACGTTCATGCAAAAGCCTTCCAGTAGTCACAGGCCATATCATCTCGGAAGATTATTTTGATGATGATGGTATTGTGGAATTTCAGTTTGGTTTGAGATTGTGTTACAGTGTTGTATCCTGCTCTGTGTGTCATAATACTCTGGTGTCAGCTAGGTATCTGAAGTACGGACGTTTGCTGTGTTGGTCAGAACATGTTCAAGCAAAACCTTTGAATTGTATCAGCAAAGCAGATTATACGCCACTCTGATGTTCCTGCATTTCCCCAACTAAGCCCACAGTACAATGAACTGTTGCCGATTCGGAGCCAAACATTCTACATCGTTATTTTTTATTTTTTATTTTTTACCGACTATGAAATCGTCCGTCTGTTTTTCGACTACTACGCCATCGCAACTGGGCATCTCGCTAAGTTACCTGCGTGGCCTCGAAAGCAATGTGGCAAGTAACAATTGTGAATCTTGTTTGAGATAAATAACAATCTACATTTCTGATTAGCAAGTTAGATAATTAACAATCTATTTTTCTGATTGGCAAGTTAATGTGTTTCTTTTTCTGATTAGCTGCATGACGATTTTTTTCTGAGAAGATTATTTTTAGCACAATCCCTCTTTCTTCTGTGAGCTAATCAACAATTCCCCTTTTGTCTGATGTACTAATTAACTTTTCCCCTTTTTCTGGTGAACAGAGCACAGTACAGTAAGACAGGATGGCCAGCTTTTTTTCAGTAGTTTCTCTGCTGGTAAAAGTAAGTTAAAAATAAGTTAAACGAACATTTTTATGGTGAAATAAAATTTCTTGTTCCTTTGATAGAAAATAGATAATTGTTATTATGACTTATTCTTCGATTTATTCCTGATATATTCTTCGATATACCATTTACGATAAAAGTGAAACTGTTGTAGGCTGAGCTGAAATTTCTAAACGATAGTCTGCTGGTGAAGAAATTACTGCTATTGCTATTGTTGTTTAGAGCCCAGCCGACTGCGTAGAGCCATATCAGGGCTATAACCACTTCAAAATATACAAAACTTCAACAGGAAAAAAAAAGAAAATTTAGTACACATATCAATGTAATCGCGCACATAATCTAGGACATGCCCCTGGCGTTGATCACTCCGTCCAATTTATCGCACATGAGGATTTAAAAAACGCACCTGAATACAAATTTAAGCATACCTAAGGACACTAAAACATATATAAAAACGGGCATAAATTTCCTAAAATTGCTTCCGCATATCCCACCTCCCTAGAGCCAAAAATGCACTTAATTCATGTACCCAATTATCAATCCTAAGAAAAAAGTACGTAAGACTTTATCGAACACATACAGGTGAATGGACCAGCAAAGCAGAAAATGATAGGACGGAATGACAGAAAGCAAAGGAACTAGGCAGAAACAAAGAGAGTGACAGAAAAGAGGAAATTTCTAGCACAGAATTTCCAGAAGGTGGGGATATGCCTACTATTTATACTGAAAGAGCTCCCCGCATCCCCACGGGGGGTGGGCGTGGTGCAGAAATGAAAATGGATAATTTTCTAAGTTACGGCCAAGTATACAAAGTTTTGTTTTACGTCAAACAGCAGTCACACAAAGCTAAGGAAGCAAAATCGCATATTCCTTCTCAAGTCACTACGACCCAAACACGTATGTTACATGCTCAAGTTCGTCCGAAGAAATTGTACATGTGATTGCCTGTCTCTTCTGAGATGTTATATATTTATAATCGTTTTTATAGAAATCCTAAAATACATATGGAATGTTGTTTGTAGAACCAAATAGAAGTATTTTTCCTTAACAATCGATACAACCCCTCTAACAACTACCCCGCCCATTTGAAATGACGTCACTTGATGGTGTTGTGACGAGCAGGCCCAAACAGCAAGGTTTAAGGCGTTCGATTTCCAGATAGCCTGATGACGGAGTATCACACAACTGTGCTTCTATCGCTCGTCAGTTTGCGGCAACTTCTTCTCAGTGGATGAAATCCCCATGGCAACGAGAGCTATTGATCCAATGTTCTGTTTCCTTGTCAGTACCGGAGCGGCTGCTCTCTTTCTCCCTCTGCACAGTCGGCTTGACGTCAGAACTGCATTTACCCAAATCCATACCGATGGAAAAACACTCTTCAAATGGCATTCAGAGTACAAACATGCAATGACACTGACAACGTAGAAAACAAAAATGTTAGCCAGCCGTCCATTGAAAATTATACAAACCATTCAGTTTCATGGGAAGTTTTACATATTTACAAACATAAATACGCAAACAACCAGTCTACGCCTACTTTTATATATGGATCAAACCTTTTTCTTTTATCATGTTCATTCATTTCAGGAACAAACAAACAAACAAGCAAACAAAAAAATAAAGAGCCCTTACGACCTCACCAGCATGTACGGTTATGCGCAGATATAGGGTTATGCCATGGTTAATAAATCTGGATCTTTTATCACATGGCATTTTTGATTTTAGTACATATGGAATCATCCGAAGTGCTGAAGCGACATCTTGAAAAACTGAAACCACAGGTTACAAACTAATGCATTTTGTACGGCTTTTGGTAGACCCAATTTTATTTTTACATTTAGCAAAACGAGAGCAATGATTGGTCGGCTTCTTTTGCAAATTCACCTACATCTCTGTATATTTTTAGTTGATATTATTACTATACGAAGGATTCCAGCATTAGGAACTTTTTCCTCCTTTCTTTGGCAACAATGTCAAAACTGTGTTCCTGTTTCTTCAGCACCGCGAGTACGGAAGCTTCAAGTGCTTTGGATTGGTCTTTGATATCATCTACCGTGTCTGTTTTTCCTTGTTTGCTTTATAATCATTTTTGTTTGCATTTAGTTAAAATCGTCCATTTTTCTTTTGATATCCTTTTCTGAGAGTTGTCCTCTTTTGTTTTGTTGCCAGGGATTTTACAGCAGCGCTTTTTGTTGCCAGGGTTTTTACAGCAGTGCATATTTCCATCGAGTTTCAGTGTCAGTGTTCCATCAAGGGCGTTATTTTCTAAATTTCTGATTGATTCTTGGGCACAAGCCGTGTTATTGAAAGACAGACCTGAGAAAGGGTGAAGTGTGTATTTACGGAACTGAAGATGCGATATAGAGGATGGTGAATCGGTGGTCGGAAGGATGGTAAGTGAAATGCAGAGTTGTAGTTTATGAGAAGCCACACAAAACTTCATGTCTACCAGCAGACTGTAACTGATCCGTATTAGAAACACCATCCTGGAACCAATCATGGAACCCTTTGCTTGTTGACATTGTCCTCATATATCCAGAACACAAAGAGCACACACTCACCTGTCGCATTGTGTGGGGTGGTTATGTGCACTGCCATGGCCAGCAATGTTTCCATATCCGTTAAACCTCTTCAGGAATGGTAGCAACTATCCCAATAGCGTATTGACAGGCTTAAACTGCAGTAAATCCATGCTGTGAGTTTGTAGCTGCGTGGAGAAGTCAACACGTCACTGACTCTATGCAACTGACTTTTGTCTTTGACCACATGATATATGCCATTGTGATTATAGTTACGCGACATTAAATTTGTTTCGTGAGATTATTCACCGACTCTAACACAATTTACTGTTGTCTTTTGACCACTTGATATGTGCCATTGTGCTTATAGTTATGCGACATTGAGTTTGTTTCTCTGGGTTAAGGAAATAAAATATTTCTGAATTTTAAAAAAAGACAAAGCGGTATGCAATAATCTAGACGGCATTCGTTGTTAAAGTGAAACATAAACGGATCACTTTCAGACATTACTTTCATGCTTTTGTAATGCATTTAATCGATTGACATATGGAAGTCAATATTTCATTAGATTTCATGTTCATTTTTCTTTGACGTTGAACATGTTACGGTTTACCTTGATTATCTTAATGCTACCTTTATTGTCTTCTTTTCCGTTGGCTCTATGTCTGTAATTTATTGTTTTCCTAAAAAATATACAAAAATGTGCTCTTACTGCTACGACAACTATGACTGTTATGTTATCATTATTGTTTTTGTTGTTAGCGATAGGGATTGTCGTAAATTTGTTTTAGATTTGCGTGCCTTTGTCTCTTGTGCTTTTGTAAAGCACTTTCCCAGCATTATATGGTATATGATTCTTTAATAAATGTTGAATACAGTCGTTCGTTTCCAAACAAACTTCAAGTAGAAGTTGTTTATAAGTCCCATTTCTTTCAATGCGACATTAGTTCTAATAATTCTGTTTTCATTACATATCTTAGCCGTTTCAATTTAAATGTTTGTATATTATGAATTTTTGTAAGCGCTTTTTTCCATGGAATATCTGTTTCCAAGTTTTGTTTACCACTTTTTCTTTATAAAAATATGTTTATATCGTATGTGTAGAGTAACAAGTCCTACCTATGCGACATGTCCAATGAGATCTTATGCTACTGTCCTTGAGCGACTTTTTTTAAGACAACTGATCCTGGTTTTTGTAAAGTACATATCTGGTTTTGATTTCATTTGCTTGGAAACTACAGCGTTCACTGATCACACCATGTTTTTTCAAACTACAGAGGGAAGGTATTCAGGAAAGATAAAATGTCTAATTAGAAGCAGTCTTATTCCTTGTGTAACCAAACTCATCATTTTATTGAAACCAGAAGAAACACGAAAAACGAATAAGAACGCGTATTTAATACAACAAGACAAGACAGGCGCAAATTTGTGGCCAACTGGCCAACTCCAGTGTGAGAAAAGGAAGGAGCAGCAGTGAAGTTTCAGTCTTTTTCTCCTACTTTTTGTACCTGGTGCTTGTTTGTGATCTTACGCTTGACAAAGGCTAGTTGGCCGAAAATTTGAGCCTGTCTTGTCTTGTTGTATTAAATACGCGTTCTTATTATTTTTTCGTGTTTTTTTCTGGTTCCTGTTTGCTTGAACGCGGGCAGTCACACTTGTTTTGGATTTCATCATTATATTGTTATGTGCGACATAAAAAAAATGTATGTGTGGGGATATATTCGCCAGAGCATTCTCCGTATTATGCGATATTAGGTGTGGATAATAATATTTGTCAGTTCAAAGATTGTCTGGTTAATCATCTTGTAAATAGAGAAAAATGTGGTGTGTTGATTAATGGTAATTCAAATGCTAAGACAGCCGAGGTGTTTCCTCTATGTTGTGAAGAAAATAGAATGTGCGTTTGTTTTGATGAAAATGGTAATGTAAAATTGAGGAGGTGTTCTCAAAGTAAAATTTTAAACTCTATGGGAACGATTCTTGCACATGTGCAATGCCTTGGAATTCTGTATACCTAACACTAACAGTGTATGTAATGATCACAATGATGGTTATTTCCCATGTGTTTCTGATGGAGAAAATAGTGTTACTTTTTTTTTTACATCGAATGATTTATCTGACGCTGTAAATTCCAATTGCGAATGTTATCTTTCAGGAAATGATCGACCATGTACCAGTGGAATTTTACATGAATGTGTCGAATGGTCATGTACGTGAGACTTACTACCACAGCAAAGGAGTGTTTGTAGAAATTTTGTTTAGAAAAATGAATGTGTGGAAGATTTTTGTTCTTGAATGAACTCTGAACAAATTCATTTACAGTTAATATTAGCAAAAGATATGAATGTTGTGAATGTAAATGATGTGCTACAGATGTTCAATGATATTGTGAAAAGAAAGCCAAACTGCTAATTGTATGGTACAGCGTATTTCTAAGGACAAACTAATCTGATTACGAATGTAGAAATACGACAGAAAACGTACGGAGATTTTGAAACAAAAACTCCTCCACAGACCGAAAATCGTAAACCACACACACACACACACACACACACACACACACACACACACACAAACACACACACACACACACACACACACACACACACACACACACACACGCACACGCACGCACGCACGCATACATACACACATACACACACACATATATACATATAATACATATGTATGAATATATGTATATGTATATATACATATATACATATGTATTTGTATAAAAACAAAAATAAAATCATAAAAACTTGGACTGAAATAAACAACACTGACGACATGACATGTGTTACCGTTGACATAGGATATGGAAATTGACACAGGGATACAGTAAACAGAAGTATAATTACGATGTTCTGTTTTTCGTTTGGAGTTTGAAGGCATATGCCAAGCAATTCACATGAATTAGTACACCATCGTTCTAGATCTAATATAGACACTTGTCTTTTATTTATTTATTTCTTAAAAAATTTTTTATGACTATAGCCAGTCCTCTACCATTATGTTTCTGAATTACTGCGAAGTCTTTAAAGTCTATTGATTTTCCTTGGTGTGTTCTAGTTTCTTGTAGGTACAGTATATCAAAGTCGTATGCTAATTTCTCAATGGTTGATGTCCTTTTTCTTGCACTGGCGCAGTTCCAAGTTCATATTCTGAAATTATTCTTCGAGAGCCGTTCAGATTTTGTCATCTTTTTGGTTACGTTTGCACGTTTCTTCACTCTTTTTCTTCTTCCTTTCTTTGTCCTTGCTCCAGTAGCATATTTTTCACTCCCACCCTGGAGTCTGCTAGTGGGAAGCGTTGCTCCAGTAGCACATTTTTCACCCCCACCCTGGAGTCTGTCAATAAGTAGCGTGGTCGTTGTATCACCAGGCCGCGACCGATCTGGTATGACATTTCCTTTCAGTTGTGCTTCCATCATAATTTTGGTTTTGGGCTTGAAGAACACTTGGTGGCGCCCATCTCCATTCTAAGCATTGTATATATACAAGGGCACATACTCACATGCACACACGTATCTAAAATTGAATAATAAAAAAAACCAAAAAAACCACACAAACTTAGCAGATATGGGCCACTAAAAGAAATAAGCAAAGATCAGGGAAAGGGAAATTCCTCATAATTGTTTTGTACATGTTACCTTTTTCTTTTTTTTTCTTTTTTTTTCTTTTTTTTTTACTGATTAGTCGTCTTCATTTTTGTGGTAGAAGAACAAAAACTTACATGCCTCAGAATTTTAGAATAATATTCAGAATTCATTTTGTCACAATAAAGGATTCATATGCCCATATAGTGAATATTTTTGTCACAAGGAAAGTGTGTTGCAAGTGCATGATTTGTGCGTGCTGGTGGGCGCGTGCGTGTGTGTGTGTGTGTGTCTTCACAAAGACTTGAGTTATTAAGTGTAGTGCAAAGTAGGCTATATACTTCATTAGTTTAATTACAATCTGAACTATAAGCAATTCCTATTTCCTTGCCAGCATTAAATAAAAGTACACGAAGTATGTATCTATAGAAACAAAAACTGAGCCATGATTTATTGACACAGATGAAGCATAGGGCACACACACACATACACACACAGTCACACAAACATCAATAGCGTTCATTGCCTATGATGTCATTATATTGAATGATGTCAAAATATTGGAGCAACCAAGTTGCTAGGAAAGATAAAAAGTAATTGCTAGATCTATTTTCCTTTAAAAATCCGAGTATAACAATATAGCTCGTCGTCACATTGGTTGTATCAATGAAAAACAACTAGCTACATATGTTTATAATGTCACACGTCGTAAAGTACAGGGAAGGCTGTGGTTACGTCCCTTGCTTGGGGGTGGGGGGCGTCGGGGGACGTAGATCTGTTTCAAGCGTAATCTAAAACCACATCGCTTTCACCTACGGGACACGTACGTATCGCCATATGTATACATGTTGGGAGATACGTGACGTGTAATCTAAAGGTCCCTATTTATGGCCCAAATAAAGACGCACCAGAATTTTATGAAGAGTTAGAACAACACATCAAAGAAGAAGGGTTTTCACATGTAATCACAGGGGATGACTGGAACCTTGTACATGTATTTGACACCAACATGGATTGTTAAATTATAAACACGTCAAAAATCCAAAGGCAAGAGAAAAGGTTGAAGAAATTGTCATGAACCTGGACTTAACTGATATTTGGAAAGAGAGTAATCCTGGCATAATATCTACTTGGCACAGACCAACACCACTTCAACAAAGCCGTCTGGATTTCTTTGTCATTTCTGAAAGTATAATACAAAATGTAAAGGAAGCTGAACTTGCTTATGGGTATCGTTCAGACCATTCAATGATTACTTTCAAACTTTCATTTGCGAAAGAACGATAACGAAAGACTGGAAATTTAGCAGTTCCTCATTAAAAGATACCGAATATATAGGAGATAAATACTGAAATAAAAATGTAACTGAGGAATATGCTGTACCGGTGTACAATCAAAAAGGGACTGAAAACATTCCTTAAACAGACACATTTTACAATATCACACCTTTGGTGTTGCAGCTTTCTTGATCGATGAGTAGTTTGATTTCCACATAAGGTTAACATCTTAAACCAGTCTGATTTCAGTATTAGATTTAAATTCTGGTTATTCACGACTGTGTCCCTTTAGATTTTCCTCATTATAGGTCTCCTTCAAGGATCGCCACTCTCTCCAGTCCTATTGAAAGTTTTGCTGATCTAAATGACAGTGGACCAGGCGTATGCTCAATATATACCAGCCTTATGTTCATTGATATGATTGTTGAGGCCCTGCTTATTAATAAATGGGTAGAGAATAATGAATCTGTCACTGCCAACCCAACCACGACTTAAGTCCGTAATGGACCATGAGTTTGGAAGAAATGGAATTCCCATGTGTCTGTTGAAGGAAATATTCTTCCAAGTGAGGCATGAAGAACAGGACGAAAAATACCTGTGCAAAGACTGATGAATGAGCAAAAGTGCACTGCGCCAGCAGATAGGCCCCTAAGACGTTGGAAACCCAAGGCCAGTAATTAAACCACAGTGCCAGAGACTGACAAACTGGATCAGTTTGGAAATGGGCATAGCAATCTGGCTAATGCCTATGGATCAGTCCAGCACAAGATGATTCAGTTGAATCTCAAGATGCGTCATGTTCCAAAGAACACCCGAAAAATGAGGAAGAAGTACTTCTATGGCTTGTCAGTGCGGTTCTCCACAAAGGAGTACATGACAAACTGGTTTACTTTGGAAGTGGGCATATCAGTGGGCTGTGCAATTTCTCCAGCACTGTTAGTCTTAGCAATGCAGGTCATCTTGAAAAAAGCAGTGAGCGGTTCAGGTCTAGCTGATCTTGGGCCTTCAAATGCCGCCTCCAAAAGCGTTCATGTATGACATAACAGTGTTTTCCACAAAAGTGGAGGAAACACCCAAATTCTGAAGCAGTTAGACAAGTTTGTCATCTCATCTTGGACGAGTTTCAAAACAAAGAAATCAGGGAGCCTCACTACTTAAAAAGTAAAGTTTACCGTAGCCAGCAAAGCCATTCCAACAATGACCAAACAATAAGTCAAGAGCCTTGGAAGATGGTATGATGGTTCCCTGAAAGATACGAAAAGGGATAAGGAAACCAAGAAAATGGCAGAAACTCCTCTGGCCTCTATTGATATACGATATTACTAGCATAGCGAAATTACTAGAGGCCAAAATCAACGAATACACAAAGAAATGCCTTGGTGTCTCATCTGGTTCTCCGACGTTGTGCTCTATTTTCGCTAGATAAAACTGAAACTACCGCTAAAATCCGTCGTCGAAAATTACCGGGCATGGGAATATCTGGGAGGTAGTGGAATCAGTGAAGGAAAGATGTCTGGTCTCATGCCTGTCTTGCTGATGACATCTGGGTAATTTCTCCACTCTGGGAGTCTGCTGTACACTCCCAGTCGACTGCTCCATCCAGAAGACCCTTTGGCAATGTGCTGGTTGTCATAGCAATTTCGGACCAGACCTGTTTCCCTCCTGCTTTGTAGAACGTTGTCATAGCAATTGGTGCGTTTGGGGTCATGGTTTTTTCGCTAACCACCCCTGTGATCACTTTCAGAACTTGGTTGTGCCTCCATGTATACCTTCCTTGGGCTAGCGCTACTTTGCAAGAGCTCAGGATATGTTCCACTGTTTGTTTCTTCTGACAGAGCGGACATGCTGGGTCATCTGATTTCCCCCATTTCACTAAGTTTGCATTCGAGGGGAGCAGGTCATATACAGATCTGAGGAGGAAGCTTATCCTTAGAGGAGCCATGTGCCACATATCGTTCCAGCTGAGACTTCTTTGGAGTGCACTGTCCCATGTTGTCCATTGCCCCTGTTGACCTTGCTGGACTGCCTTCTGCACTCTTTTGACATCTTCTTCTTTCTTCAACTCCTGTATGATCATGTCTCTTTTTTCCTTCCCTTTGGCTTTGGACCACCACTGCATTTTTGTTGCTCCCAGTCCCTGTCTGTTGGTTTGCGTGTGTCCAATTATTTCTTTGATGCTGAGGTTTCTCTTGGCATTGTTTACAGCCTCTTGGACTTTCCATTTTTTGCCTGTTCTCAGCTTTGGCTTAACTGATCTCACGATATTGTCTTTCGATTCCTCCAGCATGCTCAACAGTCTTGCTTTTCCAACTTTGTATTCCTCCACTATGGATTTGAGAGGTAGCTTCAGCATTGCTTGACGACAGTAGAATGCAACATCAGTGAGACCAGGTGGGACACCGAGCCATTTTCTTGTGTATTTGTTGATTTTGGCTTCCATTGCTTCCACTGTGCTGGTGCAAATGTCATAGATTAGCAGTGGCCACAGCAGCTTTGGTATCAGCATGAACTGTAGACACCAGACTTTGTATTTGCCTGGCAGTCCGCAGTTATCTATTTTCTTCAGGCCTTCTTCTGCTGTTTGCTTGGTTTCACATCCCCTTTGTGATATATCGATTGATTGACGAGTAAGAACGTTGCCCCGATTAACTTTTTTCTTATACAAAAGCTTACTCCAAACTTCATTGAAATTATTCTACGATAAAGTTTCAACTTCGAATACCTTAAAGAGACATAATCCACTTTATGTTTTGTAAAAAGTTTAACAATTTCATAGAAAAAAAAAAGAAAGAAACAAGAGTCAGTGAGAGATACAAACAGAGAGCTTTTCGTTTTCTGGTTCCGTCTTTAGAATGAGCTTTCCAAAAAGAGCCATCAAGGCCACTTTATTTTACGTATATCGAAGTGATTATTTTTAAGACTAGGACAAATCTTGACCTGACTGAGTAAAGTGGATTACGTTTTTGGTTTTTACTAGTATGAATATGCGTTTCGTTGGGTGTAGATAATCCAAACAGCAAAGATATCGGATCGTGATTATCAGCATTATCAGCATGCCAGCATGCTGATGATACTGATAATTGTGACCTCCCACCACGAAATCAGTCTTAACTCGCAGTCAGTCGAACAGCACTAGGACCTGAAAAGGTGACTGAGGGTCTGTCTGGGGTGTTTTGACTTTTTCTCAAAATTGATTTCTCTAGACTATGATCTATCCCCCACAGAATTTTCTTTCTTGAAAAAATATTATTAATTAATTTAAAATGGTATTTTAATACACTGATCGCAGCAGAAAGAACGCAATTTCCTACCAGAAGTACCTATTTTTGTCTCTTATTATGAACCGTAACCTGTACATTACCCGCACATGTAATATACTGATGGAAAGCTCTTTGTTGCACCTTTCAAGTAATGACAGCGAAAATTAGAAACAAACTGGATCAAAGCCACCAACTAAAGAAATTTAAGGAAAATGTGTAGGAGAGCACAAAAACTTTAGAGGCCGTTTTCTCAAAATGGCCGTCATACAACTTAATGACTTTAAACATACATAACTTCTACATTTTATTGAGCACAAGCTTTATTCAAGTACCAAAATAATCAGCAGAATGTACAATTTCCAGTGATATGTATATCTCAAAATGCCCAAAATGCTAGTTAAGACTGATTTCGTGGTGGAAGGTCACAATTATCGATCCAAATGTGCATTTCAGTATGCTGATAATACTGATAAATATCGACCCAATATCTTCGCTGCTTGGGTTACACCCAATGAAACGCATATTCATAATAGTAAAAATCAAAAACGTAATCCACTTTTTGGGGAAATCAATCGATATATCACAGTTCAACTTCCGTACGCAGGATACTGAAAACTTACAGTTTTCAATTTTTTGCGTTTATACGGATGGATGGATTATACTCTACATGCTTTATACCAAGAGAACTAAAACTGACTTTTAAAGAGAGATGGTGATTGGAAAATTGAAGTAGGAATGGATGTGCAGAGATGGGCGGGAAAAGAAATATGGCTGGAAATGAAAAAGAGCGAGGGAGAAGATATGCTTTCTATCCAAAAATTCTGATACCCCATCCTGGTATCATTACCATCCCACAGTTCTCTAGAGATGCGCTGCTGCTTGTTTGTCGTGGTGCAGATGAAAGCCATATGTCAGTGCCGAGAAAAGAATTGGGGAAAAGCACGCAGGGAAGCACAGAGCATGCTAGCCGAATCAAGGGTTTCCCGTTAGGTCCTCTTGACGCAAGGCGTTCTCCTGAGCCTAACTAGCATCAGAAGGCAATGATGAAAATAAGTAAATAAAATAAAACGAGGGCAACGCTAAAAATAACCGGCTTCCCAGTTTTTCGTTGTTCGCAAGTTGATTTTTTTCAACCTCCCTTCGTAACAGAAAAGAAGATTGTTTCTTATCGACCAGAGCGAAGTGTGTGTGTGTCTGTGTGTGTATTGTGAGTCTGTGTGTGTATTGTGTGTCTGTGTGTGTGTGCCTGTGTATCTGTCTGCCTGTCTGTCTATCTGTTACTCTCTCTCTCTCTATCTGTCTGTCTGTCTGTCTGTTTATCTGCCTGTCAGTCTGTCTGTCTTGTCTGTCTGTCCGATGTCTGTCCAATGTATGTTTAATGTATTTGTTCGTCTGTCTTTCTATCTGTAATTTTGTTTATCTATATGCCGCATACGTTCATGAGTGTGTGTATATAAACTTAGCTATTAATTTCTTCATTTGCATTATTCAAAACAATTCATAGAATTTTATGTTATATCTCTATAATTTATCTCATGATTATCAATATATACTTCTTCTAAACTACGATACAAAACATAGCGTTTAAACTAGAAGTAGTTTTTCAAGCCTGCGTGACAAACACCAACACTATTTTAATTTTAGGATTTCAAAGCCATGTCAAGATAATACTAACCCATGGATTTAATTACTAGCGTTGTCGCAAAATTATTACAGTAACAGATAAGTGTCCTTGTAATTGAGTCGCACACCTAAGAAACGAGAGGTCTCGGGCTTAAACACAAATGGGACACATTTTTTCCTCACTACCCTTCCTCCAGACTATGAGTAGCGTCTAGATACTATATGAGAAGTGCATGCAAGTCCTGTGTACATCACATACTTAACGGACATAAACGAACCCACTAAAACAGAGGAATTTGTGGTGAATAAGACGGCATATCTAAGGAAGACCAGAGGAGATGTCTCCAAAATTCTTTAAGAAAAATCCAATTATATAGCTAAATGAAAACAAAACATCCACGAAAAAGGAATGTTGCACTGTGGTAAGGCAGTCTCTCTAAGAAGAGCAGCCCGATTTTTACACAGGCAAAATTCTTTGTGACAATATATTTACCTACACAAAACGATTTCATATATGACTAGCGCTACAACAAGATTATGATATAACGTACAAACCACAATATTTACTCAATACAATGTTATCACATAACTCTGGTGAGAACTATAAAGGTCGAAACAACTGTCACTTTCTTTAGGAACACTTGATAGACTTTATTGGCAGGGTTATCTGTCCTGACAAAAACAAATTAGACCTTTAAAACATATTTAGCTGTCTGCTTTGTGACATAGGCCAACAAAATGAAGGTAACTGTAACAATACAGGCACCCCCCCCCCCTCCCCAAAAGGAGATATTTGAAGCAGACATTCCACAAAAGGAAGCATGACAAAGTGGGAGAAAGAAAGATCCTAACGACTCTCTAAGAGTTCTTTTTCGGTCTGTAGGTCCTCCCAAAGAAGGTTCAACATGCTCCTAAAGCAAGCGATGTAGAATGCTCCAGCTAGCTGCCTGAGACAGCAGCTGGAGAGGAACGTCAACACACTTGAATAATGAGCTACCAAAAATTAGCTGCATTCCTCAAAGTGATTAGATCTCACCTAAATGACGAACCCAGCGCCTAGTAAAAGACAAAATCTGAGAAAGGAAGTAATGTTGCAAAATCTACGAAAGAGCCATTTAGAACCAAACAATTAATGATCAAGAACAACACACTGTCAAGCAATTTCGGTAATTTGATGCCATTGTCAGTCAAGACAGATCAAACCCTAAAGTCCGTGCGAGAACAAATCAAACAACAACAGCACTAGCAAAACTGAAACCAATCTGGAAAAACAAAAACATAGCCTTCAGATCCAAATTGAAGCTATCGCATGCACTTCGTGTATTCCGAATTCCTACATGCATGCGATAAAAGCAGAACAGATGATTCAGGCAGCGGAGATTAGATGCTTCAGAAGACGCACTGGCATTGTTTTTTTTACTTACCACAACACAAATGACGAAGTGTAAAATCTGCCCAATGCGTGAGACAGTGTGAAGACCTTGCTGTCGACAACAACGTGGACAAAGCTGAGATGGCATGGTCATGTAACAAGATCCAGTAGATTCTCAAAGACCAACCCCCAGGGTACTGACAAAGGAAAGGGAAATGGGCAGATCGAGGGAGAAATTGGTAGATACATCGCAAGATGGACCAGAGAGGAATTTGCACAACCCAGATCATCATCATCATGTGCCATGCCTCGTGGCGAGGGCGATCATCTCTCTTTTGTTGCTGCTAGTCCTGTCTGTCCCCATCCACTCCGCAAATATGTCTAATATTTTTTCATCGGGTCTACCTTGTGCTCTTTTCCCTCCAGTTTTCCTGTTGTGACTAGGTGCTCTAATTTCTCTTGCCTCATAAAGTGTCCTATAAATGTTGCTTGTCTTTTCCTAAGTTTCTTTATTAATGTTCTTTTTGTGTTTGCCTCTTTCAAAACTGTCTCGTTTGTTTTCTTTGCTGTCCATGGAATTCTTAACAGTTTTCTTAGAAACCACATTTCAGCAGCCTCAATCCTGTTATGACTTTGCCCCTTAATTGTCAAGGCTTTGCATCCGTACATAGTTTGATTCTATTTCTCTCTTCCTGGTGTTAATTGATAGGTATTTGTTGGTAAGAATGCTCTTTATTTTTGTAATACTGTTTTAGCTTGGCCAGTTCTACTAGACATTTCTAATGTACATCAGTCATCTGGTACATGGTGAGGTGACTTCTCAGATATTTGAACTTATCAGCTTGTCTCAATGTTGTGCCATTTGCTGTTATTTAACATGAAGCGATTTCTCGTTTTTGCTGATAACCATGACTCAAGTCTTCTTAAGTATTGCGCCCTAGCCCGTTATTTCTAATTTCTATTATATTCACAAGATTTTGTAGGTCTCTTTTTCATCTTATGCACTTAGAACGGTGCTATCTGCATAATGAAGATTGTTTTTCATTTTTCGTCCGACCTTTATCCGGGCATTTTTCAAGATTTCTCACGATGGTTGCGCTGTAAAGTGAAAACAAATCTGTTGACTGAGTACGTCCATGTCTAACCTCTCTTGATATTTTGAAAAGAGTTATATCGTTTTCTATTGTCCTGTTATTGTTTGTTCCCATTATACATTCCTTATTATTCTCAAATCTTTCCATCGTTTGATCTGGCTGGTTATGATTTGTGGCTGCGAAGCCTGGACTCAGAAAAGCTGTTGCAGAAGAATTGAGGCAGCAAAGATGTGGTTTTATCGGACACTACTACGTGTCTAATGGACAGACAGAAGAACTTATGAAAGTGTCCTGGAAGAACATGATTCCACTAGAAAACTACTAGAGACATCAACAAGAGAATACTGAAATACATTGGCCCTGTATCACGCAGCAAGAACACGGGACCTCATGGCAACCATTTTTCAAGGAAAAACAGTGGCAAAAGGAAGAAAGGCATACCTCGAATCTTATACATCGAGAACATAACCAACGTCAGTGGCCTAAATATTAAAGAAATTGTCCACAAAAGTCAAGACAGAGTGGCCTGGAGGGAGGTAGTAGTGTCAAAGTTTGCATCAGCCAACACTGAACCCGGTGACGCCGACAGGTGAGACAGGTGAGTGTTGTCGATGCACCGCACCAAGGCGGCTAAGTAGTGTTCATCTCCAGCCAAGTCATCAATGTCATCGACAAAATTTAGGTTGGTGATTGTTCTGCCGCCAGTGTTTAGTGTTCGTGGATGATCTTCCAGTGTGCTAGTCGTCGTTCCATGAACATCTTAAAAAGAGTGGATGAACGCAAACAACCTCGTTAAACTCCGACTGCTATTTGGAACCAGCCACCAATGCTGACACTCATGAAAACTGCATTTAGGGCCTTATCAAGGTTTTCTATCACTCTGATAAAGTTGGTGTAGATGTTGACCCATAAGGCTGCTTCCCAAACGTTCGTTCGTTCGTTCGTTCGTCCGATCGATTGATCGATCGTTCGTTGAGGTTTGAGGTCCTATCGTGTGTACGCGGACTAGCTTTTAAATAGTATCTTTAGAATGAAATAAATGATGAGCATGCCAAATCCTGCTTTGCGCTTTTTAAAGTGTATGAGGACATGATAGAATTCCTTGTGATGTTGAATATACTTTTCACGCAGTATTACAGGGTGGAAAATCTGTTTAGTGGTGCTTCTCCTTGCTCAAAAATCTGCTTGTTCTTCCACAATGTTTTCTGCTTGCGGCTTTAGCCTGTTTTGCAGGATCTTCAGCATGACTGGGGTGGCCGATAAAGTTGATCCTACGATAGTTTGATAATATTATGTTGTCTTTCTTGGGTAGG
Source organism: Monoplex corrugatus (assembly GCA_030674185.1). Taxonomy (NCBI): domain Eukaryota; kingdom Metazoa; phylum Mollusca; class Gastropoda; order Littorinimorpha; family Ranellidae; genus Monoplex; species Monoplex corrugatus. Next base: position 101,664,192 of record CM060305.1, on the reverse strand, counting down.
GTCATGACTAATTCATATTTTGAATTGAGAATGATTGCTTTTTGTCTGTAACTATAGAGACAGACGTTGTTGTTTTAGTAACCGTTTTGGTGTTGCCTGTCGATCTTCTTGAAACCAAATAAAAAATTGTCTGATAATCAAGTTTGTGTTGCAAATTATTAACACACTAAAAGAAGAAGACCAAAGACTGCTTCTTCATAGACCCTTTTCAGTTCGCCAGGATGCTGAGGAAGCTGTTCGAGCAGCCCAAATTTGGGACACCCATTGAACAAAGAAGCTCTGGAACAGTATCTTAGGAAAGAACATTCCGACCCTCACAGCGAGGCACCACTTGAAACACAGGATCTGGTGCGACCTGCAATTCCATAGAAAATGTTTAATAACAAGCAGTGCCAGAGAAAATGTTTAATAGCAAGCCCATCAACACTGGATGAAGTAAAGAAAGTGGTGGAGAAAGCCAGAAACAAATCATCATGTCCCAAAGAACATTCGAGAAATGCGGAAGAAGTGTTTTTATGGCTCTTTAATGTGTTTCTCCACAAAACAATGCACTACAGATTGGATCAATTTAAAGGTAGGCATAGTAATGGGCTGTGCAAGTTTTCAAATACTGTTCGTGTTCGCAAGTGGAAGTAATATTGACAGCAGCAGTGAGACTTCAGGTCCAACAGACCTCAGAAATGGATAAAAATGTCCCTTCTAAAAGCCTTCATGGACGACATAATAGTACTTTCCGCAAAGAAGAGGAAACACACAAGATCCTGAAGCAGTTAGACGAGGTAATTGCCTCATTTAGGATGATCTTCAAACCAAAAAATAACAAAGCCTCTCACTGAGGAAAGGTAAAGTAGCGTAAACAGTAACGTTTACTGTGGCCAATCAACCCATTCCAACAGTTACAGAAGAACCAGTCAAAATCCTTGGAATGTGGTATGATGACTCACTGAAAGATACAGAAAGGGGTGAGGAAACCAAGAAAAGGCAGAATATAGCCAGTGTGTCCTTCTTGACAAATGCAAAATCTGGTGCTTGCAGTTCATGTTGATTCTAAAGATCTTCTGACCTCTGTTGATATATGATATCTGTGCTAATACAGTGGAATCAATGGAGGCTAAAATCAACAAATACACAAGGTAATGGCTTAGTATCCCATCGGGTCTCACTGCCATTGCGCTCTATTGTCACCAGAAAAAGCTGAAGTTACCCTTAAAATCCACTGTCGAGGAGTACAATGTTGGTAAGGTCAAGTTTCTTAGTATGCTTGAGGTCTAATGATGTAAGGTTGTGAGATTAATCCAGCCCAAGCTGAGGACTGGCGGAAAATGGCAAGTCCGAAAAAGCCTCTTGGACTGAGAAATTATAGGGCACACGCTGTCTGCAGAGATAGGGAGACAAGGATCAACAAAAACAGAATGGTGATCAAAGCCCAAGGAAAAACAAAAAAAATATGATAATATAAGACACGAAAAAAGGGGATGCCAAAAGAATCTGGAAGGCAGTCCAGAAAGACAAGTAGGAGCAATGGACAGCGTGGGAAAATGTACTCCGAAAAAGCCTTAGCTGGAATGACATTTGGCATATGGCCCCTCTCAAAATCAGTGCCATCTTCAAACCTATATGACCTCCTGCCCTCGAATGTTCATTGCATGAAATGGGGGAAATCAGATCATCCTGCATGTCCGTTCTACCAGGGCAACCACTGGTGGAACATGTCTTAAGCTCATGCAAGGCATCAGTAAACCAAAGAAGGCAAATATGGAGGCACAGTTAAGTGCTTCAAAAGACTGCACAAGCGATCAGCAGCGCCAGGGGAAAACTTACCAAAAGCTCTGACAACTTTCTACACGTCAGGAGGCAGCAAAACGTGGTCTGAAAAAGATGTCACGCCTGAAGCATGGAAGTGGGGTCTGCTGGATAGAGCAGACGACTAGGAATGTACAGCAGATCTTCCACAGTGTGAAAAATTCCCAGAAATCATCAGCAAGTGTGGCGTGAGACGGGACATCGTTCTCCACTCCCATTCATTTAAACAAATGATTGTATCGTATTAAAGTAGAGTGGAAGAAGTCCGTTTCCACAAGACTGAAAACATGCCAGTCCAGACAGTAACTTTAGGACATTTGGCTTTCAAACCAAAGTCCAAGCCACAGAGGTTGGATCAAGGGGGTTGACAGACACATCAACCATGACATGATTAGCTCTCAATTTTATGGGAGACATAGGACCAGAGCAGAAGTAGCTGAAAAGAATTCCAGTTGAATTTGATCAATGAGGGGAAGGGGGGGGGGGGAGGGAAAGAAAAACGACGTGCATGTTGGATAAGTATGTGCATAAAGAACATCAACTGTGCACGTTACAGACCTTGTAAGTCGTGTCAATGACATGGAAACATAAAAACAAAACAGGGGAAAAAGTAAACTATACAAGGCTTGAATTTCCCCTACATAAACCATACCATATAGTAAGAAATCCATTACAACCGTCAAGCTGTCCTGGTTGAGAAAAAACGCAAATGGAAAAAAAAATTCTAGTGAAGTCTATCCTCTTTTAAATGAAATAGAAAATTATGGTTCTAGCTATGGATTACATCAATTTGATTAATGATAACGTATTCTGGAAACACATTTTAAAGTATACAATAATGACTGCAGAAATATAAAATTAATGCCACCGACAGATTTACTTTCAGAATCAATTTCATTTCATAAAAAAGATTTTTTTAATTAAAATCAGAAATGTGTAATACTGATTGGAATGAAAAGGGGGTTCATTGCATTGCATTTTTTTTAATGATAACAACAGATCATTTATGACACATGAAAACTTAAATAGAAAATACAAGTGTAATTTTCTTTACTAAAGCTGCACATCATCTATTAGCACATTTCTAAAAACAAACAAACAAAACTGAACACACCAAAGGGTTGCATATATGATAATCTCTGCTGCACTGAAAATAATTCACTCCGTATCGAAAGAAGCACTGCTGTGCAATCACATTTTGACAACAGATGATACACTTCCAAATTCCTGTTCTAGATCGTTAGAAGAATTGGGAACAAACGTCCCGTGGAAAACGGAATTTATTAAAATTCATAAAATACAAGAAAGCAAATTAAAATGGTTTCAAATACACATTGTGCATAGAATTCTAGTAACTAATATCTACAAGAAATAATTATCATGTGCTCTGCCACATGGCGTTGGCCACACGAATCTATCATTTGTCACTGCAAGTACATCTCTCAACCCTTTCTGTCTTCATCCACTCCACAAATCCGTCCAATATTTTCCCTGGCTCTACCTGGTACTCTTTTTCCCTCTAGCTTTACTGTTGTGATTAGGTGCTTTAATTTCTATTGCCTAATAAAATGTCCAGTAAATGTTGATTGTCCTTTTCCTAATCTTCTTCATTCGTGTTCTTTTGTGTGTATGTGTGTGTTTGCCCCTTTCCAGACTGTCTCGTTTGTTTGCTTTGCTGTCCATGGAACTCTTAACATTCTTCTTAGAAATCACATTTCACCTGCTTCAATCTTGTTCTGACTTTGCGTGTTGACTGTCCACGCTTCGCATCTGCACAACTGTACTGGTTCTATACAACACTCAAGAACTCTCTTCCTGATGTTAACTGATAAGCATTTTTTACCCATCTGTATTGAGCTTTTCCAGTTGGTTGATCAATGTGTTTTGTCTTACCCGATCAAAAGCCTTGATATAATCATCAAAACAAATATAAATCCTTCTTCAACTCAATTGATTTGTATTCTTCCTCTTGTCTCTTTACCCTCCTCTATTCACCCGTCAAGCCTAACATTTCTTTAGTCATCCAGTTCTTCTCTGCTTTTCTTTCAATTCTATCGATTTCTTTGAGAGTTCTTAGGATGCATATGGCATCAATAATCCCCTTTCCGTCAACAAATCTATGTTGTTTTTCTGCCATTTCGTTTTTGATTCTATTCCTTGTCCTCATCATGATTAGTCTTAATAGAATCTTTGTCACATGACTCATCATGCTGATTGTACGATGAAGTTTGCATTCTTTAGCCCGTGCTTTATTTGGAAGTGCAATGAAAATTGATTTCGACGTATCTGGGGATTTTTCAAGTGTCATAAATTTCATTTAGGAGGACTGTTAATTTTTCGATACTACATTCATCTAGAGCCTAAATCATTTTTGTAGTAAAAAGGTCTTTAATAAACTGTCCCTATCTATCTAACATTTTATCCTTTTCCATAATAACCGTGCCATCTTTAGATTTTAAGCAACCAGTTGATGTGCGCTCTTTTTCTTGTGGGCAATTTCTTCAATGTTTCTGTACATAAACTTAGGGTCTGTTTTGTGTCAGTCTTCTATTTTTTTGCACTTTATTTCTAGCCAAGGTTCCTCACCTTCATAGCACCTATTCCTGGTTTCCTTATGTATCCTTTCGTATCCACAAGGCAGTGGTGATTTTCTGTCTCAGTGGTGATTTTCTGTCTCAGTGGTGATTTAGCCTTGGTCTCTAAAAGAAATAATACTTGTAAAACAGCTTTCGTTGCGACTTTTGCTTGGAAACGAAAGACAGCATTGATCACATATTTTGCAAGTGTTCATTTGTCAAAAGATTCTGGGAAAGGATACTAGAATTGTTGAGGTCAAATTGCGTCACTTGTGCAAACATTAGATTAACTGAAAACATATAAATTCCAAACAGTTATCTCAATAACAAACAGTACGAACAACATATATCACGACCACAGTGAGATCACTATGACGTATTCATGCTGAGAGCATAATATGAACGAAACAGTTCAAACAGTGCATGCTCACTCTCTGTCTCTCTGTCTCTGTCTCTGTCTCTGTCTCTCTCTCTCTGTCTCTCTCTCTCTCTCTCTCACACACACACACACACACACACACACACACATACACACACACACACACACACACACACACACACACACACACACACACACACACACACACACTCACACACACCTCTTTCACATTTGCTTTGTGGTGAACTCAACTCTTCTATCACTGAGCAGTAACTGAGTCCACCACTCCTGTTTGGGTTGCATTTTTTTGTTTGTTTGTTTTTGTTTTTTGTTTTTTTGATTTTTTGTTTTTTGTTTTTTTGTTCTCTCTACACATTTAATCTCTGACGTTGTTGCTCTAAAGTCACACGATCAGAGTCTGAAGATACAGGAAGGAGACTTGATACCCAATGTCTGAAGAATAGTGTCTGTTTCATGACAGTGCGGCCACCAACTCATTTGGATCTTACGTTCTGCACTTCTATAGTATATTTGCCTTATATGAAATGCAAACACGACAAATGTTGTACTGTTTATCATTTTATAATCACAAGCATGAAAAAGCACTGCATTTTTTGCACAAATTCTGTTCAGCCTTCTCCTCTCAGTGTTCATTAAAATCTTTAATTCGGGTTCTGGGGTTTCTTTTTAAGGATAAAATCGGTGTCTGCGAGCCGTTAAGGGCAAAAGGCATCAAATTCTTAAACAGGCGTTTGCCATACAAATCTCGCTTCAATATTTCGACGTCTGTCTGATGCCGTTTCAGTCACATTCACCGTGCCTCAGTCGGTGCACTGAAAACAATACTCACCAGCGTCTTGAGGTCTTTGATGTGAGAACGCACGGGATGGCCTTTCACTCGTTCGGGGTGTTTAAGTCGCGGGGAGAGAGCAATCAGGAAGAACAGTAAAGGTGGCTTGTTCCTTGATCAAGAGTGCCCTGACCCCTAATGACAGCCAGCACCGAGGTGAGACTTAAGGGAATCTCTCTCTCTCTCTCTCTCTCTCTCTCTCTCTCTCTCTCTCTCTCTCTCTCTCCCTCTGTCTCTCTCTCTCTCTCTCTCTCTCTCTCTCTCTCTCTCTCTCTCTTTCTCTCTTGAAATGGTGTTATGATTAGACAACGCTTTAAAATTGGATAACACTATACTATCTTATCTAAAATGCATCACAGCTGACATAAACTTTGAAAGCTTTCTCAATATTCTTAATCAAAACTAACAAAACAAAAACTAAAAGAGCAGCATTGTTTTGTATTTTCTGAAGTCAGAGAAGAGGATTCTGCAGACAGCCTGCAAGGAGAGAATTACTATGATCCAGAATCCAGTTTCGAGAGAACAAAAGCAGAAATGAGTGTTTTGGTGGCATCCTCAAAGAGGAAATGGCAAACAGAAGCAATGCGACGAGTTCCAAGTAGCAAACACAACGGACAGAAGAAACAAAATGTTGAAAAGAAAGCGTCTGATCAAGCATAATGCTCAGACTGCGCACGTCATAGACGTTTAAATGAGGCACAGAGACAGTGGACAAACGTATTTTAGATGCAGCGAGTATTATTTTAGTTTTATCATTGTCCAGTTGGAATTTATTACTTGTCAGGTATACTTTTAAGTCTGAAATACACAAATGCATATGATTGATAACAGAAGGAGGTTGAGAAATATCACCGGACGTGTAGAGTTGATCGTTATCAGAAAAAAAGTGATGAGAAAGGCCATAATGGGCAACGATGTCAGAGATTGTGTGTGTTTAGAGAACAAAAAAGAATGCCACCCAAAACGGATTCCTGACGGACTCCATAATGCAAGGCAGCCAGAGGAGAAGATAGATCATTAACAGAAACAATTCGTGTGCGACCAGAGAGGTATGACTGAAACCATGACAATGCATTATCAGAAATGCAAAATGTGTGGTGAAGACGAGATGGAAGAGTAGAATGACCAATGGCATAACGAAAAACATTGATTGTCAGCTGCCTGGCTGACGAAAACATGAGCACAGATTCAATATATGACTTAATAATCGTTTCAGGAAAAATGTATAATTACAAACGTAAACTCGACAAAAGAACTACCAAATATCATTTCCTTTACAAGATGTCTTACCAAAAAGTACCAGATAGAAGAATATAATGCTAAACTGAGCTGGAATTTCCACGCTTTTTAGAAAAAAAAGTGGCTGCTGTATCTGTCCCTGGTTTCAAATGAAATTTGATATGACTTTTTTGCTTCTTTATGAGATTATTATGCATGGTTTCTCAATGACCTGCTGGTTTATATTTGAATGTCTGTCTTATACGTAATTGGCAGTGACTGTAAATTCATGCACATAGACCGTTTGTTGAAGATGTAGATGTTTTGATTGTATTTGAAACTTTAAGTCGGATACAAATTGAGTTGAGTTAGTTTTTAAGTTCTACCACTCTCAGAGTATATGAGGTCTAACGAAAACAGTTTTGGAAGAAGCCTTAAAAAATGTTATGTGCATTGCGAGAAACCGATGCTTTTTTCCGTTCTCTGATCCACCCTGGATTGCAATCGAATGGGTGAATGGTCAGATACAAATGATTTGCCTTGCTAATTCATTTATCTTTGTATTTTGTTGAAAACAAATACAAACAAAGAAATTTGAAACAAACAAACAAAAAACATGAGCAACAACAACTACAATCTGAAACTGATGAATTAAATCACTTTGTATTGTTTCAAAAACATATAACACATTAGTTGATATGACGTATGTAAAACCAAAGGAAATAAGAGGGAAGCAGGGAGAATTTTAAATATCAACTAAGTAACATGACTCTTGAGAGTCACGGAGTTATCTCCCATGCAGAATTTCTCAAACCCAACACAGTTTGCGCTACCCATTCAGCTAGCATAGACGCAGCCACAAAGCATAAAGTGGTCAGGAATGTTCTGAGCTTACCACTTTATGCTGTGTGGCTGCGTCTATGCTAGCTGAATGGGTAGCGCAAACTGTGTTGGGTTTCAGAAATTCTACATGGGAGATAATCTGTGACTCTCAAGAGTTATGTTACTTAGTTGATGACGTATGTGTGTAAATTTTGCTCAGCCTATTGTATATAAACCCTGTTCAGTTTTCTCAATGATATCATAATAATTTTCTGCAAAAATAATGACAACAAAAGGGAAAAAAAAGCCAACTGCCTGGCTTTACACTGATACGCATGGACAGATTAAGGGAAGCAACGACTGTTCTCCAGACATTGAACTGCTGACACTAGACTCAAACCTTTTTACCTGCCACAGGTGTTTGGCCTGGTCTTTGTGACTGTGGTTTACATACATCCCCGAGCAGACACCAAACGAACTGCTGATGTTATGTTGGCAGGTGTTGCAGAGACAGGAGTCCCACTGCCCCGAGTCTATCTGACTTGTACTGGGTGACTTCAACCACTGCCGCCTCAAAAAGGTTTTACCCCAATATCAGCAGCACGTCAACTGCAAGACATGTGGCGAGGTAACCCTGGACCTGTGCTAGGGCAACATTCCCTTCACCTACAGGAACAGACCTTTGCACTGCCTGGGGCGGTCAGTGTACAATCTGGTTCACTTGCAACCACTGCATCGCCAGAAGTTAAAGAACAGTAAGCCATCCAGCTGGAGGATCTGGTCTAAGGACACTCAGTGGGTGCTTCCACAGCACCGACAGGGACGTCCTGATAGATGGTGCCCCGCAGGACGAACGTGTGGATATTATCTTGTCCTACATCACTTCTACGTTGACAAGTTAATACATAGCAGGGAGGTGCGGTCTTATACAAACAACATGCCCTGGTTGACCAGGAAGATCTCTGATATCCTTAGGCAGCGACAGTAAGCGTTCCAGGATGGCAATACAAATGAATTGAAGCGACTGCAGAGGTAGGTAAGAAGGATGGTGTTTATCAACAAGCGGTGTTTCAGAGACAAGGTGGAGAACAACTTGGCCTCCAGCAACTCCAGGCACGTCTGGAGCAGCCTGCTGTTCATAACGGGGTACAAGCCCCACAGAAAATCCATGGACACAGAAGACCAGCAGACACTGGCTAGCAACTTCAACGCCTATAGCCGTTTTGACACCACTGATTTCTCCATGGAGCGTGCGAACACACTTGGCGAAGCTGAGCCGGCAAAGGACAGAGAGGGAGGACGTGAGCCGGTGCTTTCGACAGGTTCATCCATGAAGGCTTCTGCCACTAATGAGCTGCTTGGTGCGGTGCCGAAGCACTAATACGACTACCTGACTGCTGTGTTCATGGTCCTCTTTCAGATGTCCTTGGATTCCAGATATTTCCGTCCATTTGGAAATCCTCTACCATCACACCCACCCCCAAGAACCCTCCCATTCCACCCTGTTGCCTTGACCTTAATTCTTTTCAAACGTTTTGGTTGGATGGTGCTGCACACAGACTGCTGAAGGCTACACGCTCCGTCCAGAACCCACTGTAGTTTGCGTACAGCCCAAACAGGAGCACAGAGGACGCCATCATTACCATCATCCCCTCTGTGCTGCAGCATCTAGAGCAGCCAGGGACTTAAGCCAGATTCCTGTTCCTGGACTTTTCTTCACTTTCAAAACCATACAGCCACACACGGAAGTTGATGGTGATGGATGTTAACCCATTGATCATCAGATGAGTATGCAGCTTCCTCACAGGCATGCCTCAACGAATGATGGTCAGAACATCCATCTCATCTGTCACTTCAGCGGAGGTCCACACCAATGCCGAATCACTAAAGGGGCGCGTCCTCTCCCCTGCATTGTTTACGCTCTACACTTCTGACTGCCGTTGCTTTACCATGGGTACCCTCCAGGTGAAATGCTCCGATGACACATCGCTCACCGGCCTTATCACGCCGAGTGAGAGCTTCTACCGGTGCTCCATTGACGCTCACGTGGCTGGTGTGACAAAAACCATCTCCTCCCGAACGTGGCCAAGACCATGGAGATGGTTGTGCACTTGGGACCCACCAAATCCATCCCACTGATCATCAGGAAGAGGAGGTGGAGATGATGGCCCAGTACCTGGGTTCCATCATCGACAGAAAGTTCGACTAGTCTGCCAATTCTGCAGGCTCTGCTTGAAGATGGGTAAACCAGCGCCTCTACTTCTTGAGGCGGCTCAAGTCGTTTGGAGTAGGCCCCAAAATGCTGGAACGTTTTTTTTACAAGGCAACGGCTGAGCCTGTGCTCACTTTCAACAGCCTCTGCTTCTTCGGCAGCCTCAGTGAGCATGCCAAAGCCAGGCTTTCCAAGATCACCAAGACAATTTTAGTTTCACTTTCTCAAGATAACGTCTCCGCGCTCGAATAAATTCCATATGCAATAATGTCACAGGTGCCATGTGATAGTGATCATGGCACATGCCTTAAGCCTGCACATAAACCCACGAGCTGGTCAGGTCCTCAGGTCCTACCTAGCCTATGTTTTACTTAGCCTACATTTTTATACTAGTATTGTATCAGCTTATTCTGGAACAATCTTGGTTACATGTAAATGAATGTATGTCTGCGTATCTTGTCTTCAAAGAAAAGAACAGATAAATTAAAAAAAAATCGAAAAACACACTGGACACTCGACTGTGATTACTTTCTTGATGTCTGGTGTGTTAATCAGCCATTTCGTATGTTTTTGTTTGTCGTCTTTCTGTTGGTGCTGTCACATTTACCACCCTATACATTCTTGGAGACTACTGACTTGCACATCAGGAGAATAAGGGAGCAAAATCCAGAGATGGATCAACTTAGACAGGAATAAAGACTTTAAAAGTGTGCCTCTTCCCAGAACCGTTAAAAATTTCTTTTTACTAAAATTTTAAACACTTTTTGCTTTTGATGATTTTTCAGCATGATTTATTTCTTCAAACCCTTTTAGGTCACTTCTAAACCATACATCCAATACTTTGAATTCTCGGTACTCCGCTGTATGTGTAGATGCTGCTCACATTTCATTTCAGACTTCTTTTATTCCCTATTTCTATTATTAGCATTAAAGAAAGCCCCGAAATGCTTCCAAAAGCTGTGTGTCATGTGCAAACTGAGATATTTTGTGTTCTTTATTATTGATTACAATATGTTTTATACCTTTATCTTCTCTTATCAAAATTGCAAATATTTCAACTCACTATGCGGATAAATAAACAGACAGTAGGTCACCTTGTCCATCACGTCTTTCTACAGAGTTAAAGAGGTCAAGTTTGATCATTAATGATAAGTGTTTCTTCCATGCTTACATAAAACGTTTCTAACTATTTAATTAGAATTTCACTAAATCCGTATGCTTTTATGACTTTGAGTATGAACAGCCGATCCAGTGAATCAAAGACTCTCTCAAAATCTAAGCGAAGTAAGAGACTGGGTATTTGTTTCATATCAAAGTAACTAATTTACTCGTAAATGAATCTATTATGTTCAAGACATCTGTTTGCAACAAAAACCTGTTTGAGCTTTACAAGTTTGGAAGAAATGTCTTCCTTCTATTTACAATGCATTTAGCCCCATCTTATATGTGAGAAATAGGTCTCCGATTCTTTCTTTATTTTGCTTTTACTTTTGCGTTTTGTTTGTCGGGTTTTGAATGCTTGTTATAAGTCTTTCTTGTTGGAATGTTCAAATTTCTCTAAATGACTGATTTTATACCTCGTACAGCAAATGGACATGGCTTTCTCCAAATGAATATGTAACATTTTGCCCAAATCCATCTGTTCGTATTCTCTTTCCATTTTCATAATTTTTTAACGCAACTCCTGCTTTTGTCAAATCTATTTCCCCTTCTAAACAAAGTCTTTCTCTTCACTGGATGGTGTGGGGCATTCTTTTATTCGATAATTCATTTTACACGCTTCTAAAGTTTTCTTTGTGCATAGGTGTCTATAGAATGCGTTTACTCCTGTTTACTTGTTTTGATATTCGTCAGTTAGATCAGTCAGTTTTATCTTGCTAGTTTACTTAATCATTTATTTACTTATTTGTTTATGTATTTATTTTATATTTTATTTGAGTTTGTGGTTGCCCATTGCTAAATTTCGGGTCTCAAAACATAGAGAGACACCTCCCCGCACATCGTAAAATGACTGCCAAATATCTGGGGAGATAACTCGAGTATCCTGGAATTTTTATTCCAAAGACAATACTCATTTTGTACAAAGCAATTGCAAAATACAGTATTTCGTATTATACACTAGTCCTTGTCGTGAGAGATGGAAACAGTCTGACTAACGGGACTCTGGTGAAGCAACGACGGGTCTAGCAAGCTGGTTGTGGGTAATATAACTGCCAAAGAAAATAAAAGACACAAAAGAATTGTGACATGTACTGTTTGTGCTATGCAATGGATATATTATTATATTATATTATATTATATTATATTATATTATATTATATTATATTAATTATATTATATTATATTATATTATATTATATTATATTAGGTAGAAAGAAACTCTAGGGAGAGCTAGACAACAGAAGGTCTTCAGAGAAGTAACCCCCTTTAGACAAGTGTTTCGGCCCTGAATTCCTTACACTCTCGGGGGGCCGGGCCACATCCAGGTCATGACTCCTGGATGCCCTTCTGCTGTTGTCTATTTTTTTTTTCCCACGCCGGGGATCGAACCTGGGCGATTCTGCGCTTCAGAACTGCGGTACGCGGTTTTACCAATGTGCTAACGGGGCACACATCATCTGTAGGGAATTTAATCCTTATGAAGTTCACTTTTTTCGTTCCTCCTTGCCCAGATCCAGCTTGAGCTCCTTTCTGCTGCCTCTGCCATCGCTTTAAGGGCTCTAGTCCTCTTCTTCCCAGAAATGGCGAGTTGTTTCATGAGATCATAAGCGGAGGTGCCCACAAACCCTCTTGCCCCGACCTCTATGGCGAAGATTTTGACCCGCAGACCTGCTTTCTTCAGGGTGCTGGCAAGACCGGCGTATTTTTCGGTCTTGTAGATATGTGCTTCTTCCATTCTGCTTTCGTATGGCACAGTGAGTTCTATCAGAATCACTTGTTTCGAGGAGTCAGAGTGGAGAGCGATGTCTGGTCTCATGCCTGTCTTGCTGATGACATCTGGGTAATTTCTCCACTCTGGGAGGTCTGCTGTACACTCCCAGTCGACTGCTCCATCCAGAAGACCCTTTGGCAATGTGCTGGTTGTCATAGCACTTTCGGGCCAGACCTGTTTCCCTCCTGCTTTGTAGAACGTTGTCATAGCAATTGGTGCGTTTGGGGTCATGGTTTTTTCGCTAACCACATCTGTGATCACTTTCAGAACTTGGTTGTGCCTCCATGTATACCTTCCTTGGGCTAGCGCTACTTTGCAAGAGCTTAGGACATGTTCCACTGTTTGTTTCTTCTGACAGAGCGGACATGCTGGGTCGTCTGCTTTCCCCCATTTCACTAAGTTTGCATTCGAGGGGAGCAGGTCATATACAGATCTGAGGAGGAAGCTTATCCTTAGAGGAGCCATGTGCCACATATCGTTCCAGCTGAGACTTCTTTGGAGTGCACTGTCCCATGTTGTCCATTGCCCCTGTTGACCTTGCTGGACTGCCTTCTGCACTCTTTTGACATCTTCTTCTTCCTTCAACTCCTGTATGATCATGTCTCTTTTTTCCTTCCCTTTGGCTTTGGACCACCACTGCATTTTTGTTGCTCCCAGTCCCTGTCTGTTGGTTTGCGTGTGTCCAATTATTTCTTTGATGCTGAGGTTTCTCTTGGCATTGTTTACAGCCTCTTGGACTTTCCACTTTCTGCCAGTTCTCAGCTTTGGATGAACTGATCTCACGATATTGTCTTCCGATTCCTCCAGCATGCTCAACAGTCTTGCTTTTCCAACTTTGTATTCCTCCACTATGGATTTGAGAGGTAGCTTCAGCATTGCTTGACGACAGTAGAATGCAACATCAGTGAGACCAGGTGGGACACCGAGCCATTTTCTTGTGTATTTGTTGATTTTGGCTTCCATTGCTTCGACTGTGCTGGTGCAAATGTCATAGATTAGCAGTGGCCACAGCAGCTTTGGTATCAGCATGAACTGTAGACACCAGACTTTGTATTTGCCTGGCAGTCCGCAGTTGTCTATTTTCTTCAGGCCTTCTTCTGCTGTTTGCTTGGTTTCACATCCCCTTTGTGTGTCTTTCAGGGAGTCATCATACCATCTTCCGAGACTTTTTACTGGCTCTTCTGTGACAGTGGGGATGGCTTGGTTGGCTACCATGAATTTGACTGAATCTGCCACTTTTCCTTTTCGCAGTGAGAGACTTCGGGATTTCTTAGGTTTGAACCTCATTCTTGAAGAGGCCACCAGCTCATCCAGCTGCTTTAAGATTTGGTGTGTCTCTTCCTCATCCGTGGACAAGACTGTTGTGTCATCCATGAAAGCTTTCAGAGGAGGCATCTGGTATCCATCTCCCAGATTCACTGGACCTGAACTCTTCATTGCAGCTTTCAAGATGACTTCCATTGCCAACACGAACAGTATGGGAGAGATTGCACAGCCCATTGCAATGCCCACCTCTAGGTCTATCCAGTCCGTGGTGTATTCTTTGGTAGAGAACCGCATTGAGAACCCTTGGAAATACTTCCTCAGCATTGTTCGGATGTTTTCTGGGATGTGATACATTTCAAGAGCCAGCTGGATCATATCGTGTGGAACTGATCCATATGCATTCGCCAGATCAAGCCAAACTACGTCAATGTTTCTCTTCTCTGTTCTTGCTTTTTGGATGGCATCCCAAATCAACGTGGCATGTTCCAAGCATCCAGGCATTCCTGGTATGCCTCCCTTTTGGACTGACATATCCAGATACTTGTTTTCAGTCAGGTATTTTGTCAATCTTGCTGCCATAACAGAGAAGAAGATTTTCCCCTCGACGTTCAGAAGTGATATTGGCCTGAACTGATTGATGCTGCTGGAGTTCTGCTCCTTCGGAATGTACACTCCTTCAGCTCTCATCCATTGGTCGCTGATCTTCTGGTTCCTCCATGCTGATCGAATCATCTTGTGGAGCCACTCGAGCACTTTTGGGCATTTCTTGTAGAGCAGGTATGGTATTCCGTTTGGTCCAGGTGCTGACTTGGCTCTGGCTTTCTTTACTACGTTCTTCACTTCATCCAGTGTTGGTGGTTTGTTATTGAATTTTCCTTCTGGCGCTGCAGGCCAAACCAGATTCTGGATTTCAAGTGGTGCCTCGCGCTGAGAATCGGAATATGTTTCCCTGAGATGCTGCTCTAGGGTTTCCTTGCCCACTGTGAGAGTCCCTGATTTGGGTTGTTCAAACAGCTTTCTTGAAAAGTCAAAGGGATCTTTGAAGAAACGATCTTGAGTCTTCTTCTTTTTGCTCTTTCTTCGCCTTGCTGATTCCACTTTGCTGAGAGCATTGTGTTTGGCCTTCAGATCTTTCCAGAGTTCCAGGAGCCCTTGCTTCTCGAATTCTGAGGCAGTTTTCATTCGCTTTTTAAGCTTCCTTTTCTCCCTCCGGATGCTCTCCATCTGTTGCTGTCTTCTGGATTTCTGGGGAGGCGTTTTTGTCTTTGGCTGCTTCACTCCATAAGTGTCCCTGCAGATAGAGTATATGATGTCTCCGTATGTGTCAAGTTTGTGTTCCAGCGTACTGTTCCCTATTAGCGCATTCAGCTTAAGGACAAGTTCCTCATCTAATTTCTCCCATTGTTCTTTTGCACCGGCAGGCGGCAAATTGAGTTTTCCACGTTTGGCGTTAAGAGCTTGTGCAAAATCCGCATCAGAACCGTCAGCGTGGATGTCCTTGGCACTATGGTTTAATTCCTGGCCTTGGTCATCCAACGTCTCACCTGCTATCGCAGTGCGCTGCTGCTGGTTCGTATGTGTCTTCAAACAGCCCATTTTTGTCCTGTGGATCTTCATGCCGCGTTTGGTGGTGAATCTCCTTCCACACGCACACGGAAATTCCAACTGGTCATTAATCATGGTCCGTTGTGCGTTTCCAGTCGTGATGGAGTCAGTGCCGATGGATTCATCATTCTCTCCCCCTTTCGGTGAATCCTGGGAGCATCTTTCATTTGAAAAACTCGTGGCATGTTATCAAAGGCAAGGTGGGAAGCCAACCCACAAAGCCCGCAGATCTAGTCTTTCCCAGTGTCCTTCGGTCTTTCCCGAATGTCCTCCGAACTATTCCCGGAAGTCAATGGACTGACCATGTGCAGGTAGAAAGAAACTCTAGGGAGAGCTAGACAACAGAAGGTCTTCAGAGAAGTAACCCCCTTTAGACAAGTGTTTCGGCCCTGAATTCCTTACACTCTCGGGGGGCCGGGCCACATCCAGGTCATGACTCCTGGATGCCCTTCTGCTGTTGTCTATTTTTTTTTTCCCACGCCGGGGATCGAACCTGGGCGATTCTGCGCTTCAGAACTGCGGTACGCGGTTTTACCAATGTGCTAACGGGGCACACATCATCTGTAGGGAATTTAATCCTTATGAAGTTCACTTTTTTCGTTCCTCCTTGCCCAGATCCAGCTTGAGCTCCTTTCTGCTGCCTCTGCCATCGCTTTAAGGGCTCTAGTCCTCTTCTCCAGAAATGGCGAGTTGTTTCATGAGATCATAAGCGGAGGTGCCCACAAACCCTCTTGCCCCGACCTCTATGGCGAAGATTTTGACCCGCAGACCTGCTTTCTTCAGGGTGCTGGCAAGACCGGCGTATTTTTCGGTCTTGTAGATATGTGCTTCTTCCATTCTGCTTTCGTATGGCACAGTGAGTTCTATCAGAATCACTTGTTTCGAGGAGTCAGAGTGGAGAGCGATGTCTGGTCTCATGCCTGTCTTGCTGATGACATCTGGGTAATTTCTCCACTCTGGGAGGTCTGCTGTACACTCCCAGTCGACTGCTCCATCCAGAAGACCCTTTGGCAATGTGCTGGTTGTCATAGCACTTTCGGGCCAGACCTGTTTCCCTCCTGCTTTGTAGAACGTTGTCATAGCAATTGGTGCGTTTGGGGTCATGGTTTTTTCGCTAACCACATCTGTGATCACTTTCAGAACTTGGTTGTGCCTCCATGTATACCTTCCTTGGGCTAGCGCTACTTTGCAAGAGCTTAGGACATGTTCCACTGTTTGTTTCTTCTGACAGAGCGGACATGCTGGGTCGTCTGCTTTCCCCCATTTCACTAAGTTTGCATTCGAGGGGAGCAGGTCATATACAGATCTGAGGAGGAAGCTTATCCTTAGAGGAGCCATGTGCCACATATCGTTCCAGCTGAGACTTCTTTGGAGTGCACTGTCCCATGTTGTCCATTGCCCCTGTTGACCTTGCTGGACTGCCTTCTGCACTCTTTTGACATCTTCTTCTTCCTTCAACTCCTGTATGATCATGTCTCTTTTTTCCTTCCCTTTGGCTTTGGACCACCACTGCATTTTTGTTGCTCCCAGTCCCTGTCTGTTGGTTTGCGTGTGTCCAATTATTTCTTTGATGCTGAGGTTTCTCTTGGCATTGTTTACAGCCTCTTGGACTTTCCACTTTCTGCCAGTTCTCAGCTTTGGATGAACTGATCTCACGATATTGTCTTCCGATTCCTCCAGCATGCTCAACAGTCTTGCTTTTCCAACTTTGTATTCCTCCACTATGGATTTGAGAGGTAGCTTCAGCATTGCTTGACGACAGTAGAATGCAACATCAGTGAGACCAGGTGGGACACCGAGCCATTTTCTTGTGTATTTGTTGATTTTGGCTTCCATTGCTTCGACTGTGCTGGTGCAAATGTCATAGATTAGCAGTGGCCACAGCAGCTTTGGTATCAGCATGAACTGTAGACACCAGACTTTGTATTTGCCTGGCAGTCCGCAGTTGTCTATTTTCTTCAGGCCTTCTTCTGCTGTTTGCTTGGTTTCACATCCCCTTTGTGTGTCTTTCAGGGAGTCATCATACCATCTTCCGAGACTTTTTACTGGCTCTTCTGTGACAGTGGGGATGGCTTGGTTGGCTACCATGAATTTGACTGAATCTGCCACTTTTCCTTTTCGCAGTGAGAGACTTCGGGATTTCTTAGGTTTGAACCTCATTCTTGAAGAGGCCACCAGCTCATCCAGCTGCTTTAAGATTTGGTGTGTCTCTTCCTCATCCGTGGACAAGACTGTTGTGTCATCCATGAAAGCTTTCAGAGGAGGCATCTGGTATCCATCTCCCAGATTCACTGGACCTGAACTCTTCATTGCAGCTTTCAAGATGACTTCCATTGCCAACACGAACAGTATGGGAGAGATTGCACAGCCCATTGCAATGCCCACCTCTAGGTCTATCCAGTCCGTGGTGTATTCTTTGGTAGAGAACCGCATTGAGAACCCTTGGAAATACTTCCTCAGCATTGTTCGGATGTTTTCTGGGATGTGATACATTTCAAGAGCCAGCTGGATCATATCGTGTGGAACTGATCCATATGCATTCGCCAGATCAAGCCAAACTACGTCAATGTTTCTCTTCTCTGTTCTTGCTTTTTGGATGGCATCCCAAATCAACGTGGCATGTTCCAAGCATCCAGGCATTCCTGGTATGCCTCCCTTTTGGACTGACATATCCAGATACTTGTTTTCAGTCAGGTATTTTGTCAATCTTGCTGCCATAACAGAGAAGAAGATTTTCCCCTCGACGTTCAGAAGTGATATTGGCCTGAACTGATTGATGCTGCTGGAGTTCTGCTCCTTCGGAATGTACACTCCTTCAGCTCTCATCCATTGGTCGCTGATCTTCTGGTTCCTCCATGCTGATCGAATCATCTTGTGGAGCCACTCGAGCACTTTTGGGCATTTCTTGTAGAGCAGGTATGGTATTCCGTTTGGTCCAGGTGCTGACTTGGCTCTGGCTTTCTTTACTACGTTCTTCACTTCATCCAGTGTTGGTGGTTTGTTATTGAATTTTCCTTCTGGCGCTGCAGGCCAAACCAGATTCTGGATTTCAAGTGGTGCCTCGCGCTGAGAATCGGAATATGTTTCCCTGAGATGCTGCTCTAGGGTTTCCTTGCCCACTGTGAGAGTCCCTGATTTGGGTTGTTCAAACAGCTTTCTTGAAAAGTCAAAGGGATCTTTGAAGAAACGATCTTGAGTCTTCTTCTTTTTGCTCTTTCTTCGCCTTGCTGATTCCACTTTGCTGAGAGCATTGTGTTTGGCCTTCAGATCTTTCCAGAGTTCCAGGAGCCCTTGCTTCTCGAATTCTGAGGCAGTTTTCATTCGCTTTTTAAGCTTCCTTTTCTCCCTCCGGATGCTCTCCATCTGTTGCTGTCTTCTGGATTTCTGGGGAGGCGTTTTTGTCTTTGGCTGCTTCACTCCATAAGTGTCCCTGCAGATAGAGTATATGATGTCTCCGTATGTGTCAAGTTTGTGTTCCAGCGTACTGTTCCCTATTAGCGCATTCAGCTTAAGGACAAGTTCCTCATCTAATTTCTCCCATTGTTCTTTTGCACCGGCAGGCGGCAAATTGAGTTTTCCACGTTTGGCGTTAAGAGCTTGTGCAAAATCCGCATCAGAACCGTCAGCGTGGATGTCCTTGGCACTATGGTTTAATTCCTGGCCTTGGTCATCCAACGTCTCACCTGCTATCGCAGTGCGCTGCTGCTGGTTCGTATGTGTCTTCAAACAGCCCATTTTTGTCCTGTGGATCTTCATGCCGCGTTTGGTGGTGAATCTCCTTCCACACGCACACGGAAATTCCAACTGGTCATTAATCATGGTCCGTTGTGCGTTTCCAGTCGTGATGGAGTCAGTGCCGATGGATTCATCATTCTCTCCCCCTTTCGGTGAATCCTGGGAGCATCTTTCATTTGAAAAACTCGTGGCATGTTATCAAAGGCAAGGTGGGAAGCCAACCCACAAAGCCCGCAGATCTAGTCTTTCCCAGTGTCCTTCGGTCTTTCCCGAATGTCCTCCGAACTATTCCCGGAAGTCAATGGACTGACCATGTGCAGGTAGAAAGAAACTCTAGGGAGAGCTAGACAACAGAAGGTCTTCAGAGAAGTAACCCCCTTTAGACAAGTGTTTCGGCCCTGAATTCCTTACACTCTCGGGGGGCCGGGCCACATCCAGGTCATGACTCCTGGATGCCCTTCTGCTGTTGTCTATTTTTTTTTTCCCACATATTATATTATATTATATTATATTATATTATATTATATTATATTATATTATATTATATTATATTATATTATATTATATTATATTATATTATATTATATTATATTATATTATATCAGGTGCCTTGCCGCATGGCGTTGGCGATCATGGACTTCCATCTGTCTCCATCTCCTGTTGCCTCAAGCATCTTCCACCCTCCTTGTCTTCAGCCACTCTGCAAGTCCGTCTAGTATCTTCTCCCTGGGTCTACCTGGTGCTCTCTTTCCCTCCAGCTTTCCCGTTGTGGCCGGGTGCTCCAATTCCCCTTTTTCTCATAAAATGGCCTATAAATGTTGTCTGTCTTTTCCTAATCTTCCTTATGAATGATCTACTTGTGTCTGCCTCCATCAAGACTGTCTCGTTTGATTTCTTTGCTGTCCATGGAATTCTCAACATTCTTCTTAGAAACCATATCTCGGCTGCCTCAATCTCGTTCTGGCTTTACTTGCTGACTGTCCACGCTTCACAACCGTACAACAGTATTGGTTTTATATAACATTCAAGAACTCTCTTCCTGATGTTAATTGATAAGCATTTGTTGGTAAGAATGCTTTTACATCTTCTTGAATGCTGTTTTGGCTTGGCCGATTCTGCTGGCTATTTCTGATGTGCATCTACCGTCGGGTGAAAAGATCGTTCCCAGATATTTAAACTTATCAACCTGTCTCAAGGTTGTGCCATTTGCTGTTATTTTGCATGAGGGGATTTCATGTTTTTTACTGATCTCCATGACTTCAGTCTTCCTGCTGTTTAGTTCCAACCCCTTACCTTTGCTTTCTATTTCTAGTATATTCACAAGGTTTTGTAGGTCCCTTTCATTTTCTGCAATTAGCACGGTGTCATCTGGGCATCGAATGTTGTTTATCATTTTTCCTCCAACCTTTAATCCAGGGTCTTCCTCTAGGTTTCTCTTGATGTTTTAGCTGTTAAATGAAAACAGATCTGGTGACAAAACAAAGCCCTGACTCCTCTTGATGTTTTGGAAAGCGCTTATATCGTTTTCTATTCTCATTGCAGCTGTTTGTTCCCAATACATATTTCTGATTATTCGTAGATCTTTTCCATCAATATTGAGTCTTTCTAGTTGGTTGATCAATTCTTCATGTCTTACCCGATCGAAAGCCTTGGTATAATCAAGAAAGCATAAATATATATTCTTATTCATTTCGATTGACCTCTCTGTGGTAGTTCTTAGGATGTATATGGCATTAATAGTTCCTTTCCCTTCCACAAATCCACACTGTTCATCTGCTATTCCTCTTTTGATTCTATTCATTGTCCTCATCATGATTATTCTTAATAGAATTTTTGTTACATGACTCATCAAACTGATTGTGCGAAGGAGTTCGCATTCTATAGCCCCTGTCTTCTTTGGAAGTGCAATGAAAATTCATTTTGAAATATATTTGGGGATTTTTCCAGTGTCGTAAATTTCATTTAGGAAGACTGTTATTTTTTCAATACCAAATTCCTCCAGGGCTTCAATCATCTCTGTAGTAATGTTGTCTGGTCCTGGGGCATTTCCTGGTTTCATCTATTTCAGTGCTGCTCTAGCTTCATCTTTCATTATGGGTGGTCCTTCAAAGTTCTTTCTTATAATGTGTTCTTCGTTTCTGTCATCCTAATAAAGGTCTTTAATGTACTCTCCCTATCTGTCTAGTATTTTGTCATTCTCCATGATAAGCGTGCTATCTTTCGATTTTAAGTAACCAGTTGATGTGCATGTATTTTTCCTGTGGACAATTTCTTCAATTCGTTTGTACATACCCTGAGGATCCATTTTGTGTCGGTCTTCTATTTCTTTACATTTTGTTTCCAGCGAAGCTTCCTTAGCTTCATTGCACCTATTCCTGATTTCTTTGCTTATCTTCCTGTATATCTCCTCGTTTCTGTCTGCCTTCCTCCGTTCCTCCCATCAAGCCTAAAATTTCTTTTATCATCCAGTTCCTTTTTGCTTTTCTATCTACTTCAGGGATTTCTTCACAAGCATCATTTATCGAATTTCTCAACTTTGTCCATTGTTCCTCACTGTCACCAACGTCTTCCAGAGCACTGAACTTGTTTTGAACATGTACATTAAATTTTTTACGTATCACTTCATCTGTCTTTAAGAGTCCAAGATTTAGTTTGATGTTGCTTATCATATTATATTATGTTATATTATTTATATTATATTATATATATATATTATATTATATTATATTATATTATATTATATTATATTATATTATATTATATTATATTATATTATATTATATTATATTATATTATATTATATATATATATTATGACAGAAGATGTTCAGATATTTTTCTGCATTCTTCTTTTAAACCGAGCGTTGGAACAATTGATAACATTCATGGTTCTCCGCCGTATTCTCCTAAATTCAAGGGATGCTACTCTTCTGTGCGGGTGCAGTTTTCTGCCCATATATCTATTTTCATATAATAAAAACAACAACAAAAAAACAGACGCTTGGTCATCAGGCGATCATTAATACCTCGAGGTAGGCATACGTCGTCGTGGGATCTTGGTGTATATGCTAAATCCGACATCAGAGATTCTTGGAGCATCTTTGGGCCTTCTATTGCAGTAGGTGTAGCCTCCTCCAGCTTACACCCTTCCGTTCAAAGGCACTCACAGGGGGTGGAGAGGAACGTACGTCCAGATCCGCTCTGATGGAAAACTCTTAAACCTGCACAGACTCAAGACACAAAACAAAACACCCAAAGCCATCCTGTGGGAATTTCTCTTTTCAGATGACATTGCACTACCTGCACACTTCCACATCCGGCATATTAATGACCAATTTGCTATGGGCCGCAAACGTATCAGCTTTATAATTTTATTAGTCTTAGCAGCAGAGAGGTTCTGATGTTTCACTGCCTCAAGTTGTCATCAGTAGCCAAGAGATGAAGACAGTAGACAAATTCTGCCACTTGGACAATACAGAAAAAGAAGCAATTAATCTCCTGATGCTGAGGTGGCGCAGTGTATCTACATGTACAACGCTAGTTCTCCCTTTAAAAGGCTGACCAAGAGGTTGTGGCATTACCATGACATCAGGCTAGCCACAAAGGCTGATGTGTACAGAGCGCTCTGCTGTATTGTTGCAAGACCTTGGAATACCTATTGAAAAGGCATTCAACAGTTAGACAACGGTTCCACCAAAGACGTCTGCGCAAGATCTGCAGGCATAATGCTGCCAAATCGAGTGCTAAACCTTCGAGAGCTTGATAAGTGTGGCTTCTTCTCAAATGAGAGTTTCTATTCTTCGAAAGCCATCTTTGTTCAATAGGTCCGCATGGAAGACAACCGCATCTCAAAAAATGCTTCCGGACAGAGAGCTAAACAAAGAATACCGTGACAAACGAAGGCCAGTAAAGCAACACAAAGACACTTTTAAGGCCAATCTCAATAGTTATGCCATCCACACCACGAACTGGGAAGACATTGCCCACAGCGGAGTAAGCTAACGACGGTAGTGCACACAAAGGCACAATCACAGCACATAACCATGGGCAGCAACATCTGCCTGTCCCCCTCACTAGCTTGTCGTTGAATGTCTCGTTTTTATCCGTGTTGCCTGTACACCTGACCAGCACAATGAACATTTTCAAGCGTGGAAAGGGTTGTCTCCCCCTTTCTCGCCTACTGACATTCGAAATTCACAGGTGCAGTGACTCTGCAGGCGTAGCAGCTTCGTGTTCAGAATGTCTGTCTCCTAGCCTCTAGCTTAAGAATTTTCCTTGGAGGCACAGGGGCAGTGACGCAAGAATGGGGTATTTGATTGTTTTTGGAATCAGTTTTTCCTCTCCTACATGAATTGCCTTGACAAACTCATGAGCTCCATCTAACCAGGTTGGAGTTCGAGCTTCCTTTCAGTAGATTTAGCGCAGACTTGGTGGCGCCTATCTTCTCTTCCAAGTACTGTAAATTTGCACTTGGAAGAGAAAAAGAGAAAAGATAAATCCCACAATTTGTTGTTTGTTTGTTTGTTTGTTTGTTTGTTTATTTGTTTGTTTGTTTTGTTTTACCAATTGGAATTACAGTCTCTGCACGTCTTATCCTTTATGCCACTCGTCCCCGGGAGAGGTATTTATATAAGGCTGCTAAGTAATCATGTGCACAACGTCCCTTTCAACAATATTGTGTTCACAATGTTGACCACAGGAAACACCATCACGGAGTGCAGAACGTGATACTTGCTACAAAACCCAAGTGTCTGCGGTAACGGTTGGTGGTTTTGTGTCTCCCGGGGGCTGTCTTCAATACCTACAAGTCCTCGTTAGATCCTGTCGCCTCTCCTTCATCAGTAGATGTCACGCCAAAGGTTGAGTACCTCCTGGCATCATATAATTACCTTTTGTCTCCTTCACACCAAAACACAGCGTGGCCTAATGAGCTGAATGCGATGTGTACAGATGCCTGTGGCCAGAGGGGCAGGGAGACTGGATACATATGTTTACCGCTATCATTAGGCACTGCGACAGCCACACAACGCAGAAATGCCTGAAGGGAATGCACTACATGTATGAGACAGATAATTGGCAAGTTTTGCCTGTTTAGATAGAACCACAGACGGTACTGTCATCCCCTAGGAGAAACAATACGGAGTTTGAATTTATTGAATGTTCTTAGTGAGTTTGAGTTTATTGAATGTTCTTAGATGCAAAAACATGTGCCCACTCTCTTGCACATTCTGTTATGGTAGTTTTGAGACCTACATATTCCTCACAACAGACTTGTTTTCTCAATTCATTGTCAAACAAAGGGAAATCTGCTCATACGATCTGTAGATCACAACATGGAATACATAATGCACAGAATAAAGGAACGTTGCCTTGGAAAGTGTCAAGTAGCGTTCTTTGCTATGATGATGACTCTGCTCTTTGGTGTGACTACACTTTCGTCTTATATTTTCCTAATCAGTCTTATGATACAGAGGTTACGCTGTGCATCTTCAAGGCCAGCTCTGCCTTTCGAAGGCTGACCAAGACATCATGCTTGCCCAAAGATTTTGTGTACAGAGCAGTAGTTCTGAGAGCTTGTATGACTGTCGCGAGATCTGCACTACGTACCAACGACACATTCAACATCCCAAGATGTCTGCGCAAGAGCTGCAACATTATGTAAAATGGTGTAGTGTCCATCCTTAACGGTCTGAAAAAGTGTGGCTTGCCAAGCATTAAGTATCTCCTCATCAAATGCCAGTTTCGTTGGACAGGATACATTGTCCTTAAAGAAGACTTCGTCCAAGAGATGCCCCTATACAGAGAGGTTAAGCAATACCACTGTGACCAGGGAAGACCACTTTGGGCAAGCATGATGTCTTGGTCAGCCTTCGAAAGGCAGAGCTGGCCTTGAAGATGCACAGCGTAACCTCTGTATCATAAGACTGATTAGGAAAATATAAGACGAAAGTGTAGTCACACCAAAGAGCAGAGTCATCATCATAGCAAAGAACGCTACTTGACACTTTCCAAGGCAACGTTCCTTTATTCTGTGCATTATGTATTCCATGTTGTGATCTACAGATCGTATGAGCAGATACAGGGATACTCTGAAGGCTGTATTTATACGCTGTTACATAAATACCACCAACTGGGAATACACCGATCGCAAGAGAGTAAGCTGGTGACAGCCGTACATGCTGGTCACAATCACAATGTTATTCAAAAACAAAAAAGTGGTGTGGGGAGGGAGAATCCAGGGTAGCAGGACTCCACATGCAGTTTCTTCGGAAGAACGTGTACCTCCAGTGTCATTGCTTTATCACTGTAGGAATTTGACAAATTGTGATAGATGATATCTACCACCCAGGGTAGTGTGTTCGAACTTCCACTTTTGGATAATTGAAAAGAGCTAATTGATGATAAGGAAGAAGAAATGCTCACCATTCCACTGACGTTCCGAAAGTGTCCTCTTCATCTGCCATGTCTCTTAATGGCACTGATATTCCATTCTCTCCACTTACACATAAACTTGGTGTCACATTCGATCTCTCTCCTTTAAACAACACATTTTCGACATTTGCAAAGTGGCCGATCTAGAACTCTGGAAAATCAGTGCTATTTGCCATTATCACTCAGCTGTTGTCACTAAAGTACTTGTTCGTTTGTTCTGTCTCGACATGATTATTGCATTGCACCTGACTTGCCTTCCAAAATATATGCTTCAAAGGCTCCAGACAGTTCAAAATAATTCTTCTTAGCTAATTTTGAAATTTCCCAAATGTTATCATTGTTACAAATAGTTTTTGTATTGTGCTATTTTCAAAACTCATTTGGGTTCACAGCGCATTACACACTATCAGTGGAAGCACGGGAGCTGACCACGTTCCACTACATGTATATCGTTGCACGGCCTGTATCTTTGCTGAGCCTGTTTCTGAGTGTTTTCATGTTTCCATAAGCTACTGGACATTAATATGAGGTGCAGGATCGTCGCGGGTTGGTTGGTTCTTTTGATAAGACCGTGGACACATGATCTGATCGCAACCTACAACATCAAAAACTGGCCCGATTCGCCGCCCATCGTAATGTTTCTATCATCAGCTTAGTTTTCATAGGTCCCTCTCCCCATTTCAAGACCTTGCCAGCACATAGGGTTATGAGCAGGTCACATTTTGGATTGGGTCATTTCTAGGCCAGCGGACAATGTGTTAGCTTCATCTTATGTTACGGAATCTCTGTCCTCTGATCATTATTGTGTCGTTTCTAAATTGTCCTTGACTGTTCCTACTAACTCCACGGTGCTTACAAAATCCCGTAACCTTCGTGCGATAAATCACGCTGATTTTAGATCTGACCTCTGTAGTCTAGTCAGTCCCCAGCAGTGCCCGTCAATCGACATGCTAAACAGCACGCTGTCATCTTTGCTAGACAAACACGCACCATTGCGCCAACGAAAACTGCGCGCAAACAGACTCGAGCCTTGGTACTTAGACGTAAAAGAAGAGCTTGAGGCCGCAAAGAAACATCGGCGCTGGGCCGAACGACAATGGCTGAAAAACCCGATCACTATCAACAAACAGATTTTTAATATTGCAAAGAAGGCAGTGGGCAAAATTGTCAGTAATGCTAAGTCCATGTTTCACCTAAATGAGATAGCCGGTGCTCAAACCCAAAAGACCTTGTTTAGGGTGTGTGATAAGCTATTAGGTAGAGATAAAACATCTCCTCTTCCAAATACCTATCCCCTGCATGATTTGCCTACTGTATTCAGAGACTATTTCTCTCAGAAAGTGCAGTCAATCCGCACTGACCTAGATCAAGCTGTTTTACCCCAGATGAAACAAAAGTTTAAAACTCAAGCAGTAAAATCCACTTTCCACCGGTTTCATCCTGTCACTGAATCTGAACTGAAATCCATCATTCAAAAATCAAGACCTACTTCCTGCCCTTTGGATTCCCTGCCAACACCACTTTTTCTTGAGTTTCTCGACGACCTTCTACCTACTCTGACTGAGATTATCAACTCTTCTCTAACATCTGGTTCATTACCATCCCCTCTCAAAACCGCTGTTGTGAAACCCCTTCTTAAAAAGCCTTCTTTGGATCCTGACTCCCTGAGAAACTACAGACCCATCTCTAACCTATCTTTCATTTCTAAAATCTTAGAGAAAATTGTTCTGAAACAGCTTCTTACCTATTTGGATGAAAATAATCTGCTCTGTGCTTCACAGTCTGCCTACCGCCCACATCACAGCACGGAAACTGTTCTACTCAAAATTACCAATGATCTTCTTCTGTCCCTTGACTCTGGAAATGTTTCTGTGCTGACCCTATTAGACCTGTCAGCTGCGTTTGACACTGTTGATCATAACATTCTTCTTAATAGACTCTCCTCTCTGTATGGTATTTCAGGCACCGCTCTTTCTTGGTTTCAGTCGTATCTCACGAACAGGACACAATCAGTCCTTGTCATCAATCATTCCTCCCCACCCACTGATCTCCTTTTCGGTGTTCCACAAGGTTCCGTTCTGGGACCTGTGCTCTTTGCTCTTTACACAAAGCCACTCTCCGATTTGATAAAATCACATTCCATTGAGCATCAATCCTTTGCAGATGACATCCAACTTGAAATTGATTCTCCTCCTTCTGATATCTACTCTGCTATCCCAGTCTTAGAAGACTGTATCTCAGATATCAAGACCTGGATGCTAGAAAATAAATTAAAGTTAAATGATGACAAAACTGAAGTTCTCTTTTTGTCCTCTCCTTTCAAAACCTCCCCATCTCTCAAACCTACTACCATTACCATTGATCAGACTGAAATTCCTTTCTCCTCCTCAGCTAGGAATCTTGGTTTCTACTTCACTGACAACATGAGTGTTGAACTTCATGTAAACAACACCTGTCGCACTGCTTACATCAATCTCCGCCAAATCAGTTCCTTGCGTCATCTTCTTTCTGTTGATGCTACAAAAACTCTGGTTTCTGCTTTCATTCTCTCAAGACTGGATTATTGCAATTCACTTCTTTCTGGATGTTCAAAAGATCAAATAGATAAACTACAGAAAGTGCAAAATTCTGCAGCTCGGCTTGTTTTTAAATCCCGTAAGCGAGATCATGTCTCTCCTCTGCTAAAACGCCTCCACTGGCTTCCTGTACAAGCTCGTATCGAATTCAAACTTGCGATTCTCTGTCATTCATTTTTCTCTGGAACGTCCCCTTGTTACATTTCTGATCTCCTATCCGTCTACTCACCTTCCAGAAATCTTCGCTCCTCTTCTGACTTAAGACTACTGTGCATTCCCAGAGTAAGAACTAAAACCTTCGGTCACTGCACCTTTTCATATTCAGCACCAACTTTTTGGAATTCTCTGCCCCGTGAAATTCGCTACATTGAATCTATTACTTCTTTCAAGACTGCCCTCAAAACTTTCCAATTTAAATCCTATTTTCCCGACTAGGTAGTAACTGTGTGGACACTCTTTGTTCTCGTGCGCACGCGCGCGCGTGTGTGTGTGTGTGTGTGTGGGGTCCGTGTGTGTGTGTGTGTGTGTGAGTGTGTGTGTGGTGTGTGTGTGTGTGTGTGTGTGTGTGTGTGTGTGTGTGTGTGTGTGTGTGTGTGTGTGTGTGTGTGTGTGTGTGTGTGTGCCTGCGTGTCTGTGTGTGTGTGATGTTATTAGTGTGCAGCGTCACGAGCTCCGGCCCCGTACTGGAGGTTTGCGCTTATAAATGTTCATTATTATTATTATTATTATTATGTAGTCTGCCAGATAATTGTCAGTAAATTTGTTTGGAACTCATATGGAATTGTCCGAGTGCGCTGAAACCCTCTTAATTAAATAAACTCCAAACTGCAAATCCCTACCATGCATCAGTCTTTGATATTACGCATGCGTATGCACACAAAGGGGGTAAGGTATTGACATGTCTGCACACATTTTGATCGGAGGTGTCTAAGCGGATCGAACCATGGACTTTCCTTTTGGAAGCCCAGCGTTTTCGCATTTGAGTACCGCACTCGTCATGAGCGTATATCCCTTTTTCTCAAATCATTGCTTTGGCTTCCTCTTCAATGTAGGATCAGTTATAAACTGTTCTCCTTATGCTTCGTATCTGCCTCTGAAACAGATTGTTAATATCTCTCTGACAATATAAACGTATACATTCCACGCAGAAAGCTTCGCTTCTCTCCATATTATCGTCAGTGTAGAGTCGCTTATCAACGTTGGGTAGTGCAGAATGAACTTCCTTTTCACTTTAGGCTCTCAGAATTTGTCACTTCCTTCAAATTTACTCATAAGACCCCCTTTTTCAACTATAATCTGTGTGTGTGTGTGTGTGTGTGTGTGTGTGTGTGTGTGTGTGTGTGTGTGTATGTGTGCGCGTGTGTGTGTGTTGTCTGTCTGTCTGTCTGCTTGTATGTTTCTGTCTGTCTGTCTGTCTATCTGTGTGTGTGTGTGTGTGTGTGTGTGCGTGTGTGTGTGTGTGTGTGTGTGTGTGTGCGTGTGTGTGTGTGTGTGTGTGTGAGGGTTCATTCTGAAAAATTACATGCGTGGGGCAATCGCTTTTGCAGTGAAAATCTAATGGGTCCGTTCTGAAATGTGATGGGTCGAGCTTTTGGAATTAACAGAAACGGTTCACAGGGTCAGGATTTAGATGTGCAGGGTCAGATAGAAAAAGAAATATCGGCAAAGACAAGCAGAGAGAGAGAGAGAGAGAGAGATGGATATAATACAGAAATGGATTTCTTTGAGGTGCATTTACCGACGTTGTCCATTATTGGCCTTGCAGGACTGTCTTCTGGATTCGCGTGGCATCCTCTTCCTTCTTCATCTATTATATTAGCCTTTCATATCTGTTTTATTTTTGCTGATCCCTGGCTACTGGTTTTTGTGTGCCCTATTTTTCTTTTTCTTTGACGGTGACGCTTTCCTTCACTGCCGCCTTACTTTCCATTTTCTGCCAGTCCTCGCCTTGGGCTGGATTGATCCCACAGCCTTATTTCCCAAGTCCTCAAGCGTGCTCAGTAGCCTGATTTTTCCTACCATTTATTCCTCGACGATGGATTTTAGAGGCAGCGCAACGTCAGTTGGACCAGGTAGGACACCAAGCCATTTCCTTATAATTTTGGCTTCCTTTGAGTCTACTGTACTTGCACTGATGTCGTATATCAATAGCGGCCAAAAGAACTTTGAGAATCAGCATGAACTGCAGGCACCAGACTTTATGTTTGCCTAGAAGGCCTTTCTGTGCTATTACTTGCAGGCTTTCTTTTGCCATTTGCTTGGTTTCCTTGCCCCCTTTTGTCTCTTCCGAGGAATTTTCATACCATCTTCTTAGGCTGTTTTGATTGGTTCTTTTGTAATTATTAGAAGGCTTGGCTAGCGACAGTAAATGTTACTGTTTCGGCTACTTTATACTACCTCAGTGAGAGGCTGTGCGATTTTTTTTCCCAGTTTGAAACTCATCCTGGATGAGGCGACTAACTCGTCTAAATGCTTCAGGATTTTGTGTATTTCCTCTCTCTGTCTCTGTCCCTGTCCCTGTCTCTGTCTCTGTCTCTGTCTCTCTCTCTCTCTCTGTTGTGGACAGCACTACTGTATCATCCATGAAGGCTTTTAGAAAGATCATTTGGTATCCATTTCCAAAATCAGTCGAATCTGAACTCCTTACTCCTGCTTTCAAGACAACAGTATTAATAATGACATTTACAAGGCGCCAAATCTTGATATATGAATCAAACCAAAGCGTGCACACTCATCATTCACCGAAGCAATCGCCTAACAATGACCAAAACTCCAGGGCATGACGCGCACGCAAACTTCAGTCGGACGGGAGGACAGAAGGGCAGTGGGGCAAAAGGGTGAACATGAGGAGGGAGAAATCACTGCTGGGCAAAAAGGTATGTCTTCAAGCTAGACTTGAAGGAAGACAGTTTGTGACTGTCGAATACGCGGATAAGATCGTTCCAGTTGTATGGACCAGACCCAGAAAAAGAACGGCGACAGACTGTGTATATTTGTATCGAAGAATTCGTAGACAACTAGTATCAGGAGCAGAATGGAGAGATCGGGCAGGGGTGTACATTCGGAGCTGGTCACGAAGATAAATAGGTGCAGTATCATAATGCAGTAGCGTAATGTGTTGATTTTGTATGAAATGTTTTGAGAAACGGGCAGCCAGTAGAGAAAGTGAAACAAGGGGGTGACATGATCATGGCTCTTTTTATGAAGGGCAAGACGGGCCTACAGAGTTCTGAATACGTTGGAGGCATGCAACAGAAGAAGCAAGCAAGCCACTGAGCAGATAGTCACAATAATCGACGCAAGATAAGATCAGAGAAGTGGCAAGTTTAGATGCTGCTGAAATTGAAAGACATCGGCGAATAGTATTAAAATGTCACAGTTGACAGTAACAAGATGACCTCTATTGCGAATACAAACAGTACTGGAGAAATTGCACAGCTTATTGCTATGCCCAGTTCCAAATTGTTATTTTATCTTACATACACTTCATAATGTTTGCACTACGGTTTTCTAACTAAACATTATTCTTACATCAATACAGAGTTGGAATACAAACAAGATATACTTGTTCATTTTCTATTTGATCCGAACTAATGAGACAGTTCCTGCTGGCAGGGCAACTGTCGTGTCTCTATAAGTTCTTATTCATTGGCAACACATCCAGTCTTAACTGTGTTAGTGATACTCTGAAAAGACAGGCTAATATTAAATTTTTCTCAATGTCAGATATAGTTTTCAAACATGTGTGAATATATACTGATCACTTCTTAAAGATGTATACCAGTTTTGAATGTTCCTAATCAATTAGGTTTTATCCAAACATACTCAAAATCGTTTTAACTCATCAACTCCTCGAAAACACAATTAAAAGCCTGTAACACTAACCAATTGTCTAATCTGTGATGCATAGCACTCTTTATCCTTTTTATTCAGGAAAAGAAGTATACTATGTACTTTGCTAGGAGTTGTGTTTGTTTGTTTGTTTGTTTGTTTTTGGTCGACTTGTAATAAGCGGAGCCAGTATTTTATACATCTTACGTAATTGATAAAAAAATGGTTTGATAAAAAGTGGGTATCTACCAAATTTGTCTTATATCATTTTGTTAGGGATACAGACCTGCATATCCAAAAATCAATTATAATCCATTAAACTGAACTTTTTCAGTGCTAGCCAATTTCTGTAGACCCCATGCTTTTAAGCTGTTTAACAGGGTTTGTTTCTCTTGACCTACATAATGCAGACTAGTCCATTTCCCTGACCTACATAATGCAGACTAGTCCATTTCCCTGATCTATATAATGCAGATTAGTCCATTCCTTTGACCTGTTTAATGCCATCTGCTTAATTTCCTTGACCTACATGACGCTGACTTGTCTATTCCCTCGACTTACATAACGCAGACGTGTCGATTCCCCTGACCTGCATGAAGCATACTGGTCTCTTCCCAGTGACCTAAACTGCAGACTGCGTATAGCCCGGGGATACCCCTTGAACTGCAGCGGGCGGAAGTTACCTGATCAAAAATAGCACACTGATCCACTTTGAAACGCTGTGACGTCATACGAGTATGTTGAATCTAATCTAATGCCTGTCCATCGATCAGCCAAACAGATCTGTCATGACGTCACAATGCGGAGTGGCGACCTGTCCTTGCGCGGTGCAGGCAGCAACCGCTGGCTGCAGATTATCTACCGCTCCTGTCTGGACAATCTGACACCCTGTACCTTCCCCATACAGTGTTGTTACTATGAGCAGCTATGCATTCCGATGTAAGTTGTTTTTATGGCAGCCCATTCTTTTAGTCCTGGTAGATAGCTGACTATCGGTGGGAAAGTGAGATTGCGAGTTGTGCAGCTGTACAGCTGTGTGGCTGGTGCAGACGATAATCATCGGATTCAGTATTGATCACCTCGCTCGCTGCAGCACACTGGCATTTTCTTCCTAGAGCCATTGGCTGCCTCTAAGAGACTGTTGGTTAACACGCACCTTCTTGTTTCTATCTATAGACTGGGTGAAAACAGAGTGCTGTCTGCGTCAGTGGCTGCATTGACGTGGCCCAGAGCGCCGCGCAGCCTCCATCACCATGGGCTGGAAAAAAAAAGGAAAAAAAAAGGGGAGGGGGAGAGAACGGGGAAGGGCGACGCCAGCTGCCAGCCAATCGCCGCCTTCGTTGCATGCAAGCCAATTATCGAGAATGTGGATGGAAAAGCAGTGACGTCAGCACTGCTGCTGTGTGACGTCACGGTCGTTCCCGAAGACCCCAGTTACGATGGTAGCGAACCACATACTTACCATGGTCCACTTGGCTCAGGCGGCAGCTGGGAAGCGCACGCACGAGGAAGAGCGCGACTTGCAAGTTGTCAGCAGTCTCTTGTGGTGACTGGAACCAATCTGGCGTTGCAAGAAGAAGCTGGTGAACTAGCTGGTCACTGTCACTATCTTCAGTCCTCGCAACCGCAGACAGTTTCAGGTATGGGCACTTGAGCTTTTAGCCAACTTTTTCCTTTCCGTCTTAGCCGTCTTGTTTTCTGTCAACCTTTGCGAATTTACCTTGACATGTACAACATACTTCGATTCATAAATTCCTTTCCTTCCATGTTTCTTTTCTTTTGTCTTACTACTATTTTGTGTTTCAATCAGTCTGAGGATTTTCCCCCAACTTTTATGTCAGTAACAATTTCGTGTTCTTACATTATTGTAAATGGCCATGTTATGCACAACACTACTTTTCTTGTGGTGTACTCTATGAACATACTGCAGAACATTGCGTTTGATCATTATTTTGCATTCGTTTTGTTTTTGCTTCTTGACTGGTTTTGCTATTAAAAATACTGCACTGTCAACAGTATTGTACTGTCAACTCAATTTCTGCCAATAGAGTACTATCAATAATACTACACAGTCAATACTGTACTGTCAGTGCAATACTGTCAACAATATGCTCTGTCACTTGTTAGTATAATACATACTGTGCTGTCAACACAATACTTTATTGTCAGCTCAGCACTGCACTGTCAACACAGTACTATTGTTTTGTCAACAATACTGCACTGTCAGTCAGTATTATACATACTGTACTGGCATAACAATAATGTGCTGTCAAGATAATACTGTGCTATTGGCATAATTCATAGTGTACTGTCAACACAATTCTTAATTGTCAGTGTGATCTGTACTGTTGATGCTGTGGCCTGTGCACTGTCAGTGCTCAAGAAGAGATTTTTTGTTTAGTTAAACCGCTATATGGGCATACGCACCATGACATATGCGACTAGCAGAATGAGCAATCCGTGGCCATGGAATGATTGTCCCGGTGTACAACTGATTTTGTGGAAATATTGGGATGCTTTTTTCTATTAGCAGCTTCTGGCCACTTGTCAGCTTTAGATTTTCCGAATCTAATGCATATATGCTGTCTAACTTTACCATTATTCGTCGAAAAATCACCGGGAATGATTGTATAATATTGGAAACATCACTCTATACGTACACGTGGCTCATTTTAAAAGATACGTACGCATGCGCACTCACGCACGCGCGCATATACAGAGGTGCGCACACACAGGCGTGCTCGCATACACACGCACACGAACACATGGACACACACGCACACACTCACATGCACACTCTCGAGTACACAGTTTGGCCAGATTACATTCATGGATTGGGCAAACTGAAACGTAGATTTCAGTGGTCAAATTAAAGCTTATAGATTTTAGTGGTTAAATTAAAAGTCAGATTTCATTTGGCGATCTAAAAGTTAGATTTCGTTGGGTAAACTATGCTACTATTTATTTGAATAAACTACACCTCAGATTTCGTTTGATAAAGTACAGCTCAGATTTCGCTGGTAAGCTGAAGCTCAGATTTCATTGAGTAAACTGAAGTTCAGATTTCACTGAGCGAACAAAAGCTTAGGTTTTCGTTGGCGAACGGACGTGTAGATTTCTGTGGACGAACGAAAGCTTGAATTTCGGTGGTCGAACAAAAGCGCTGCACGGTGGTTGTATGCTCTCCACGGGATAAGCATCTTGGATTTCACACGGGAAGTCCGATGCGACGAGATATGAACAGGAGACATGACTCCATGTACAAGATACAGGACTCATATATAAAATACAAGCTCAGATTGCATTTGGCCAGCCACATGTCAGCTAAGAGCCGTGGAAGAGAGTGGGCTGGTTTCCTGCACACCATTGCAAGATGAAACACACGACACAGACATGAATCAACATGCAACTGTTCAAACCTGAATTATTGAAGAAAGGTTGCTAATAGCAGAAACAACAACAGCAACAATAGCAGCAACAGTAACAAGTAATCAAACCTAAGTCGTTGGGGAAAATCTTGATACAAATTAGTAGCAATAGAAGCAACAGTAGCAACAACAGCAACATATATGACAGTAAGATGTAATCAGATCCTAAGCTGTTGGGGAGGGGGTGGGGAGGAAGGAGAAGCATGGTAACAAGGATGACCGCAGCAGCAGCAGCAAGCAACATCACCACCAACAACAATAGCAGCAACAGCAACAAGTAATCAAATCGATTGCTTTAGTTTACAGGAAAGATTGAGATGAAGACTCAAAATTGAATGTATCCTGTTAATCGGAATGTATTTGTGCACTTGACAAATCAGAACACAACACAATCATATAAAAAAAAGTAACGTACAAAAGAATCCTCTGTGAGATAACTATGTCTTCTGGAAAAAAAAAAGAGAACGGGTCACATCAACAGTACGGCGTATATTATGAGTCTATTGTCATTTCCAGCTGCTAGTACAAATGCGTTAGGTGCCAAAATTTCAAAACCAAACAAGCAAACAACTGAATTTTGAGGCATGTGTATGCGTGGGTGTGCGTGCATGCGCGCACGCATGTAATTGTATGTAGGTGATTTCAGCTGAAGCTGTCATAGCTGAAGTACTACATCACAGAAGTAAAAAATATATACTATAATCAAAGATGTCTTTCATACTGCATGCCTTAAGCAAATTTCCTGGCAGAGCCCATTCCTCTCCAGAACGTATTTTTGTTGTAGTTGGGTTCACTTTCTACCTGCGACAGGTAGTACTGACAGCAGAGGACAAACTCTGACCTGGCTCTTTCTGTGTGCATGTGAGAGATGGACCTTCATAGTGGATTTGGAAAGACGAATCCAAGCCATGGAAATGAGGTGTTATCGCAAGATACTAAACACCAGATACACTTTTAATATTACAAATGAACAAATGCGCCAAACGATGAAGCAGCCCATGCCTTGCTACATCAGTCGTCTAGGGAACTGTTCAAGGAGGAAGACGGAAATGAAGACAGAAAAAAATAACGACTGACAACATTGCAGAATGGACAGAGAAACCATTTGCAGAGACCGAGGCTTTGGCACACAACCAACAGAGCTGGAGGAATCTCGTAAACAGTTCTTTGGTACGACTCTTCATAGGGTTGAGGGAAAAGGAGAAGAAACAAAGATGCCCAGTTCTCTCAGACGCTCTTGACCAAAGTGAGCTTGACTGATTTTGTTAGGGTCATAGGCACACGAAACGTGTCCGCTGAAAAAAAGAATTTGTCTTATCTTCTCTCTCTCTCTGTGTCTCTCTCTGTCTGTCTGTCTGTCTGTCTGTCTGTCTGTGTGTGTGTGTGTGTGTGTGTGTGTGTCTCTCTCTCTCTCTCTCTCCCTCCCTCCCCGCTCTCTCTCTCTTTCTCTCTCTCTTTCTTTCTTTCTTGTTTTTATTTTCTCCATTGCGTGTTTTTTATTTGTTTGCTTTGTTTTGTATCAGTTGTTGTGCCGGTTAACATGACGTCTTAAAACAACTTCATTTACATTCTTCTCTCACTTATATCATAAGTAAATATTCAATTTGACGTATAAATAAATAAATGAGTAAACAAACACACAAATAAATAAATGATTAGATAAATGAATAAAATAGTTCCTATGACTGAGGTTATTTTTTAATGAAATATACTGTCGATCAGCACCTTGAGTCCTGAGATGGCCAAGGAATCTGTGCACTGGAATATTGACGACATTGTAGGCTCGAGCACTGAAACAATGGGAACGTCGGCTGTCTGCACAGAAACAATGACAACATCATAGGCTCGCTGCACAGAAATACTGACGATAGTGCAGTCTGTGCACTGGAAATTAAGCTGATGATAGTGTAGGTTCTCTGTACAGAAGCAATGATATCAGTGTAGACTCTCTGCATAGAAATACTCATGACGGTATAGGCTTTCTGTACAGATACACTGAAGACAGTGCATGTTCTCTGCACAGAAACATAGATGACTGTGTGAACTCTGCACAGAACACTGATTAGTGTAAGCTCTCCGTACTGAAAAAAATGGAGACAGTGTAGTCTCTTGAGAGTGAAATACTGATGATAGTGTAGGCTCTCTGCACAGAAACACCGATGACATTATAGGTTTTCTGCAGATGAACATAGATGAAATTGTACGTTATCTGAAACACCGGCGATAGTACCGGTACCCCGCACTGAAATATTAACGACAGTGTAGGCTTTCTGTCACTGAAACCTTGACGACATTGTCATTTATCTTCAATGAAACTTAGACGACATTCTAGGTTTTCTGAAAATGAAACTTTGACGACACTATCGCAAAGTCGAGCACCGAAAAATAAACTAAGCCCAACTAAACCAAATCGAAGCAAAAACAAAATGAACACAAACGAACAAATCTTGAAAGAACTAGTTTACTCTCAGTTTAGATATATGCAGTCTGTCTAAGTAGTATTCGGGGGTTCAGAATCAAAATCGCCCATCTACAGGCAAACCCTTCAAACATACATAAACATACAAGCGCATACGGACCATAATTACACGCACGCATGAATGCTTGAGTGCACAACACCTGAGAGAGAGAGGAGAATGATGATGATGATGATGATGATGATGACGACGACGACGATGACGACGACGACGATGAAATTGATGATGATGATGACGACGACAATGATGTTGATTAAATCATAGCGTGCAACCCGCTAAATGTACATTATAACTGATCACTCGATTCATTTAAGCTTATACCTTTTGTTTGAGCTTAGAGGGTTTGTTTTTTTTATTTTGTTTTTTTTTCGTTTTTGTTTTTGTTTGTTCGTTTGTTGTTTTTGTTTTGGTTTGATATTGTTTTTTTGCTTTGTTGTTGTTGTTTTTTTGCTTGTTTGTCTGTTTTTGTTGTTGTTGTTGTTGTTTTGTTTTGTTTGTTTTTTGTGTTTTTTGTTTTGTTTTGTTTGTTTTTAATCTATATCCAAGTTGCGTTGCTGCTGTTTATTTGGGCACTGTATGCAGGGAGAAGGCGTGGCAGGCTGTGGAGCAGCTTGTTGCTAAACGTAGAGCGAGGAAAGTGGGACTATCGATGAGTTCCAGCTTCATTCTCGTGCGCAGTTGACAATCGTGCTGTTTGCCGAGGGCGGTGGATGACGCGAAACCTATGTGGACTGGTGCCGTTCAATAATCACTGCCAGTCTCTGTTTCAATGATTCCTGCACTGGAACATTGACGACACTGTCTCGAAGTCGACAAGGAACAACAGGCTTCGCATAGACATGTATTTTTAGGCTGTGTTGTTGACGTCGCCAAAGCCTGAATCTTGTACAGTTCTGGCTAATAGAGTAAAGCCGCAATCGTCGGAGTAATGGGATTTGTTTAGTTTAACCTGTGAGTGCGCGAAAAGAATTGACAGTATAATATGTTTAATCACGACATTTGACAGACAGGACACAGCTGGCCCTTGTGGTTATTGGAGTCGCAGCATGTCAGCGTATAAGAAAATACCCCTGGCCCTACCCAGATTGCATGTGCCTCCTCGCATTCTCGTCTTGCAACACGCATTATGTATCACACCATAATTACTGCCACCGACGAACATGTAAAAAAATATTCAAGTTTTGTGATAGGAGAAAGAGTGGGACTGAAACAAATGAAGAAATTAAATAGAAAAAGCTTTACATATTATTAGTATATTTATTACGCATTTCTTTTCTTTCTTTCTTTTCTTGTTTCATCGAATATTTTTCAGAAGTGAAAAGCATTAATTAAGGTGTTTGTTTGACAGAAGGATGACAGTGTCAATCATTTTTTAAAGTCGGAAAAATGTGTTTGATGATAATGTGAAACATAAATGGTTACTTTTAATGCAATACTATTCCCCCTACGTACGCAAAACGGCAAATACACGCGTTAAAGGTTGTGTAAACCATGTCGTTGTTTGACAACTTGTGGAAACTCAAACATACAAGAATCCAGATTCCCCGAAAACTACAAAAAAATATATCGCCCATGTGGGCGGATAACCCACCGAAGACGCAGCGTGCAGACTATGTAGCAACATAATGCCTGCAGGGTGTGGGCAGAACAACCAAAACAACTTGCATACACACATCCGAGAAAACATGACACGGGCAAAAATTGTTTTGTTTTAATTTCAAAATGATCAAGCCATCTTAATCAAAAATTTCCCTTGTTCTTAGGAAAAAAATCTAACAAGAACAACCCTCTCTTTCAAATTCTTCTCTAAAATTAGAGAAGCGTCAAAAGACATATGCGTGTGTTTTGGCGTGTGTGCATGCGTGTGCGTGTGCATGCGTGCGTGCGTGTTGTGTGTGTGCGTGCGTGTGTATGCGTGTGTGTGTGTGTGTGTGTGTGCGTGCGTGCGTGTGTGTGTGTGTGTGTGTGTGTGTGTGTGTGTGTGTGTGTGTGTGTGTGTGTGTGTGTGTGTGTGTGTGTGTGTGTGTGTGTGTGTGTGTGTGTGTGTGGACCTTGGTGTTATGACTTCCAAACTCACGCATTTGCGATTCCTCAACGATCCACGCCTTTGATCCAGATTTTGTAAAGATCCATCAATAACATCTGAAAACATTTTGCCAACAGATTTTTGTCACAAACACAGACGCACACATACACATGGCGATACACAGACTCGCCTCCCTTCCCTATAGATATGAAAAACAATCTTCCTTTTTTAACGGAGATTTAAAAACGAAGAAACGAAGAAAGAAAAAGAAAGAAAACAAAATAGATAATGTTGTATTAATTTGATGTGAAACAAAGAAAATTCGTTTATGGGTCAAGGGAATTGTCTTTTACGTTGAAGTCAGAAACGTAAAATTGTTGACTTTGTGACGAAGCGAAATTCGTTTCGTTTGGTCGAAAATGAAACATTGTTTTGTTTCTTAGGGAGAAAGTTTAGGTAGTTTTGATTTTTTCTGCATATTTTAATAGAAGGAACACGTGCATGTTTTTCTTGCAAAACGATAATTGTATCCTCTTTCTGTGAGCCTTCGCTTGTCACAAAACGTACCAAGTTTTCTATTTTGACAAAGGTAATTGTATTCGTTTTGTTCTGGTGACCCAATGACTATTGCTTAGTGTGGTTTTTCTTTATTGTATTTGTTGCCTTGGCTTTGCCTCTGCTCAATTTCTTTGCAAAAGTGTGTGTGTGTGTGTGTGTGTGTGTGTGTTATGTGTGTGTGTGTGTGTGTGTGTGTGTGTGTGTGTGTGTGTGTGTGTGTGTGTGTGTGTGTGTGTGTGTCTGCCTGCCTGTCTGTCTTTCTGTCCTCTCTCTCTCTCTCTCTCTCTCTCTCTCTCTCTCTGTCTATTCTCTCTCTCCTCTCTCTCTCTCTCTCTCTCTCTCTCTCTCTCTCTCTCTCTCTCTCTCTCTCTCTTGTATCTATAATTTAAATCAAGCTGTGATCAAGACCAGTATATGACAGTGGATATCAATAGGACAATATTTACCGGTAGAATACGCAGTGAGAGGCATTACAGATTGTTGATGTACAAATTGTTGATACCTTATGTCCATTTAAATCGTTATACATTTTTCCAAATTCTTCAAGCACTTCGGAAACACAGCCTACTTTGTACAAACTGCTTTTAGCTTCTGTAGACAACAAAAACGCTATTAAGAATTTTGCTACATTTCTGTATGTAGCATTTGAAAAACGATAATTTGCCACCAACTTTTAAATTGCTTGTGTTTTGTGTCTTATAACTATGAATGTCTTGTGCTTGTTGTTTTTTTGCTTGTTGTATAAACTATACTCACCGCTTTGTTAGAGTCTATGGCCATACAATTAAACCAGTAACGTCATGCGTGTCTTCCCACCCACCCGCACACCTATCCCTTCTTAACCCGTCATCACAATTATTAGTCCTAATTGTAACGCCGTGCAAATGTTGAATTGAACTGGATAATGTGCATTAGTGGTAATCTGTCAGAAATCAGTGATCTCAGTGTTGTACTGTTTAATGTCTACGGAATGTTCGTATTCAGAAGAAGCTTGTGATAAAAGCTCAAAGGATGGCAGACCTGTTGGGCTTTCCAACGGATATGATGGTAGGAAGGTGAAATCGTATCCCTGTCCAATAACAACAGGCAGCCTGGCAGTCTTTTTTTCTTCCTCTCAGTGTGGTGAACATATGCCTTCACGCACCCACTCGCTGGGATCCCAGCCACTTTCATCGCTCTGCTGCCAGACCCTCTTTGCAGTGCTCTGCTTGCAAACACAATTCTCCCTCCCTTTCCCTCTCCTTCCCTTCCTCTCTCCTTCCCTACTTCCCTTCCCCGCTCTCTCTCTTTCTCTCTGTCTCTCACAAGCGCGCGCGTACACACGCACGCATACACATACACACACTCACTCACTCACACACACACACACACACACACACACACACACACACACACACACACACACACACACACACACACACACACACACACACACACACACACACACACACATTCCTCTTTCTTCAACTTCTCCACCTATTACATCCATCTTTCTCTTGTTTCTGCCTTTAGTTTTTCGTAGTCAGTAGACGAACCAACGCAAATTGTGCATACATTCGGCCAGTATTTGTCAACTGTACAATTTATCGTTGTCCACATTTGCTGATAATGAAAAATCAACAGATGTGACGAAGATTAATGGGAAACTCTCTCTCTCTCTCTCTCTCTCTCTCTCTCTCTCTCTCTCTCTCTCTCTCTCTCTCTCTCTCTCTCTCTC
>CM060305.1:101579250-101611750 GCA_030674185.1 Monoplex corrugatus | reverse complement strand
CGCACACACACACACACGCGCGTGCACACACACACACGCGCGTGCACACACACACACGCACACACACACGCGCGCGCGCGCGCGCGATGTAGTTGTAGCAAGATGACGAGAGATTCCTCGTTGTGTCTGTCAGGAAAGGAGCAGTTTGCTGTCAGCAGACAGGAGAGTGACATAAGGGACAACTCTGCCTGCCTACATTAGCCATTTTCTTTTTGCCCATTCGTTTCAAATTGAGGAGGGGGAGATTGATTCGGATCTCCTATGGCGATTCTTCATCTGCCTGTCTGTACACGCGGCTGCATATATATGTGTGTGTGTGTGTGTGTGTGTGTGTGTGTGTGTGTGTGTGTGTGTGTGTGTGTGTGTGTGTGTGTGTGTGTGTGTGTGTGTGTGTGTGTGTGTGTGTGTGTGTGTGCCACAAAACATGCAGCGATGATTTCCCGGCTGCTTTTCCAACAGTTGTTTTGAAATACAAAATTGTGTTTTCAAGTGTCATGAGCAATGGCATGTGCATGAAATGAAACTGGTTATAGTCCATTACAGGGGACCTAAACTGTGAGGGTGTGCTGGCAATTGATTTCTTTTTTGTTCATTGGATTTTGATTACTCTTGGGGCTGAGATGGGCACTGGACGCAGTAGTTGGGGTTTGATCATATTTGGGGCTGAGGTGGGCAAAGGAGGCAGTCTTAAGATATTGAACGAATAAGCCTAAACTTAGGTCATACTAGTATAGTTAACCAAAGATATTCATATTGTTGATAGTCGATTTTATTGAATTCGGATGATGTATCCAGCAGTAAGTAATTACGAGACAGGAAATGTGCTAGTTGTTCAGACCACAGTTACACAATGTATCTCTGAATCATTAAAGGGAGAATGCGACTATATGGTCTACCATCTTATTCTGCAGATTTATGATGAACACGTGAATCAGGGCCCTTCATTTGCCAGGTATATACTAATACCCCCACCCATCACCTACAGGCATAACCAAACATCAACATGTCCACAGTACACATCTCTAAGAACACCTGCTATCTCTAAGATGGTCTACAGTAGCATAGGGACGAGAGAGAGGGGGGGGGGGGCACCGTATCTGTGTACATAACACAGTGTCATGACTGACCAAGCCTTAGTAGGCAGGGACTGTTGGAGGGTCTCTCTGCACACATGGAGAACACTGATCTTCGTGCAATACTGTGGTCGTAGGGGAAGGAGGGCGGGTTGAGTGCCGGGATTGACACAGAAGATGAACTGAAGGTAGACTGATGGCAGTCCTTTCTATGTCGTCGATTCTATAACGTTATAAACAGAACGCACTCCCACCTCTCTCTGTCTCTCTCTGTCTCTCTGTAACTCTGTCTCTCTGTCTCTGTCTCTGTCTGTCTGTCTGTCTGTCTGTCTGTCTGTCTCTCTCTCTCTCTCTCTTAAACAAACACACACTTACAAACGCACACACACACACACACACAAAACGCACACACACACACACTCACTCACTCATTATCACTCATTTACTCACACACATCCCCCACACGAACACAAACAAACAACACACACACACACACACACACACACACACACACACACACACACACACACACACACACACACACACACACACACACACACACATTTTCTCTCTCTCTCTCTCTCTCTCTCTCTCTCTCTCTTTCTCTTCAAATAATAAATAAATACACATTTAGGGGTAGTTTTCCATACAGTGGAAATTTACACTATGCACAGGACCGCCAGCCCAGCAAAACAAAAAACAAAAAAATACAGTTGCACATACCTATAAACGTACTGTACAAATACGAGATTAAGAAGTGAACGTGGATGCAATGATGAATCTCCTCTACACATTAGTTACACCAAACATTTGTTACGGTGCCGAGGTGTGGTTTCCATTTTGTGAACTACATCAGCCAATATCATGCTATCCAAGCAATTCAATGCTTATTTTTCACCCAAATGCCCAGTAC
The DNA here is from genome assembly GCA_030674185.1 of Monoplex corrugatus. Lineage (NCBI taxonomy): Eukaryota > Metazoa > Mollusca > Gastropoda > Littorinimorpha > Ranellidae > Monoplex > Monoplex corrugatus. The sequence goes on along the minus strand of CM060305.1, from coordinate 101,609,764 downwards.
AAAATGTGCATTTGACATTTTGCAGGAGCCTACCAAGCGCACACAAAAAAGCATGAAATTACCTGTTCAAGGAGAGTTAAACAGATTTCATATCAGTCTGACAGTTATGTGCAACATGATATGGTTATGGACACACATAACAGAATTAAGCGAAGACAGACACCTAAAACAAGCAGTGATATGATCTTCTCGTTCACTAAACACCGATCCCAGGCTCAGATTTGCCAAAAATCTTCTTTGTTAGAATCTCTCGTTAAGAAATATTCTGTAACAACGAAACTCACAGAAAAGTATCTTCAGTTCTGAGATATGAAAAATGGAATATGTTCCAGCCTTTTCTACTATATCACAACCATAAAAGAAAATCATCTCTAGCCTTACAAAACAACTTGCAAAAATGGCGAACACTGAATAGCAGTATGCCGCTTTCGATTAGGCGCACATGAACATGAGGAATGTCGTTGCCATAACATACCGTGACAAAAATGGCATTACCGGGTCTGTGGAATTGTACTCCGAGAATAAACTACGCTTCCTGGGTGAGTTTTTGAGATCACAATTCGTTTTGATTGTTCATGATTAATGGTTTGGTTCACAGCCATTACTACGCTACGCTTTACTTATGTTTTTGTTTTTCTATAATTCATTGATATGTTTTCACAAGAAAATAATATCAACGATCAACAAACCCAGTTCATACAAAACAGCTGACCAGCTGTTAATAACATACGTTGCCTTCGTAAACCGAGTTTATATATATATATATATATATATATATATATATATATATATATATATATATATATATACATATATATATATATATAAATGTGTGTGTGTGTGTGTGTGTGTGTGTGTGTGTGTGTTTGCGTGCGTGGTGCGTGCGTGCGTGTGTGTGTGTGTGTGTGTGGTGTGTCACTGGACTACGCTTAGGCTAAATTAGCAGATATGTGTATGAATGACTTAAAATACGCAGCTGAATGCATGTGTCCCACGTTTTCTTATTTTTCTGTGGTGTCCATAATTCCTTTCAGGGGTTTTTAATGAAGAATCTAAGTCTGACTCTGTGTTACACGTGCAAGCTGGCAAAGGAAACTGCCACCAGTCAGATTAAAAGGTATAGAAAAGAAATGCAGGAGAGATTCAGTATGACAACTGTAGATTGAAACAAAAGACAACGGGAAAATTATTGTAAAGAAATACAGGAGAGATTCAGTATGACAACTGTAGACTGAAACAAAAAAACAACAGGAAAAATTCAAAATGACACCGTGTTATGAACACAGGAAGTACTGACAATAAAACTGAGGCCAAAGGAAGGATTATTTTAAAATTAAAAGATGTGAACAAAGTGTTGATAAAATTTAGATTACACGGAAACAGGAAATTGAGATGATAAAAATAAAAGTAAATGAAGACGCACAGCTGCGACAATGAAATTAAGAATACATAAAGAATGAGTACTTAAAAGTGTATCTAATGCCGAAATACACATGATCGGTAAATCGAGGAAATGAAAGTGAAATGAAGAGATAGTTGCAATGACATTTAACAAAGACAGAGGGGGAAATATTGTAAATACCGACAAAGGCCGGAAAAGAAAATAAGGGAAAAAAGACATGAATATCTGGTCAGAAAAACTGGAGACAGAATATATACACAGATTTAAAAGAAGAAAGAAAGAAAAAGAGGAAGCGACAACGAGGAAGAAAACTGAACAAAGCCGGAAATATGAAGAATAATGAACGAAGGGGATGCAACTGGCGTGATGAGTAGTGAACAAAGGGAGGAAGGGAGATATGATGAAAATGGAACAAAGACAGGAAAGGAGAACAGACGCATTTCATGTTCGTGTTTAGGTACGGGTTCCAGATCAAGGGGCGCAACCGTGTTAGGATTCCAGGAGTGTTTATTGATTTTTTTCTCCACTTTCTCTCCACTGGCACGTTACACGCACGCTTGTCTGCCGGAAGGGAAGCAACTGTGTTTTGCTGTTACTTGCGAGCAGTGTGCCACACACAGACGCACGAACACGCTCTCTCTCTCTCTCTCTCTCTCTCTCTCTCTCTCTCTCTCTCTCGTGTGTGTGTGTGTGTGTGTGTGTATGTGTGTGTGTGTGTGTGTGTGTGTGTGTGTGTGTGTGCGTGTGTGTGTGTGAAGCTGTCGAAATGCACTGCGAGCGATGCTGTAAATCCTATCCATGTGGATTTATTTAATTTATGAGCACTGTCATTATGGCAAATTAAACCCGTTGCCGGATTCACTAAATGGCGAGTTGTGTGGTTCGACTTGTGTTTCCGTCTTTAATAAATGGCGTATAAAGCCTCACAATGTACTCTGATCGGCTGGGTGTAGTAACACAGGCTGGCGATGTGACTTGCTTGGAATCTGGCCACTGAAGCCCCAGTTAATGATAGTCACACGGTGGCGGGGGACTGTTTGTGTGTACAAGCCTCCTACCCCTCCCTACCCCCTCCCCTTCACTTTGTGAGAAGATCATTATTCCCGGTTCCTCCTATCCTCGGTGGTGTGCATGTGCAGAGCATATTTTCTGTGCACATTCTCTATGATCTCACCGCCACTACGATAACTATCACCACTAGACTCTGGCATCATCACTACAAGCCATGGTATCATCACTACAAGCCAGAGTTGCTCACAGGGTATCAGCGTGTAAAGGCTGCAGTCGCATACATGTACATATATATATATGTATGTATACATACATACATGTATATGTATATATGCATTCTATTCCCGTGTTAGTGTTGTTTCCACCTTTCCCCCACCCATCCATATCCCTTGTTCCCACTGACGTAGTAGGCTAGTAGTGGCCGCTGTCATCCTACGCTTTGAACTTACCGCCAGGAGATCAGGGTTTTCATAAATCCACACAACATCATACTGTTCAGCATTCCCGAGTGTTCTAAGTTCGTACAAGATCGCGCGCGCGCGTGTGTATGTGTGTGTGTGTGTGTGTGTGTGTGTGTGTGTGTGTGTGTGTGTGTGTGTGTATGTGTGTGTGTGTGTGTGTGTGTGTGTGTGTGTGTGTGTGTGTGTGTGTGTGTGTGTCATTGCTTCTGGCCTTCATTGGTCCAGTCCAAACACATACGCACACACATATGCAGACGCACGCACACACACACACACACACACACACACACACACACACACACACACACACACACACACACACACACACACACTTACTCACTCACTCATGCAGAGCGAACATATGTATGAATACAAATTGAGAAAAATATTATAACTTGAAGTTTCGCACGTGAAATGCCAGATCTTTTCGCGCGTGTTAAACTTGTTTCGTGCAACTTTTGTCTTGAAAATCATTTGATTGCTATGGAATTTTAGAAGTGATTTTCCCAAAAGCGTGATACAACTTACTACTCCAGATGAGTTCGGAAATAGCCGGAATTTTTCAAAGGTTTTGCGCCAGACGTCCAACTATTGGACCACAGTCCATTTGCTTCTCACCATGTAGTCGACTGGATTTGTAGTCTACAGTTGATCAACAACTCAGATGTCCTAGTCGATATTTTGAATAGTTTTGTGTAGATGTGACCTGGACCCTTCACCAATCCGATCTCAACTTGCGAAAAATACATGTTCACTTAATTTGGTTAAAAGTCATATACATGAAAATCAGAGGTTGGGGTTGGTGGAAACACATCGTCGAGTATAGATTTTCTCGTCTTTCACCATATACGACGGTGCAACCCTGGTCGACACTTAAGCATTCGCAGCTACTCTTTGGATCAATTTTTTAATCAATCCAGAAATAGTTGAGGAATCTTTGCTAACACATTTTGTCTGTCAGACGTACATGCAGTACACATTCCTCATGTCAGTATTACATAATAAGAAAGCAAAGTTCGTCAATAAACTGCTACTGTGGCGCATATTATCACATACAAGTTTAAAACAGCAACAGCAACAGCAACAACACCAACGACAATGACAATGACATTAAATAATAATTGCATATTCGGAATCAAAGTGATTGCCAGCTTGCACAGCAAATCGAAGAAAGCCAAAAAAATACAGAATACAAACGAAGCATTCCATGCTGATCTTATTTCTTTAATTCATATTCTATTTCGTTGCTGTTGATCGTAATAAATTCATGTAGATGTAATGTCTGTGACACAACAACAAGCAAACAAATAAGAAAACCCGTCGATCGATTTACGTCTGAGAAAGCGACCGGCAGGCACTGTGGCTGGGTAGCAGCGCCCGCCAAGTATTTCAACTGAGGCAATTTGGTAAGATGAAAGGAAACACCTCGTTGAGACTCTTTGCTGTGACAGTCTGCCTCAGGCACTTCAGCTTGCAGTGTTCAAAAGGAACCAGCTTTTCCCAGAAAGATCTTTTCTATACAGTTGTTGGAGATGTTCTCAAGTTGCTCACAGGCTGCACGTTTGCTGCTGTGTTCCCCCTTTGTTTCCTCTTTTACGTACAGGTGAAGTTAACATTTCTTTAAAACTGCTTAACTTCAAAACTTCAAACTGCCGTATTTGTTTTCCTTTTTTTATAACACGTGCGGTGTGTGTACTGAATTGAAATGATAGCAGGCTGCACATTCCAGCTTGTTTATCGTCAGTCGTTTTCTGACTTCTTCATTTCTGTAGATACACGCGCACACATATACACACGCACGAGTACGTGTGTGTGAGTGAATTCCTCTGGTGCTGGATGGGATTGTGTTTGGCATTTAGTAGCCTGTAGCTGCTATGCGGGGAGAAGAAGAGGAGGCTTGTGGTCCTGGTCCGTATGTCTGTGCTGTGTGATGAGTTGTCAAACTGTAGTGCGGGCTTCAAATGGATTTGTTCCTTGCGGCAAGAAGAGGCTGGGAAGGTGGTGGAGATGCTGTAGTGAAACACCAGCAGTACTTCCAGTATCTGCAGTTCACGCGGCACTACATTTTTCTTCAATTATCGATCGTCCGAGTCCACGTGTAATCACAGGGAAGGATCGGAGAAAGAGACTGCTGAGCGTTGCTGCAAGATGTGGGTGTGTTTCGTATACCCCTGTTCAAACCACTTCTCTCATAAATTACTATAGTCACGCTGCATTCATTCGCCTTAATTCTTTTTTTTAATCTTTTGACTCCCGCACCCTGTTCATCAACATCCTGCTTTGCCAACCATGCTAACAAAGCAAAAACTTAACCCTTTGGCTCCCTCCCTCAGAAAGCTGGTGGATAGGGTGAGGGGGTCGAAGGGTTAAGTTTTTGCACTTAGTGGATAGGGTGCAGGAGTCAAAGGGTTAAGGTTGTATTATTAAGTGGTACCATGATGACTGGTTGGTGTCAACCTTGTTAATGATACAACCCTCATTCTGCATCAGTCAGTTAAGATTACATCACTACTCAGTCGCAAAGCATCGCTAAGACGTGATACTACTGTAAATAACTGTTTGGTGTCAAACTTGTTTTTAACGCGACCCTCATTTGTACAGGTCAAAGGTCTCTGACGCGTAGGTTAACCCCTTAACTCCTGTACTCTATTCCACCTGTGTATGTGGCGGATAGGGTTAGGAAGTCAAAGGATTAAGTTTTTCTATGCTAGGATGGTTGACAATGCTGGATGCTGGTGGACAGAATGCGGGAGTCAAAGAGTTAATCAGCTGTTAACTGGAAGGTAACAAAGAAAAGAACACCAGCGCTCGTTATACTATGTAGCCTGTGGCACAGATGAAATGGTAACATTACAGAAACTAATTTCATGGTGTAACACCAACAGAGAAAACAGAAAAAAATAGCACGTGAGATGAAGAAGGGGGGGGGGGGGGGGACAGAATGTATTGCAATGACACAATAGTTGTTAGAACGTCACAACATGTCATTGCAGCACGACGGTTGATGGATGATTCTGTGTTCACACTCCAAGTTGAGCAGAAATTATGAACTTTACACCAGCTCTAGAAGATCCTGACGCTCTCAAATACAGATAAATTTACATCGATATCTATTTCACACAAACAAGAACCACATATCCACATCAACATCAGGCCACCGCTGCACAAATTTACTCACTCACGCTGCACGCGCACACATGCACGTACGTACACATACATTTCGTTGTCTTTTTGTTGTTGTTGTTCATTTTTGTTGGTTTATATAAGTGTCAAGACTAAATGGGAACCGCGCGTCTGCTGGCCTGCACACGCTTAAGATCCCATGGCAGTTGAAAATCATGAAGGGCAGAGCATTGCCCAGCTGCCCTGGTAAAAACATTGGAGAGATAAGTTGATCTCCTGAGGTCCTCCCCTTGAAGACCACTTAGCCTTCTTGCCTTTCAGAAGCCTTGGTTTAAAAAAAAACTGGGTGGCGCTGCGCTGGGACGAGGCGCTCTCAGAGGAGACAGCAGCCCGAGTTTCACGTGGTAAATCCACTGTGACAAAAAAAACAACAACAACAACAAAAAACAAATATGAATATGAATATGAAAGTGTCTTAAGAGTATGCTGGTTTAAATGACAGTAATGTTAAGTCTGATTCCGATTCATACGTGCATGTACACATAAGCACATAACACAGAGAGAGAGAGAGAGAGAGAGAGAGAGAGAGAGAGAGAGAGAGAGAGGAGTTATGACAGTGATCAGAAGAGGTGTATGTTAGAAAACACAGATTATTATACTTTTATTGGTTGTTGTTTACAAGCTGAGAGTGGTGTAGGATTGTAATGATGCGGGCAGTCGGAAGGGTGGCGATGATAAAGGTAATGGGGAGGTTAGTAATGGGCACTGGCAGTAAGGAAGGTAGTGGTGTTATAGGCGATGGGGAGGGTGGCGATGACGCAGGAAGCAATGGGAAGGGCACTAATGATTACAGGCAGTGGCCGCCAGTACATGCTGGTTTCTATGGAACCAGGACCTGTTAAAGGGCTGGAACACATACATGCCATGAAGGGCACACTTATGACACTAAATCACAGCTTGCTTTCCCTCCCACCGAAATGCAAGTACTACGTTCTGTGTTATTTCACGATACAGGAAATGTATGATTATCCATGAAATCTCCTTTATATAAGAAACTCTGGGGAGAGCCGGACAGTAGAAGGTTCTCAGAGGAGAAAGCCCCGTCAAGCAAGTGTTTCGCCCCTTAACTCCTGACACTCTGAGGGGGCAAGGCCGCATCCAGATCATGACTCCTGGATGCCCCTCTGCTGTCACCATTTTTTAAGGAAATTTGTCCTTCGGAAATCGAGCCCGCGAATCCTAGGTGGTCAGGTGTCTCAAAGCAAGATCACCCTTGTGGCGGACGTCTTAACCACTTAGTTATTGGCGCAACATATGGGGGCATTTTAAGCTTTATGAAGTTCACTTTCATTCCTCCTAGTCTGGATCCAGCTGGAGCTTTTTTTCCCGCTGCTTCTGCCATTGCCTTTAGGACTCTGGTCTTCTCTCTCTCCGAAATCGAGAGCTGCTTCATTAGATTATACGCTGATGTGCCTATCAACCCCCTTGCTCCAACTTCTGTGAAAAGACTGGCTTGAAACCCAGATGTCCTGAAGTTGCTTGGCCAGACTGGCATGCTTTTAAGTCTTGTAGATAAGGGCTTCCACCATTCTACTTTTGGTATGGTACGGTGAGCTCGACAAGAATCACTTGTTTTTGGATGAATGAGAGTGGACAACTATGTTTGCCCTGACAGAGCAGACAATCAGGGTTATCTGGTTTCCCCTCATTTCACCAGATTAACAATCGAGGGCAGGTCCGAGGATGAAACTGATTCTGAAAGGGGCCATATTCCACAAGTCATTTCAGCTTAAACTTCATTGGAGTGCATTTCCCAAGTCGTCCACCGCCCCTATTTGCCTTGCTGAACTGCCTTCTGAAGTCTTGTGGTATTCTCTTTTTTCTACGTCTCTTGTATTACCATATCTCTTTTTGCCATTCCGTTGGCCTTTGACCACCATTCCATTTTTGTTGATCTCACAACCTAATCTCCAGAGTCTTCAAGCATGCTAAGAAGCCTGACCTTTCCTTCCCTGTGCTCCTCAATAATGCTTCAGCTTTGCCTGACGACAATAGAGGGCACTGTCAGTGAGACTGGATGGGACACCAAGCCATTTCCTTGTGTATTTGTTGATTTTGGCCTCCACTGATTCCACTGTGCTAGTGCAGATATCGTATATCAACAGAGGCCAGAGGAGCTTTAGAATCAGCATGAAATGCGGGCACCATACTTTGCATCTGCCAAGAAGACCATAGTGGTCCTATTAAATGTAAGCTTTCTTCTGTTATTTTCTTGGTTTCCTTACCCCTTTGTGTATCTTTCAGGGAGTCGTCATATCATCTTCCGAGGTTTTTCATTGGTTCTTCTGTCACTGTTGGAGTGGACTGATTGACGATAGTAGACGTTACTGTTGCGTTACTTTACCCTTACTGAGTGAGAGACTCCGTAACTTTTTTGGTTTGAAATAATTATATTCTAGATGAGGCGACGACTTTGTCCAACTATACTTCAGGATCCCGCATGTCCCTTCTTCTTTTGTGGAAAGACTGTCATGTCGTCTATGAAGACTTTTAGAGAGGGCATTTGTTATCTGTTTCCGAGGTCAGCTGGGCCTGAAGTCCTCACCGCTACTTTCAAGATGACATCCATCGCTAACACGAACAGTATGGGAGAAATTTTCACAGCCCATGGCTATGCCTACTTCCAATTTTATCCAATCTGTACTGTATTCTTTCTTTCATGGAAATATTTCTTTAGCATTTTTCGGTTTTTTGTTTGTTTGTTTGTTGTTGTTTTTTTTTGGGGGGGGGGGGGGGAGGACATGATACATCTCCAGAGCCATTTTAATCATCTTGTGAGGGGCTGATCCGTACGCATTTGCCAGATCGAGCCACATCACGTTGAGGTCATTCTTCCTTGTTCTAGCTTTCTGGATTGCTTTCCAAATCATCGTGGCGTGCTCTACACAGCCTGACACTCCTGGAATGCCTCCTTTTTGGACTGACAAATACAGGTACTCCTTTACCATTAGGTATTTGGTCAGAAAATTTTCCTTTCGACGTTCAGAAGTGATACTGGCCTGAACTGGCTGATGTCACTTGAATTCTGTTTTTTGGAATGTACACTCCATCAACTATCTTCCATTGGTTGCTGATCTTCATGTTCCTCCATGCTGATCTTATCATTTTGTGGAGCCAGTCGAGGACACTTCGACACTTCTTGAACAATAGATAAGGTATTCCGTCAGGCCCAGGTGATGATTTGGCTCTGGCTTTCTCCACCACTTTCTTTATTTCACCTAGTGTTGGTGGCTTGATATTAAACACTTTCTCTGGCATTGCAGGCCGAACCAGATCCTGGATTTCAAGAGGTGCCTCGCTCTGCGGGTCAGAATATGTTTTTCTGAGGTGCTGTTCCAGAACTTCTTTGTCCACTTTGAGTGCCCCCGGTTTGGGCTGCTCAAACAGGTTCCTGGCAAATTGGAAGGGGTCTTTAAAGAAGCGATCTTGGGTGTTCTTCGTTTTGCTCCTTCTCTTCCTTGCTGATTTTGCTGTGCGAAAAGCGCTATGTTTCGCTTTGAGGTCTCTCCAAAGTTCTCTAGCCCTTGATTCTCCAAGTCTGAAGCATCTTTCGTTTGTTTCTTTAGAATCCTTTTCTTCCTTCTGATCTCCTCCATTTGACACTGAAATCTGGATTTCTGGGGAGGAGTTTTCACTTTTGATTGCTTTACTCCATCGGCATCCCTACATGTTACATATACAATATCTACAAAAGTGACCAATTTGTGTTCCAGGGTGCTTCTTCCTCGTAGCGCATCCAGTTTTTGGACAATTTCTATATCCGGCTTCTCCCATTTCTCTTTTACACTTGCAGGTGGCAGGTTCAGTCTCTGTCGCGTAGCATCAAGAGCCTGTGCAAATTCGTCGTCTGAGCCAGCAGCGTAGATGTCCTCAACACTGTGGTTTGCTTCCTGGCCGTGGTTTTCCGATATCTTATCTGCTGGTGCAATGCGCTGCTGTTGGCTCATCAGAGTGTGTACACAGCCCCTTTTCGTTCTGTGGATTTTCATTCCGCGCTTGGTGGAGAAATTCCTTCCACAGACACATAGAAATTCCATTTGTCCCATCCCGTTGTCCGTTGTGCATTTCCAGCCGTGATTGGGTTAGCGCTGATTTATCATTATTCCCTCCCCCTTTCGGTAAATCCTGGGAGCGTTTTGTCTGTTTTGAATTCGAGGCATGTTAAGGAAAGGCAAGATGGGGATCCAGCCCACAAAGCCTATAAGTCTGGTCTTTCCCAGTGTCATCCGATCTTTCCTGGCCTTCCACCGGACTGTTCCCGGTAGTCAATGGTCTATGTATTAATAGTCTGCCGGTGAGAGCAGCCTGTGATGGCAAACACTGGTTGTGGACTGCAAGCTGTATGCCCTGTCCACTGTCAATGCACAATTGTTGCTGGCCCCTATTGTCTGTATGCGGGGAAACAATATTAGGCTGACTGCAAAGCTCGGCCTGACATTGTCCCCATTGTTTATCTAGAGTGGTACGAAGTTGATTGAGAATCAACTCTTTGCTTACCTGTAAATGAGTCTATTTGAACAAAGTTCCGAGGCCTTTCTTTGCCTTCCATTATTTTCGCACGTCACGACTCAAAGTGTATTGTCCGAACACACAAGAAACTTACCCGATTGCGTGTAATCCAAATGATTCAAACAAGACTGTTTCATTAATTGGTGTCTTGTCTACAGTAGCACAGGGGCCAGGCTAACAAGGCACAGTGGGCGCACACCAGACTTTAGCTGAATTAGTGGCAAAACTCGGGGAGAAACACAGCTCTGTCTGCCCCTTCCCGCAACCATACACACACGCGCACGAGCGCGCGCTCGCGCACACCAATACCCACCGTCTCCACTATCTGTTCTCCCTTATATTTTATTTTTAAAGAAAAGAAAGCGTTTCAATCACAATCCGACTCACTGAACGGAGTACTTACATTCTCACTTCGTGTTTTGCACCCACAACTTGCCACAGGAATGAAGAAAACTGCCGACTGTAATGAGCTGAGTGATCCATGAATGCATTCGTCACATCAGTTTCTTGTGAAAGACCCATCTTTCTCTCTCTCTCTCTCTCTCTCTCTCTCCTCTCTCTCTTCTCTCTCTCTCCTCTCTCTCTCTCTCTCTCACACACACACACACACACACACACACACACACACACACACACACTTACACACACACACACACACACACACACACACACACACACACACACACTTACACACACACACACACACACACACACACACACACACAAAACACACACACACACACGAATAGTATCACACTCACACACATACAAACATACACGCACGCACGCGTATGCACACTCACACATACACACACACACACACACACACACACACACACACACACACACCCCATAATAAAGTTTCCCCTTCAAATCCTTGTTTATAACATAGGGATTGTTTCATATCGACCAGTCGGACGGTGTGTTTGTAAGCACAAGGGGCCAGCATATATTTTAGCATCTGTGGGTAGTTGCTTTCCATAGCTCGACCATATGGCCAGCCTGATAGATTGTTGCAAATGCACAAGTTAAAAAGGGATACCTCTACCCCATCTCCATCTCCCTCTTTAAAACTCCCTCAGATTAAAAAAAAAAAAAGGGGGGGGGGGGAGCAGAGTATTCTATATCGAATGGAAAAATATGTGCATGTGTGTGTATATCTGCTTGTAAGCAAAATTTGTGAACAACATTTTCTCAGCTATCTGTGGGGGGGATCTATTCCAAATTTTGATGCAAGTTGTGTGCCATTGAGGACTCAAAAAGTGTCAGATTGCAAGGTAAAGCACCAAGAGTAAGATGAATAAAGTACATAAAATAAGTACTATTCAAAGAAGGTGTGTGAACAGCATTTTCTCTGAAACTCCTGGCAATATTTGAGATACGTTTTCACTGTTGTCACAATCTACCATTATCCTCAGTGCACGTCGGAGTTGAATGTCTTTTGAAGCTTCTCCAGTGTCACAGTTACCGAAAAAATAGTCGTTAAAATGGCTAAACCCGTTAACTAAAGAGCGATCAATGTGATCAAAATAAGGTCACGTGCTAAGCGTTCTAAGAGTATGAACAATGTGAACATTTTTTTTATCGTTCTTTAAATATATATATATATATATATATATATATGTGTGTGTGTGTGTGTGTGTGTGTGTGTGTGTGTGTGTGTGTGTGTGTGTGTGTGTGTGTGTGTGTGGTGTGTGTGTGTGTGTGTGTGTGTGTGTGTGTGGCGTGTACTTTTGCAACTGGGTGGACTGGAGGTCGCACGCAAAAAGTTGTTTTTTGTTTGTTGCTTTCTTTTCCTCGAGCCAAGTTCGCATCCACACAAAATCGAGCAGACTGGAAGGCGGGAGCTCCATCTCTTCTCCAACCAGACCTGACTTTACTTTGTGTTGAAATACGTGGAACAAGTCTGAGGTCCAAACAAAATATTAAAAAATACATTGTTTGTAAAAGATCCTTGGGAGTATAAAACATAATATTTTGTTTTTATCCTCAAGATCCAGCAGTCACATTTTGTTTTACCTTCAGTGAAGTCTTAGGTCCATTTTATGCAAATAGTGTATATGAGGGAATGAACAGTCTGCTTTGCTTAACCTAATCAGGACTTGTCATCACTGTGGTCATTCAAACGAAAATGGCTGGTTTTCGAATTAGCAGACGTGCAATGCAAGGGCGCATCTCTCAGGAGCATAACATACAATTATCTGTCTGAGTGGTTATATTGCTGTTCTACGTATTCGCCAATAGTATTCTGTTCTTGTTATCTTTTGGGAAATGGGAATTGTCAGCATGGCTTGACAGTGCTATTTTATATTCAACTGGATGTTGGGGTTTGACAGACTGATAACTGCGCAGACTAAACATGGAATTGCTGTTCTGTTCATTTGTTTATTTCCAGAATAGCAACTCCATGACAGTGATTTCTTTCGGGGAGAAATTGCACCACAGAATCACACAACATGTAACCAGCGCTAATTTATTTCATTGAACTCAAGGGGGAAACTGCCAACTGAGACGCTCTTTTATGCTGAATAAATCAATGACAACGGTAGCACCATCAATTTACCTGTTTGTGTGCAATTAAACAGACGCTGCTGCGATCTAAATGAGATGGGGCTTTTATCAATAAGAGCGCAGCCTCGGAAGCTGGGAGAATGAAAACAAACGATCCCTCAGCCCCTCCACTCTTCCTTATTCTCAAGCTTTGGGTGTGGTCACTATTATCATGGCATCCTCCCGTTGTTGGCTTCTTGCGAACGGCTCATTCTCCAGCTGATTTCCCTTTTTCTTCTACGTAACGTTAGCATCATCGATCGATTTACGTGGTGTGCGTATGACGGAGCGACTAGAGTAGCTTTGTTACCGTTGCCGTTCTTTGTTAAAACGGATTACACTCTTGATAAGCTTGTGAGAATTGTTTTGAGACAGCAGCTAGTTAGCACTTTTGTTGCCTTTTCCTTCTTAAACAAAGTCACTCGTAGTCCAGATTACCCGATAAATTCCAGATAAACAGAATAGTTTGACATCAACAATCCCAATGATTAAAACCACTTTTTCGCAGTATTATGGCAAAATGAGCGTTTCGCTAGTAGCATATACATTAAACATTCACTATTTTCCCAGTACATTCGTTTCTCATTATCTACCACCCTGCATTCCCAGAAGTACTTTGGACAAATTGACTGTTATCTATGTGAAGACTGCTGTTCCTTTCTTTCCACTATAATCTATAATATGCAGCACTTGGCAGTCGCTTCTTGCTCTGAAATTGCATTGTTGCAGGGTGTGGGAAGGGCTGGTACAGCTTGCCAACAAAGACAGTCAGATATAAGCGCAATATAAGTAGCAGACATAATGCTCAAATTGTTTGTATGATCACAACTTATTTGAATGCAATAGAAACCAGTAGCAGGCACATACAAGACAGGATGACATGCAAATGCGTGCAACATCTCCACATAAAGTGTGCAGTGTCTTAGATGTGTTTCTATATAAAAAAATAAAAAAAAATTAAAAAGCAAAGTAACAACCGCAACAAAACATGTAACGTGATTGTCGTCCTGCGTTACAGTACAGCTCCACCCCAAGACAGGATCTCCTCAACACCTCTCTCTCTCTCTCTCTCTCTCTCTCTCTCTCTCTCTCTCTCTCTCTCTCTCTCTCTCTCTCTTTCTCTCGCTCTCTCTTTCTCTCTTTCTCTCTCTCTCTTTCTCTCTCTCTCTCTTCTCTTTCTCTCACTCTCTCTTTCTCTCTTTCTCTCTCTCTTTCTCTTTCTCTCTTTCTCTCTCTCTCTCTCTCTCTCCCTTCCTCCCTCCCCCTCTCTCTCTCCCTCCCTCTCTGTCTTCATTTTCCATGTGTGGTGTAAACCTTCTTTGGATGATGGCTTGATGTAATAACGTATTATATTGTTCCACACCCTCGTAAACTAAAATTGAAAATTGTTCTTCTTTTTGTTCCCTCTCTGTAAAAGGAGGGTGAATAACTTCTGATAATAATGTCAACTATTTTCTACAGTAACAAGTCAGAAGGACTGGAAATTTTCAAGATTTTGATTTTAGATTCAGGTTGAGGAAAATAGTTATTACAATGTCTGATATTGTAGTTTTGTTAGAGTCCTGTCAGTTCAGATCGATTGTGAATATTAGAAATTGGAGGCATGGAGTGAGTGTGGTGGGTTGGAGGACACCTTATGGAGCATGTTATATCATCACTTTCTCATCTTCCAAATATACATTCTGATTGTATCAATTAGTTCTAATCCAGCTGTGTGAAAACACAGAAGTCGTTGTGCTGTCGTGTGTGAACAAAAATGTCCTATCATTATTAACAAAGACGTTGCTCTGCCGCATGTAAAGATAGACATTGTTCTGTCTTGTCTGATCAAGGACGTTATCCTGTCATGAATGAAAAACAAGAAGGAACTAATCTTGTGATGTGTACACAACGAAGACATTGTTCTATCGTGTTTAAAATAGACGTTGTCGTGTCCTGTGTGAAGACGTTGTCTGTCAGGTGTGAACAACAAAGATGTCCTGTCATGTGTGAACAACAAAGACGTTGTCATGTCCTGTGTGAAGATTAAAGACGTTGTCTGTCAGGTGTGAACAACAAAGATGTCCTGTCATTTAGGAACAACAAAAACGTTGTCCTGTCCTGTCCTGTGTAAAGATTAAAGACGTTGTCTGTCAGGTGTGAACAACAAAGATGTCCTGTCATGTAGGAACAACAAAGACGTCTGTCCAGTCTAATTAACAAAGGCATTGTCATGTGAGAACAACAAAGACGTTGTCCTGTCATGTGTAAACAACAAAGACGTTGTCCTGTCATGTGTAAACAACAAAGACGTTGTCCTGTCATGTGTAAACAACAAAGACATTGACTGCCATGTGTAAACAACAAAGACGTTGTCCTATCATGTGTAAACAACAAAGACGTTGTCCTGTCATGTGTAAACAACAAAGACATTGACTGCCATGTGTAAACAACAAAGACATTGTCCTGTCATATGTAAACAACAAAGACGTCATATCATGTGTAAGCAGCAAAGACATTGACTGTCATGTGTAAACAAGAAAGACGTTGTCCTATCGTGTGTAAACAAGAAAGATGTTGTCTGTCACGTGTAAACAAGAAAGACGTTGTCTGTCACGTGTAAACAAGAAAGACGTTGTCTGTCACGAGTAAACAAGAAAGACGTTGTCCTATCGTGTGTAAACAAGAAAGACGTTGTCTGTCACGTGTAAACAAGAAAGACGTTGTCTGTCACGTGTAAACAAGAAAGACGTTGTCTGTCATGTGTAAACAAGAAAGACGTCATATTGTGTAAACAGCAAAGACATTGACTGTCATGTGTAAACAAGAAAGACGTTGTCCTATCGTGTGTAAACAAGAAAGATGTTGTCTGTTACGTGTAAACAAGAAAGACGTTGCCTGTCACGTGTAAACAAGAAAGACGTTGTCTGTCACGAGTAAACAAGAAAGACGTTGTCCTATCGTGTGTAAACAAGAAAGACGTTGTCTGTCACGTGTAAACAAGAAAGACGTTGTCTGTCACGTGTAAACAAGAAAGACATTGTCCTGCCATGTGTAAACAAGAAAGACGTTGTCTGTCACGTGTAAACAAGAAAGACGTCCTGTTATGTCTGAACAAGAAAGAAATTGTCATGTTCTGTGTGAACAACATGACGTAGTCCTGTTCTGTGTGAACAACATGACGTAGTCCTGTTCTGTCTGAACAACATGACGTTGTCTTGTTCTGTGTGAACAACATGACGTTGTCTTGTTCTGTGTAAACACCATGCCGTTGTCCTGTTCTGTGTGAACAAGAAAGACGTTGTTCTGTTCTGTGTGAATAAGAAAGACGTTGTCCTGTTCTGTGTGAACAACAAAGATGTCCTGTTCTGTGTGAACAACAAAGATGTTGTCCTGTTCTCTGTAAACAAGAAAGGCGTTGTCTTGTTCTGTGTAAACAAGAAAGACGTTGTCCTGTTCTGTGTGAACAACAAAGACGTTCTCCTGTTCTGTGTAAACAAGAACGACTTTGTCCTGCTCTGTGTAAACAAGAAAGACGTTGTCCTGCTCTGTGTAAACAAGAAAGACGTTGTCCTGTTCTGTTTGAACAACAAAGACGTTGTCCTGCTCTGTGTAAACAAGAAAGACGTTGTCTTGCTCTATGTAAACAAGAAAGACGTTGTCCTGTTCTGTGTGAACAACAAAGACGTTGTCCTGTTCTGTGTAAACAAGAAAAGCCTTGTCCTGTTCTGTCTGTTCTGTTTGAACAACAAAGACGTTGTCCTGTTCTGTGTGAACAAGAAAGGCGTTGTCCTTTTCTGTGTGAACAAGAAAGGTGTTGTCCTGTTCGATGTGAACAAGAAAGACGTTGTCCTGTCCTGTGTGAACAAGAAAGACGTCTTGTTCTGTGTGAACAAGAAAGGCGTTGTCTTGTTCTGTGTAAGCAAGAAAGGCGTTGCCCTGTTCTGTGTGAACAAGAAAGACGTTGTCTTGTTCTGTGTGAACAAGAAAGACGTTGTCTTGTTCTATGTAAACAAGAAAGACGTTGTCATGTTCTGTGTGAACAAGAAAGACGTTGTCCTGTTCTGTGTGAACAAAAAAGGCGTTGTCCTGTCCTGTGTGAACAAGAAAGATGTTGTCCTGTTCTGTGTGAACGATAAAGACGTTGTCTTGTTTTGTGTGAACAAGAAAGACGTTGTCCTGTTCTGTGTGAACAAGAAAGACGTCCTGTTTTGTTTGAACAAGAAAGACAAGACGTTGTCTTGTCCTGTGTGAACAAGAAAGACGTTGTCCTGTTCTGTGTGAACAAGAAAGATGTTGTCCTGTTCTGTGTCAACAAGAAATGCGAAGTCTTCGTCTATGTGAATAAGAAAGACGTTGTTCTGTCCTGTGTGAACAAGAAAGACGTTGTCATGTTCTGTGTGGACAAGAAAGATGTTGTCCTGTTCTGTGTGAACAAGAAAGATGTTGTCCTGTCCTGTGTGAACAAGAAAGACGTTGTCCTGTCCTGTGTGAACAAGAAAGACGTTGTCCTGTCCTGTGTAAACAAGAAAGACGTTGTCCTGTTCTGTGTGAACAAGAAATGCGAAGTCTTGTTTTGTGTGAACAAGAAAGACGTTGTCCTGTCCTGTGTGAACAAGAAAGACGTTGTCCTGTTCTGTGTGAACAAGAAAGATGTTGTCCTGTTCTGTGTGAACAAGAAAGATGTTGTTCTGTTCTGTGTAAACAAGAAAGACGTTGTCCTGTCCTGTGTGAACAAGAAAGACGTTGTCTTGTTTTGTGTGAACAAGAAAGACGTCCTGTTCTGTGTGAACAAGAAAGATGTTGTCCTGTCCTGTGTGCACAAAACGCATAGGTGTGTAGGCTACAAGTCAGATGTGTTGGGCGCAAAAAGAGTAGGGAGGTGCGGTGGAGGACAGCTAAAACCTGGCACCAAGATGAAAGACAAAGTATTATGGTTCAGTCTGTCTGCCTACCCACGCTTCTGTCTACTTATCCTTCTGTTTCTACCCACTGCTCTGTCTACTCATCTTTTGATCCTTCTATTTAGCCACTCTTCCATCTATCCACCCTTCTGTCTTCCATATGACTCTCTCTCTCTCTCTCTCTCTCTCTCTCTCTCTCTCTCCCTCCCTCCCTCCCTCCCTCCTTCCCAATACCCATCTGGCATCTTCGAGCTCACTATCCCAGCCTTTGTTGAAATTCACTCTGACTCAGAGTTTCTTCCATGTAACCATTAACCAACCCCTGTGTTCATTCTCTCTCTCTCTCTCTCTCTCTCTCTCTCTCTCTCTCTCTCTCTCTCTCTCTCAGCTTGTTATTTTTAGACACAAAGAACCAATTCAAATGAATTCTGTGTTCAAACAATAAGTCAGCCCAGTCAGATCTTGAAACCAGTCTACAGGTTTTTCTCGCACAACATCTATACCGAAGTTTTGGTTTGATCTGGAAGGAAATAGCTATGATTCTGAGACATGTCCAGCACTGGTATCGTCTCAGCGTGGTTCCTGCGATAATGTTCTCGACACAGACATTCAGTTTAAATGACTGACTCTGTTCTCGTCATTCACGTCATTCAAGCCATATATTGTCATCGCCATGCCTTCGGTGTTATCTGACTATTTAGGACAGGTGTGCTAGTAACCCAAGGACATGAAGACAATTGGACAATAAAAGGTGTAGTGGTAACCCAAGGATATGGAGACAAATGGACAATGACGTGTGTAGAGGTGACCCATGGTCAGGAAGGCAAAGGATAAGGATAGGAGTAGAGGTGACCCAAGGTCAGGAAGATAAGGGACAAGAACAGCTGTAAAGGTGACCCATGGTCAGGAAGGCAAAGGATAAGGATAGGAGTAGAGGTGACCCAAGGTCAGGAATTTAAGTGACAAGGACAGGTGTAAAGGTGACCCATGAACAGGAAAACAAGGATAAGGACAGGTGTAGAGATGACCCAAGGACAGTAAGATAAAGGACAAGAACATGTGTAGAGGTGGCCCATGATTAAGAAGACAAAGGATAGGGACAGATGTAGGAGTGATTCTTGGTCAGTAAGATAAGGGACAAGGACAGCTGTAGAGGTGACCCATGGTCAGGAAGACAAAGAATGAGGACAGATGTAATAGTAGTCTAAAGACAGGAAGACAAGGACAGATGTAATAGTAAGTAAGGACATAAAGACATTTAATAAGGACAAGTGTATAAGTAACCCAGTAAATGGAAGACAAGCGTATAAGGAGAGGAGGAAAATGGGAAAGGTCGAGGGAATGAGTCTTAGCAGTATTGTAATTTAGCTATAATTCTGAGATACGTCCAGAACCAGATATGTTCGTGTTGTTACATAGCGCACAAATGTGTGGTGTGGTGTTGAGGATTACGTGCAGAAGATTGTTGAGCAGACTACTGTATTCATCCACGGCAAAGTGGGGGCAGCAGCTGTGGTCATCGTATCTGGGTATACTTTCGGTCATTTTAAATCTATCTGCCATCGCTAAAGTGGTATAAACAGTGAGTGTCAGTGAATTGGAGATGATCACATATGTGTATGTTTAGAAATAGAATTATATGGATGTTCTACAACGGACAGAATAAGTCAAATACGTAGACAGGCAGACGAAGTGTACGTAGATAGCCATGATAGGCAGAAAATAGTTGCATAATGATTCAGGAAATTGCGAGTGGCAGAAACAGGAGGTAGGGATAGGCTGCGGTATCAGAGGATGGTCATATTGTTAGTGACAGTGACATAATACACTGGCAGTGACAGAGATTTATTGCAGTGATAATGACAATGGTAGTGATATATTCCAGTGACAGTGGCAGTGACAAGTCGAAATGGCAGTGATTGCGCTGGAGAGAGTACAGATGGCGGATAGGAACCTACAAGGGCGGTGTAGAAGGTGGCAGTGACAGAGAATAGATGTTAGCGAGTAGCACAAGGTAAAATCTAGTGACGTTGGCACCAGCAGAGGGAGGTATGGAGAGTGGTGCAGAAGCAGCAGACCATATGGAGAGAGAAGGGGCGGGAGGGAGCTAGGTATTTCTGACAGCCCGCCTTGCCCAAACATCCTTCTCTCACCTCATGTGACCTCCAGTCCCCGACATCCCCCCCTCACCCTCCTCTCGTGTCTTCCACTTTTCCTTCTTTTTCTTCCCTTCTTTCCTCTATGTCTGCTCTACTTTTGTGGATGTGTTTTGCAAGCTCTTGGTTTTGCTGTCTTTGATATGCCGGCACATAGTAGTTTGAACACACGGGGAGCTGAAAGTCGATGCAGGCTCAAGGCACAATATTTTTAGATGGTCCCGAGATCATTGTGGCGATTTTTATCGTTGTTGTTGTTGGTGGTGGTGGTGGTGGTGGTGGTGGTTGTGGTGGTGGTGGTGGTGGTGGTTTGTTTGTTTGTTTGTTTGTTTGTTTGTTTGTTTGTTTGTGGTTTGTTTATGTTTGTTTTGTGTGTGTGTGCGGTTTGTTTCTGTCATTGTTGGTGGTGGTTTTATAACCAGTCTATGGTCTTCCAAATGATTGTGTAGTAGCTGTAATTTCCAGACACATACGCTTGTGCGCGCACACACATTATCTTTCCCCCTCTCTCTCTCTCTCTCTCTCTCTCTCTCTCTCTCTCTCTCTCTCCTCTTTGTTCCTCCCTCCGTCCCCCCCCCCACTCCATCTTTCTCTTTCTCGTTCCTTCTTTCCTATCCCTCCCTTCATAGACATAGGAACATTCTTGAGCATGAGTTGTCTGAAACCAATCGATTTGGAGTGGGCGTAGTCTGAGCTGAAGTCATTAGCTAAACCAATAAGGGAAAACAGTTAAAATTCCGAAAGTAACATTCTCCACGAGAGCAGCATTCTGGTTCACATATCTGCACACACGCGCGCGTGCGTGTATGTTTGTATTGATTTTAGTAAAAGGAGGTCATCACAGAATTTCTAGGCCACAGAGGCATTAGCCGGTGATAAGGAAGGCTGCTTTAGTTGTCGCTTTGTGGTACTATATTCACTAAAGGCGTGCTGATGCTATCAAGCGCACTATGAACTTGCCAAGAAGGCGTCCGCTAATGGTTTAGTGATTGAAGACTAATGTTGCCCCTGCTCAGACACTGTTTCAACACACATTGGAAGCAGTCTCTAAACAGTTGGACATATCTTCAGGTATCGCATCGCTAGTCTGGCACTAGTCAACTGACGTGTACCCCTCCAAGAGAACATGCAAAGACAGTGTAGTGCATGAGTCAGGCTGTTCTCCGGTTTTCACAGATGGGATATGGGGGTCAGGCGACCAAGTGGACACAGAGCCAGTTGACGTCATCCCTCACACCCAGGGAGACACGTATTGTCTTCCACTTTCTGACTGCGTCTCTACGTCATGCTGCACGGTGTGCCTAATGCCGTCTGAACAGGCTACCCGTAAAGAAAAGCTCGTACAATTATGTGAAATTTTGATGTCGGTATTTGCTCTGGCCATCGGGCTGTTTCGGTTAAAATTGACTTAACCTGAAGTATTGAATCCCAGAAAAGCGTCGGACATCTTGGTTCATTATTCATTATTGCTGCCACTTTGTTGACTTAAGGTGCTTCACAGAAGGCCTTGCTATTGGAAAGACTGCTAGACAGCTGCAGCTGTGGCTTGCATGTGGATTGATGATGACGTTATTAGGAGGTAAGATTCGGTGTCACAAGACAGATCACTTTCTTGGAATCTTTTGTTTATTTTTATTTTTGCTTGAAAGTTTTTTTTATCTTGATGGAGAAGCCTCATGATTTCTGAGTTGCTTCAAGATACCCATTTCAGTCCCCGTTTGAGATGCGTTCAAGATCAACCATTTCAGTCCCTGTTTCAGATGCGTTCAAGACAACCATTTCAGTCCCTGTTTCAGATTGGTTACTATCACGATGCTGTTGACAAATTGTTCGACTTGTTAGAAATTCAGTGTCTCATGTCCACAACAAAAGAGGTCACAGAGATCAAAGGAGTTTTGAAAACAGTCAGATGAGTGGCTCAGTAGACACAATAGCAATGATACAGAAGATCAGACAACACAGACAAATAGTGAATAGAACAGGGCTCGTGAGTATAATAAATATACTTTTACAATCCTTTCCAGGTCACTGAAATTAAATGAAGAGAAATGGGGGATGCCTCCTACATTAATCATGTAAAAAGGGTTGTCCAGACGATCATACTCGAATTAAGGGCGCTGTTGTTGTGATGGATAATAGTATTTGTTGTTGACTGTGACACGCTTGTAAAAATTCAGGAGTTGATCTTCCACCATGTCTGGTAGCTCCAGTTATAAGCATGGATACCTGACTGCCGCATAGCGTGTGAATTGTAAGCGCACCAACGAGAGAAATCTGTACCTCCTCAATTAATAATAATAGTAATAATGATAATAATAATAATAATGATGATAATAATAATAAGAGCAATAACAATAATCTTCTATATTACTAAACATTTATGAAGAAGATTAGTAAAAGACAAACAACATTTATAGGACATTTTATGAGGAAAGGGAAATTAGAGCAACTTGTCACAACAGGAAAGCTGGAGGGGAAAAGAGCACCAGCTAGACCCAGGGAGAAAATATTGGACGGACTTGCAGAGTGGCGGAAGAAAGAGAGGGTGGGCGATGTCCTTGCAGCGACAAGGAGTAGATTCGTATGGAGGGCCATGATCGCCAACGCCATGCGGCATCGCAAATGATGGTGAACGGTGTATCTCAAAAGGAAAGAAGGCAGATATACTCTTCTGGACAGAAACCTAAGAAAAAACGTGCGTATCTTTCCGACGAAATGTGATGTCACACTGAAAGGATATTGACATGATAAGACACATTCACTGAGATAGTGTGTGTGTGTGTGTGTGTGTGTGTGTGTGTGTGTGTGTGTGTGTGTGTGTGTGTGTGTGTGTTGTGTGTGTGTGTGTATGTGTGTGTGTGTGTGTGTGTGTGTGTGTGTGTGTGTGTGTGTGTGTGTGTGTGTGTGTGTGTGTGTGTGTGTGTGTGTGTTTTCGTTTGACGTATTTTCACTCTGCGTGAAATTAGACGGAAATGGTGTGTGTGGTGTGGTGTGGTGTGGTGTGGTGTGGTGTGGTGTGTGTGTGTATGCGTACGTGTGTGTGTGTGTGTGTGTGTGTGTGTGTGTGTGTGTGTGTGTGTGTGTGTGTGTGTGTGTGTGTGTGTGTGTGTGTGTGTACGAGTTTAAAAAAATTATATGTCATTTTGCAGAGTGAAAAATAATTGTGTGCACACTCCTACAGCTTGTAACGGAAAGTGGCTTTTGTTGAATCAGATAAGAAAAAATTGGAGGCGAGTCAAGAACCAAAATTATTATCGTCGTAGTGGTGGTGATGGGTTTGTTTTCTGTTTCTATTTTTTTTCCTCCTTTCTTTTCTTTCTTTTTTCCATGCTTGTCTGTTTCTTTGTATTGTCTTGTTTTTGGTGTCGTGTGTGTGTGTGTGTGTGTGTGTGTGTGTGTGTGTGTGTGTGTGTGTGTGTGTGTGTGTGTGTGTGTGTGTGTGTGTGTGTGTGTGTGTGTGTGTGTGTGTGTGTGTGTGTGTGTGTGTGAGCTGAGATAATGGAGTCGATAACTTAATCGTGTTGGTAAGCAGATAGAAACTATGTATTGTTTGTTTATTCATTTGTTTGTTTGTTTCTTGTGTTTTCTTTTTTTTTAACACTACAGATTGAGATATATTTTTCACTCAGCATCATTATCAGGTGCCTTGCCACATGGCGTTGGCGATCATGGCCTTCCATGTGTCTGTCCCTTGTTGCCTCAAGCACCTCCTCCACCCTCTTTGTCTTCAGCCACTCTGCAAGTCTGTCCAATATCTTCTCCCTGGGTCTACCTGGTGCTCTCTTTCCCTCCAGCTTTCCTGTTGCGACCAAGTACTCCAATTCCCCTTTTCTCATAAAATGGCCTATAAATGTTGCCTGTCTTTTCCTAAACTACCTTATGAATGATCTTCTTGTGTCTGCCTCCATCAAGACTGTCTCGTTTGTTTTCTTTGCTGTCCATGGAACTCTCAACATTCTTCTCAGAAACCACATCTCGGCTGCCTCAATCTTGTTCTAGCTTTGCTTGTTGACTGTCCACGCTTCACAACCGTATAACAGAATTGGTTCTATATACCATTCAAGAACTCTCTTCCTGATGTTAATTGATAGGCATTTGTTGGTAAGAATGCTTTTCATCTTCTTGAATGCTGTTTTGGCTTGGCTGATTCTGCTGGCTATTTCTGATGTGCATCTACCGTCTGGTGAAATTATCGTTCCCAGGTATTTAAACCTATCAACCTGTCTCAAGATTGTGCCATTTGCTGTTATTTTGCATGAGAGGATTTCATGTTTTTTACCGATCACCATGACTTAAGTCTTCCTGCTGTTTAGTTCCAACCCCTTACCTTTGCTTTCTATTTCTAGTATATTCACAAGGTTTTGTAGGTCCTTTTCATTTTCTGCAATTAGCACGCTGTCATCTGCGGATCGAACATTGTTTATCATTTTTCGTCCAACCTTTAGTCCAGGGTCTTCTCATGATATTTTCGCTTTAAATTGAAAACAGATCTGTTGACAAAATACAACCTTGTCTGACTCCTCTTTTGGAAAGAGCTTATATCGTTTTCTATTCTCATTGCAGCTGTTTGTTCTCAATACACATTTCTGAATATTCGTAGATCTTTTCCATCAATATTGAGTCTTTCTGGTTGGTTGATTCTTCATGTCTTATACCCAATCGAAAGCCTTGGTATAATCAACAAAGTCTAAATATAAATCCTTATTCATCTCGATTGACCTCTCTATGACAGCTCTTAGGATGTATATGGCATTAATAGTTCCTTTCCCTTCCACAAATCCACACTGTTCTTCTGCTATTTCTCTTTTGATTTTATTCCTTGTCCTCATCATGATTATTCTTAATAGGATTTTTCTTACATGACTCATCAAGCTGAATGTGCGATGGAGTTCGCATTCTATTACCCCCGTCTTCTTTGGAAGTGCAATGAAAATTGATTTTGACATATCTTTGGGGATTTTTTCAGTGTCATAAATTTCATTTAGGAGGACTGTTATCTTTTCAATACCAAATTCCTCCAGGGCTTCAATCATCTCTGTAGTAATGTTGTCTGGTCCTGGGGTTTTTCCTGGTTTCATCTTTTTCAGTGCTGCTCTAACTTCATCTTTCATTATGGGTGGTCCTTCGACGTTCTTTCTTATAATGTGTTCTTCGTTTCTATCATCTTCAAAAATGTCTTTAATGTACTCTCCCCATCTGTCCAATATTTTGTCTTTTTCCATGATAAGCGTACCATCTTTTGCTCGTGGACAATTTCTTCAATTCGTCTGTACATATCCTGAGGATCCATTTTGTGTCGGCTTCTATTTCTTTGCATTTTGTTTTCAGACAAGCTTCCTTAGCTTCATTGCACCTATTCCTGATTTCTTTGTTTATTTTCCTGTATATCTCCTCTTTCTCTTTGCCTTCCTCCGTTCCTCCATCAAGCCTAAAATGTCTTTTGTCATCCAGTTCTTTTTTGCTTTTCTATCCACTTTAGGGATTTCTTCACAAGCTTCGTTTATCGAATTTCTCAACTTTGTCCATTGTTCCTCACTGTCACCAACGTCTTCCAGAGCACTGAATTTGTTTTGAACATGTACCTTAAATATTTTACGTATCACTTCATCTGTCTTTAAAAGTCCAAGATTTAGTTTGATGTTGCTTTTGGTCTGTTTCCTTTTCCTTAATTTCAGCCTAAATCTTCCCATTACAGGATTGTGGTCACTGTTGCAGTCTCTGCCTGGTAGTGTTTTTGCTGACAGGAAAGAATTTCTAAATCTTTTGTTGATTAGGATGTAGTCAATCTGATTTTTGGTATTATCTCCTGGACTCATCCAAGTCCATTTTCTTCTATTAGGCTGCTCAAACCAGGTGTTTCCAACTATGAACTCATTCATCGGTGCCCATTCTACAAGTTTCCCTCCCCTTCCATTTTGTGTACCAAGGCCATGAGGTCCAACTATATCCTCCACCCTATCCTGTCACACTTTAGCATTAAAGTCTCCCATTATCATTGTAACTTCTTGTGATTTACATTGGGCTTTGGCTATCTTTAATACTTCGTAGAAGTTGTCGATGTCTTCCTGAATGACGCTGATATCAAATGGCCTGCCACCCAATATAACCAGCAAAACTCTTGTCGGACACAGCCCAGTGTCCCCTAACTGCTTTTGATTTGTCCCCGTCCATTACGATGCTTACTCCTCTTTCATGTGAGTTCCACCAGAATATATTACTGTATACTCTCTTGATGTTATCATGCCTGCCCCCTTCCATCTCACTTCCCCTTGTCCTAAAATACTAATGTTAAGCCTTTCTATTTCCATTTTGATATTGTCTATGTTATCTTTTCGCAACAATGTTCTTACGTTCCGTGTTGCGATTTTGGTATTTTTTCTGATGTCGAACGCAGTAGCTTGCTGATGGTCTGGTGTCACCTGCGCAGCATGATGGTCCCTACCGGACGAAGGTGCTCCATAGGAGCCCCTATTTACGTCGTTACACTTATTTTCATTGGCTTGTCTGGCCATGATATCTTTGGAAAGTACGATGGTGGTTTCCCGTTGCCTTCCATCGGTTTGTTTACGGTCTCTCCGCTAGCCTTTTTCGTTCCCACGACAACCTACAAGGCAGTAGGGTGATTTTTTTCAGGGTTTACTCCCTTAGCCTTATTCTCTCCCAAGATGTCCACAAGGCAGTGGAGCTATTTACCCATAGCTGGAGGTCTGGTTCGTGGGCACCACACGCCGGTGGGCCTGCGTGCCGCACGTCTGGGGGCCAGATCTCTTCCGAGTCCCTCGAGATTCAGCCTGAGTCCGTGAGATGCTCAGTTACCACATGTCGCCACGAGGAGGCATAACGTAGGGCTTGCTGACAGAGAGAGACTTACTCATTCTGCTCTCCTTTTCGCATAGCTGCAAGCAGCAGTGCTAGTCAGCGGTGCATGCTGAAATTGAGAGGAGACAAGCACGCAGCAGTCACTAGCCAACACACTAGACGCATCACATCTGCCTTTTGACGAGCATGTTTTTCACTAAGATAATATATAAAACCCCTATGGTAGGTAAGATCTCGTGGGTTTATGCGCCGTCTTAGGGTTTATGCCATGATCAGTTTAGATCTTCTCCATCACATGGCATCAGTGACATCAGTGCATATGGAATTTTTTCCGAGAGTTGAGACATACTGAAAGTGAAATTGAAACTAAAACTTAGAGCGTTAAAAGCTCCTTACACCCTACAGTAAATTACAGATGCTTCTTCAGGCTAATTTTCATGTCACTAAATGTTCTTGGAGTACAATGATTCCCTGCAACAACAAGATAACAATGATAATAATAATGGTAATAATAATGACTACTTGTACAGTGATAATCTCACAAGAGCCCTGAGCCCTAAGACATGGATCACTGAAACAGATACAAAAGAAAACAAAAAACAAAAGAAAACACACATAGATGGTTTATGCAAGTTTACACAAAGAAGTCTTATGATAATTTTGTCTGTAAAAATCTACATGTATGTCTGTCATTTGTAGGTTTGCACTGTTTCTCACGTACTTACATACACAAACAAACGCACACTCACACTCTCTCTCACACAAACACACACAAACTCAGAAAGCGCCGGTATCAGCATCCGTGGTTTTATTCTCATCCTCCACATCTGCCGTACTGGTATCCATCGCCTCACTCCTGATCATCATGGAGTTTTCATCTCCTGCCCTCGTATCATCCAACCCTCTTCTTCTTCATCGTCCTCTTCCATTATCAGGATCTCAACACGCCGGGTAAAGACAGGATGGTCAGTCCCTACTGACAGTATATTCATCCGTCCCAGGTGAATGTATTGTCAGTGGGGATAGTTATATTACCAGTTCCTGTTTTTCCTAGTCACTTCTACTGTGCACCCATTGTCATATGTTCACATCAGTGCTTTATCTTAATGTGGTACTCATATTTGTTTGCGTAGTTTTATTTTAATCTTAGCTTAGAATAGGGGTGGAGGTGGGGGTGGGTGGGGAAGGAGGTGAAACAAGACCAGTGGTACGGTAAAAGGGATGGGGTAGTTAGATGGTATCACGCCCTATCGCCTATTACCGCTTTTTGCACAGATAGGCGCACGCACGGGGGTCGAAAGGAAGCTTAGCGACAGATACGCAATTTTGTGGCCAATGAGAAGAATGCTGAGATCTGAAGCCCTGTCCCAGGCTCTTGCGTCCCCTCCAAGAATGTTGCAGCCTATAGCTTTCCCTTGAAACAGGCCATACATGCCTCTCTCTTTCCGTGTCTCGCCTCTTCTGTCCCCTGTCACCTCTCCGTCTTTCTCCCTCCCCTCCCTCCCTCCCTCCCTCTCTCTCTCTCTCTCTCTCTCTCACTGTGCTTGTCTGTCAGTGTGTTGAGATGCAATATGTGGGTCCTCGCACAAATAAACTGTCTCAAATATTGCTTACTTCTAAAATTAAAACGTCGAAGTTAACTGTTAATAAATATTAGATAAAATGAATATGTCAACAAAAAGCAGAAGAAGAAGAAAGAAAAGAATGAAATAAAATAAAATCAAAGCAGAAGTAACTGGACCTTGCCCCATTTCTGAAAAAGAAACATTCGTTTTTGCAAACACGATCAATCAGTGATGTAAATGAATTTACACTTGAACACATTTTTTGTATGAATAAAAAGATTTCTGAGGGAAAGAGTGACTGCGATCGCTGAACAGACGAACGTAGGTAACTGTATGTGCGGACTTGTTCTGTGCGCATAGTCTGTGTGAGGTATGTGAGGATGGCTGCAGCACAATGACATGGCTCGCTAACTCTGTTTAGGGTTTTGTGGCACTCTTCCTCAACTGTACTTTTGAACAACTTAGTGGATTCAGTCGTAGATGCAGTTTCAGTCAATACATAACCAATAAGGTTACATACAACTGCATACACTAAAAGAGGATTTCCAGTTTTATCCGGATCTGATTATAAAAATATTATGTCAATGTGTGTCTGTTGCTCAGCATTAAACTCGGACCTAAAACAAGGAAGCCTAATATTAAATCAAAGAAAACAAGAACTACACCTGATGCTTCTAACAATGATAGTGATGATAATAATATATTATCATTATCATTATCATTGTTTTTAGCTGTTGTTGTTAAGAATAGAAAATAAAGAGATATATACAAGTGCTTTAATATAAAAAATATGTGTATTAATTGATCAGGGAATAGGTTTTTTTTTTTTTATCGATTTGTTGTTTCACTGAGGTTTTGTCGTAGTTGTTGTTGTTTGGTTTGGTTTGGTTTGGTTTGGTTTGGTTTGGGTTTGGTTTGGTTTGGTTTGGGTTGGGGGTTTTTTTTCCAAAAAGAATCGAGTGAGAGCTGAACACAAACACACAGATGGACAACATATAGGCAGATAGTTATTTCACCCACATTTACATAGTGACACTGCAGTAATCTTTATCGATCAATAGCTTTTTTGTCAATAAAGAAAGAAAGAAAAAGCCCGTCTTGACAAAAAATAACAAGCATGACATCAATCACAATCAAATGTGTGTTTTATCATGAAACCACAGAAACAAAATATACCTGTCATAGCTGGTCTTGTCGATGATTTCCTTTCCCGTATGAGCGGGAAAGAGTGCTAAAGGGGTGATTCCTGTTTCAACTGATGTAGCTGGCAATCTCTTCCCCTTGAGAATAGATACACTGACCTGTGAATGCTCGGTAGCAAGCAGCCAAGACATTTATCGCATAGAAAACTGCTATCATTTATCGCCAACAAGGACAAAGTGATGAGACATAAAGGAGGAGAGAGTGCTGTATTTGCTAATTTTCCCCAAAGCCAGCAAACGCTGTGACTGTGAGAACAGCTCTGATGAGGGGGGCAAGCTGATTGAAGGTTCGGGGGTGGAGGACAGCTCTTTGAAATCAGGAAATATGTCGGAGTTCCGGAACAGGGTGTTGTTCCCATTGCTGGCTTCGCCTGCTGTTTGCAGAGGAAACAAGCAGCAGGCAGTTAAAATGAAAGGGCTTGCTTAAGAAAATGATTAGCGTTTATACAAAAGAGCCAGGGTGGGATGGAAACAAAGGGGAAGTGTAGCTAGAAAGAAAAGAGGGGAGAGAGAGACAGAGGGAGAGAGAGAGAAAGAGAGAGAGAGAGTAATCGAAGAAGAAAGGTGCAAGGAGTGCATATAAACCGACTAATTTTTTGTCCACTTGAGCAGGATTTGTCCACTTCCCAAGTGGACTTGTTGTACAGATAATATTGCTCCCAATAACATTGTCATCTATATCATCACTTTCCACACTCACTCAACAGTGATAGCACACACACTCACACCCTCTCTCTCGCGCGCGCGCGTGCGCTCTCTCTCTCTCTCTCTCT